>OX422183.1:22985701-23585701 GCA_949130485.1 Agelas oroides
TTAATCAAACTCAAATACTTATCGTAGTGTAACATATATTTACCCCGGTTTCATCTGTGGTGTTGATAATGGCTCCTTTGTTAACAAGGCATCTCACTGTGTCCATTTGACCTTTTAACGCTGCCACATGCAGTGGTGTTCTCTAATGACAAGAAAGAACAAAGGAGGATGATTGCATCTAATAAATACAGGAGTAGTTAAAAAGTTAGGCAGAAACTGACCATAGCTAGTGGTAGACACGAGGCTTGTTCTGCATCAGTAGTAATGCTTACCTTTGACATATCTCTACTAACAATATCAGCTCCTTGGTAAAGAAGGTATTGCATGCACACAGAGAGGTTTTAGTATCTGGGCTTACTGTTGTAACTAGGTCACAAGCAAGCCTTCCACAGCTTAGTCGAATACATCTTTACAACCCCAGCCCCATTCCCATTTTCCAAAGTTAACCATAGGATACCCCCTTGGTGAAGAGATAATTGAGCCGGAGGCTGAGGTGGTGGATAGTAAGAGTATCCGCTCAGGCAATGTGCTTGTACAGTCAACCCACCCAGGCCTGCAACCCCGTCCGCAGGGGATCTCCACCTAGCTACCAGTGTATTTAATTGCGAGAGCAAGGACAGCTGTAGTCAAAAAGACCCCGTCTTTATCCATCTCCACATAGATACATGTGTATAAAGTATAAAGCCCTCATCCTAACACACTCACACTCGTAATTTAAAATGCGAATGAGCTTCACACCCATAACGTAACTGTAGTAACTCAAGTGTGAATGAGCTTCAGACTCGTAACATAACTGAGAGTGAACCTCACAGTAGTAACTCAAGTGTGAATGAGCTTCACACTCATAATTTAAAAATGTGAATGAGCTTCACACTCGTAACATAACGGTGAATGAGCCTCACAGTGGTAATTCAAGTGTGAATGAGCTTCACACTCATAACGTAACTGTGAGTGCAGCCTCACAGTAGTAACTCAAGTGTGAGTGAGCCTCACACTCGTAATTTTTAATGTGAATGAGCTTCACACTCGTAACATAACGGTGAATGAGCCTCACAGTGGTAACTCAAGTGTGAATGAGCTCCACACCCGTAGCGTAACTGTGAGTGAGCCTCACAGTAGTACTGACTCAAGTGTGAGTGAGCCTCACACTCGTAATTTTTAATGTGAATGAGCTTCACACTGTGAGTGAGCCTCGCAGATAACACAGAGCAGCCCCAACCCAGCCCTAGCCCTAGCTCAGCCTTATGGAACCGACTACAGCCCTAGACGTACCGTTACTATAGTAAAGCACACGCCACAACTAGCGTAACAATGCCGTTACTAGGATAGGTACGCCGTTACTAAGAGAAGCACGCTCCCATTTAAAGCCCGTCGACCGAGTATCACACACAAACAACTAATAATACTCACCGTGAGATGGTCGCCGCAGTACAGACCCGAATTATCTTCGGTACAGGAGCGCCTACCAGCGAAGAACAAGCCTCCCAGACGTTCCACCAAGACGACACGATAGCGAGCCAGAATCCCGTACGTTAACCGTTCGCCCATCCCCCTAGTTATTATAAGTTAATATGATAACTCCACCCATTGAGCCCCACCCCCAATTTGTTTAGTAATTTGAATATTTATAGCACTGTGAATGCCCATAGCACTATGTGCCAACCAAAAGCTGGGCTCCTCAAAGCAAACCTTAGGCGGGGAGTGGTCCCGCCCTTTCTGTAGTAGGCCACGGGTCGGGAGTTCAAAGGGACCGAAACCCGTGGTCATGCGAGGACCGGAAAGGGTACTCCCCTGAAGACCAGTATTTTTTGAGCATATCTCCCAAAAACAGTAACTAACCGCCCCATCCATTTGAGCCATAAATGCCCCACCCATTTAAGTCATAAATACCACACCCATTTAAGCCATAAATGCCCCACCCATTTAAGCCATAAAATACCCCATCCATCTAAGCCATAAATGCCCCATCCCCATCTCCCTTTATGTTTTAACTTCACACTTTATGTATGTGTGAAATTTTGAACATCGATGTGCCAGCGGTGTTGGTGCTCCCCCACTCGACATACAACTTCTTCTGCTGCAACATGTAAGGGAGTCCTCTAATGGTGAAGGAAAAATTATGGAGTATATGTAAAGTCAAAAACTACATGACAACTTTCAGGCAGGAAGCTAATGTTGTAAATTACCAATTTTTAGTAATCGTGGTGCTTCTGAAACTTAATGGATTAGCTAGTTGGTTATGGTTAGTGCATGTCAGACTTGTGCAACAGTCAGCTAGCTTATGCGTTGTATCCTACTTTGGTTGTGTGTGTGTTTTGTTCTGTTATACTTGTCCAATTAATGAGCTAGTTTCAATTTTACACGAACACCGTATAGTAATATTATGCTGGAGAGTATAATCACTAACAAAATTTACTTCTGTGACCTTGTAAACATATTCAAACGGCACCATACTGATAACTGCTTAGATCAGTTTATATGAGGCAAAATAGAGGAAAGTGAAAAGGCCAGCAATCAGCAGGAATCAAACTCATGACATCTGGCTTGGCAACCAGTGCTCTGTCACTTAGCTACGACAACTAGAAAAACACTAGCCCTCACATTCTTCTATATGTACTGCACAGGTGGTACTGAAATATCTCAGCCGCACACCTGGCAGCCACTCAGTATGTGCCATCAGAACTCCATTAGTGCCTGATTGGAACACACTGGAAATAAAGACACTCTGCCACTGAGCTACGACAACTGGAGAGTATATGAAAAGGATTGTGAGGGCTGGTGTTTGTTCGATTGTCATAGCTCAGTGGCAGAGCACTGGCTGCACAAGCCAGGTGTCCTGGTTTCGATTCCCAGCGACTGCCGACCTTTTTACTTTTCTCGCCTCAAGGTTCATTATAGACTCTACATCTGGGAAGGTTAGTGTGACAAACTGACTAAATGATAGATTCATAGCTAAGAGATCCTTTGTGTGTGCCTGGGAATGAGTAGGATGCAATTTTTTGTATGTACCACTGTCGCATATACTTACCCCAATCCTTTCTTGGATACTGATATCAGCTTTATTCTCAATAAGGTATCTCACTATTTCCACATGGCCTCCTTCAGCTGCCTTATGCAGGGCTGTCATCTGATGGAGAGAAAAGTTTCACATTACGTGCTTCAGAAGTCAACTACCTCTGAGCAGGTTAGAGTACAGGCTAATAAAAGTTCTAGAATTTCCTTGAAAAATGGCAACTCTTCTGGGCATGTTAGTGATTAAAAAAAACTTTATACATTCACAAAAGCGCTAATATGCACACACAATAAGTAGATACAAGGCTCTTCTCAGATGTCTTAGAATGAGGCTAACACAATCTCATATCTGAGCAGTTTCACGTACTTACTCCGAGTTCATCCTTAGTGTCAATGTCAGTTCCATTCTGAACAAGATGTTTTACTGCATCCAGATTTCCTTGTTCAGCTGCCTCATGCAGGGAAGTTTCCTAATGATTAAAATTAATGGCGTGATTATTGACTGACTTCTGTGCAACATTTCTGAAGGGTTTAGAGTGATGCTATTGACTGTTTTGATCAACTGTAGTACCAGAAGTGTTGGTTGCCATGTACCAAGGCTCTTATGTGCAGGGAAAAAGGCTAAGGTGTTGGAGGCTACAACAGTATTTAGGAATAAGAACAAGACCCTTCATTGAACATGATTCCCATAAACAAAAGATTTATGTTTGGCATCAACTCTAAGCTTGTGAAGTAAGTGTGTCATGCTCAAAATACTCGGTATGAGGGTAGCCTTGTTCCCAGGCTCAATTCAGTTTCTTGTCACAATTCTGCAAGTAACAGAAAGCTGGATGGAGTCCTTCTATCATGCTGTCTTGGAATGCCTCTTCAACGTATATTGGCTATCAGGAGGCCAGGCACGATCCCTACATTATTTTATACTACTGAGTTATATACCAGCTTTTCCTCTAGACAGTGAGTTGTTGTGTTAGACTAATCAGAACAGATATTATGCAGTCCCAGGTGAACTGCAAGTTAACACATCAAACACTGAAGATACTATCAAAAGCTCATTTGAAAATTATTATTAACTGCATAAGATCTATTACAATTTTAATTATTAAATTTTGAGCTTCCCATTGTGATTCTGATCTTTTGATTCTGTGCCTACACTCTCACCTCTTTCACTTTAATACCACCTTGCTTTCTATTGTCTGGTTTTGTGATCGCTACACAATCTGTTCCCTTTGCTCTTTCTGCAAGGGATAGCAGGATGAAATTTACATAGTATCAATAGTTTATATTGTGTTAGGAGCAGCAGCCCATGTTTACACTAAATAAAAAAATTCACCCCAAGTGGAAGGAAAAAAAAAAAGTAATAAATGGAATGAAAAGCTACAAAAGTAAACATGCATGCCCAATGTTTTAGCGCTTCTTTCCCAGCCTGAGAGGACTTACTGAAGTTTGACACCACAGCTTGAAAGAGTTACCATTGAAGTAACTACTGTGCAAGCACGAAAGCTGAGATGTAATCGTTGTCGATTGCATGGAGCCAAACATTTGCCATCAACAAATTGGACCTATGGTGACACATGATTTTACAGTGGCCAAACTAGTTATTTTAACATGAAGGTACTTATATTTGCTAAAAATGAGACTATGTGATTTTTTTTAAAACCACTACTAACCAGAGTTATGATTAAAAATGTTTGCAATTCAGTGACTACACAAACTTCATCCCGACTTGCAACCTTGTATAAAGTAAGATCACAGGTACATTGTTAACAAGCTAGATCCATTAGCTACAAATTTCTGGTATCAGACTACCAATACAGCACAGCCACACTGAGCTACAAGTCACCTTGACACTTTAGTGAAATGTGCACTTAGCCACTGGCTTGCTGTACTACAGCACATCCCGTGCGTCACAGAACTTTTGATGGCAATGGTGCTTCTTTACAACACTGACTGACATCTCTCAAAAGGCTTTGTGCTGTTGGTTATTATTAGGAGCTGGATTGTGCACCTCTAACTCCAATTCCCTGGCTGTTCCCTGTTCTGGTTCTAGCTAGACTTCCACACTGTGTACCTAGTGGGTTAGCCTAATGATTTATTTATGGAGTACAAGCTGATTTGTCGACCTGCATTCAAGTCACTGTTTTCTTTCTACTTGGGGTGCAATTATTAGTCTTGGGGAAAAAAAAGAAGCTAAAATCTATTACTTTGATGACAAGTAATTAGCTATGTACAATAGATAAAAATTTCCAAAAGTTTTGGTTAGTCTACTTATGCTGTTTGATGCTGCTGGTGAGAAACTGATGACTACAGCTTTGATCTTTGGGATCAGTAGCTACTTGCACATGCTAACTAAAGATAGCTCAGGTTTAGGTCTTTGGGATCAGGAGGTACTTACTAACACAGCAGAATACAAACCAAAATGATTACCACCAGGATTCCAACAAGTGCAGAGACTACAATCGCCACAATAGAACCTGTGCTGAGGATAGCCTGTGTAATATCTGGAGCAAGAGCCAAAAATAATTGTATACATGAAGTCAAGCAAAGTGTTGTATAAAAGAATAAATGGCTCAGACCATGGACAAGCATGCTCTCAGCTATACTTATACAGGCAATTTCCACAAGCTATTAAGTTTATGCCTTTAATATGTCAACATGAATGTGCACACATTTTTATAGCAAACATGAAGTATAAACATCATCGATGATTTTCATACCACATGCAATAGGACTCCCAGACCATGTTCCATCACTTAGACACACTCTCTCATTGATGATTGTGTTCAGTTCATACCCGCTGCTCTCATCACAGACAAAACATGCTCTGGAACCAGCAGTGGTACCATTATAGTAAGCCACTGTGACTGTATTGAGTGTAGTATTCACCAGTACAGCACTCCCAACACTTCCAGCATCACAACTTGGATATTGAGCTGCAGTATCATTCAGTAAACTAACATCAGGCAGGAAATTAGCATCAGCAACTAGTAGGTTCCAAAGATTCCCTGGAGAACAATCTGTAAAGTGATCATGCAAGTATATATATATCATTAAAAAGATAAATGTTACTATGACAACTATTTAGTTGCACAATAACACGTTTGACACAAAGGTTCTACTTTGAGTTATAGTTAGTGTACAAATGTAGTGTTACCTTCCAAACATCCATGGCACAGATGTTTACTAAATGCAAGCCCAAAGTATAGATGTTTACTAAATGCAACTCCCAAGGCACAAATGTTCAGTCAATCATGCGACAAAGTCCCCAGCACATAGAAGACAAATAGCATATATATATTATACATAATATACATTATGTGTGTGTGTGTGTGTGTGTGTGTGTGTGTGTGTGTGTGTGTGTGTGTGTGTGTGTGTGTGTGTGTGTGTGTGTGTGTGTGTGTGTGTGTGTGTGTGTGTGTGTGTGCGCGTGTGTGTGTGTGTGTGTGTATGTGTGTGTGTGTATATACTTGTCTCAGGGAAGTAGCTACAGTGCTCCAGGGAATATACTGGCCAATTGGCTTTCAGCATCGAGTTTTTCTCCACATTTCAACTGTTCACTTATGCAACTAAAACAACAAACCTAAATTTGGTCGTAATTCCCTTTTTGGAGTGTAGCTAATTGGAAATTTGTGATTGCTACACAACAACTTCTTCCATTGCTTTGGATATGCATATGCTTGAAGCACATAGTGAAACAAAAGTCTTGCATACAAGACACTGACATATCACCTGCCTCTCTGAAAACTCACATTTGTTACTAAAGCACATAATAGCTAGTGAGATGTTCTGCATGTATACAGAGCCATAATAGTACATCACCTGGGATTTTCATGGTGTATGCATGTTTTGTCATTAATGTTTGGACTGTCTAAATCTTAATGGACCAAAGTTACTGTCCACATCTCAACACATACAGAAATGTGTCATGCTATATAAACTACTCATTTCTTTAACCTTGTTTAGTAGTAGAGGATGTGCTAAATGTCCCATAACAGGAATCAGTTGTATTATTTCCATTGGAAGTAATTGAGTAACAGTACATAGTATCTGCAGTCAAGTTCACAAGGTGTACTACTGGTGGGCTGAACTGCACTGTAGTCCAGGAAGAAGCCTCGGAGGAACATACCCCATAGGTTATTGTGAGGTTGGATGTGAAATTGCCATTTTGTAGCTCGATGGTTGCATTGTTCTCTGCTACATTGCCACTCACAACTTTAATTGGCACTGCAAATACAGAAAATTGCATAAATGCCTGCAAAAAAATAGTGCAGTATTGACTATATGCCAGATGAAATAAACAAAGGTCAATGTCTGCAAATATGAAGACTTTCAAGCCTCGGATTTACCTTAGAAAGCAAGTACTAGGGCTAAATTACCCAGACAAAGAACTGTTTCCTGAATCACATCAGCACAAGAAATTTTCAGTGGCTGAGCTACTCACTCATGTTGAGAGCTTGAATTAAGACAGCTCCAGCTCCACTTGATAGTTATGGTGAACCCCAATTAGGCACAAGTGGTGTAATAAAGAGGGTGTATAATACTGGTATACAGCTCATATCTAGAATACAGCTTCAGGAAGTGCACAATGTGCAAATGTACAATATGAGAAAGGTGTTATGCTAGGACTTTCATGAAGATATAGCAAGAAAATAGGAATTCGAATGTTTCAATTTAAACTAATCTTATTCCACTGTGTGGTGTAAATGTTGAGTCAAAAATAATAAGTTTGTGACATTCAGTAAAACTTCTGTACTGCAAGTGAGATATAGTGAGAATTAGTGGATAATGTCCAGGTATTAAAGTGAAGCCATACAAGTTTGCACAATTCAAAAAAATAAAAATAAAATCTGTTTGTTTTTTTGTAGCCTGTTTGGTGCAAGTTTCATGTTGATAGCTTGTTCAGAAGTGAAGATATTGAAAAGAAAAAGGAGTGCTCTTTGCATGGTTACGGTGTGATGTTTTCTATGGAAAATCTGGATAACCAGACTATTGCTTCTAAAAATCATAACTTAGGCCAGAAATGAGATACAAATATCAAACTTGCACTAATATCAATCACTCTGGCTGCAAAAATTTTCTAAGCACTTTTCTTGCTGCATTTGTAAGGTTTCAATTTTTAGTTGGAGATCGCTACTGTAATAGGCTTATCATATGCTGAATTCCTTATTTTGACTGTGCCTCCACTAGAACTTCACACAATGCATATAAAATCCATGTCACTAAACTTCATTTTGAAGCTTGTTTGATCATACATTTGGTACTGCATATTGTTTCCCTGTAATAATGTTGTGTTGCAGTGGGCTTTGGACCAGGTAAAAATCTACTTACTCTAGCTACTACAGAACGAGACAAGATGAACGTTTCTTCACTTGACTATTTCTTAGCTGGCTGATGCATTGTTACTCACAAGTCATACCTACCAATGTTGAGTTGTGGATTGTTTTGGCTTTCTCTCCCATTGCTCAGAGCAGACACAGTGATGGTGTACTGAACTCCAGCTTCTAGTGTAAGATCAAATGATGTTGTGTCAGCTGGTAGTGTCTCATTGCAACTGTCCCCTCCACAAGAGGTACAGGTGAGAATGTAGTTGGTCACTGGAAGCCGTGCAGATGGCTCATGCTCCGGTGCCTGACGTACAATCGTGAATTTGTGTCAGTAATTAAAGACAAAATGAGATAATCAAAAGGATTGCTTTGGTTTGCAGTAGCCATTTTAAGAAGAGATTATTGGTTGGAGTTGATGTTTGTAAACTGGTTTTCTAACAAAAAATTGTGAACTTCTAAGTCATGGTGTTCAATGCACATAAGGTGTATACATACTTCACACTTGTCTTGTATACTTGAGGTTAAGGGTACATACATGCCTTGCACTGGAAGGTACTGTAGATATTTGAATTAAAACACAGTAACATTCAATGCACATAATAGACATAGTGCACACTGTACATGAGTATGTGTGGGGAAGGAAATTATTAATGGTGTATTCATATTCTATAAGCACTGATAAGATGATACACTTACCTCCCATGTTATACTGATGTTTGTTCTTGGACTGTTGCACTGAGTACTTTCCATCCTTGACAAACATAAATTCCTAGGAGGATCTGGTGCTGTTAGACCTGAATGTATAAAAGTTGTTGGCATAACAGTTATGCATGTTGCTCCATTAAGCTGTCAGCATCAATGTGAAAAAGATTCAGCTCACAAGTTTACTATAATATATGATGAAATACAGCAAATTACGGTACTTGCTTTTCTGTAGTAACTATCAATGAGTGAAGCAATGTTATATAACTATCAATGAGTTAAGCAATGCTATATAGCTATCAATGAGTGAAGCAATGCTATATAGCTATCAATGAGTTAAGCAATGCTATGGGTTAAGCAATGTTATATGAGTTAAGCAATGCTATAACTATCAATGGGTTAAGTAATGCTATAACTATCAATGGGTTAAGTAATGCTATAACTATCAATGGGTTAAGCAATGCTATAACTGTCAATGGGTAAAGCAATGCTATCAGTCTATTCATCAGTCTATTCATGCAGATTTAATCTCAAAAATGTACCTTCTTCATGCATAAATTTCTATTTTAGTAGTTATCTGAGAAAAGAAAAAGCAGAAATTCAATCTCTCATTAGCTTAAATAGCTACTTCTAGCTGTTTTACAGAGAGTTATACGTTAAATGTACAGATGTGTTATGGACTAAACTGTCAGTTGCAAGGAGTATCAAAGATAATGTGCACTGTCAATTGGGATTTAGTCATGGCAGTCAAGTGTTAGGTCTCTCACAGGTGTTGAATGTAAACATAAGCATGAAGTTCATTTTTCTGATCTGTTTGATTTTTGGACTTACTTTGAATGAGGGCATCCAACGTCATAACATAATACTGTTGTTGAGTAGACTGAAACCTTAACTACGAGTATATTACCTGTGCAGTTTATCACAAGCAGTGAAACAGATTCTGCGTCGGATGGTTCTCCTTCTGGACTACAGGTACTACCAATCATTGCAGATGAGCATCCAATTTGAATGGTTCTGCTATTGCTCCCCATTTCAAGACTGGCATTGTAGCTCAAGCAAGACGTGAAAGTGTCAGATCTTGAAAGACAGTCAATAATCTTGACATGCACTGGAGGTGATATATCAGGTTCACAATTTTGTCTGTTACCATTACAGAGTTGTGTGCGACTGCAAAATGATATAGTTTGGTTATCCCACCAGTGTATTGGTTCACGGCAGGGTGCTGTACAGTTGCAGACAACTTCTTCTCCATCACAGACATAATTCTGTTGATTACAGTTTAAGTTTACTGCACTTGCAACTGCATAAAGTGAAAATTTAACATAATTATAGTTGGCTCTCTCAATCACAATATTGCTATGTAAGAATCTTGGGTTACATTTTGCCATATAAAAATCATTTTCTGGGGCCATGTAACAATCTAATATTACACCATTTGTTGTCCTTTCATAAAAGTATTATGTATAGATCAAGGATTGCAGAGATCTGCATTGTCTCTGTTATGTAAACATCTTGTGTCTAATATCTACCAGTAAACACACAGCTGTAAACATATGAATACTGACTGAGGGTAACTACAAAGCATAATTTTCTATGTTCCAAAAAGCGCTCATTATCCTTGTCGGTACAAACATGGCAAAACAAAAAGGAATGCTGCAGCTAAATGCCACTTGATTAACAGACACAAAGCAAAACAAAATTACATGTACAACTGCAGGTTATTGCCTTTTTCCATAACCATCCAAACATTGTAGTAAATATTTGCATGCACCATAGGCACCTGCATGTTGGTGGAATTTGGCTTAGGTATGAGGATAAGGCTATATATGTGTTGCTCTGAGGGAAATGCATGATTGAATGAACAAGAAAGTGTTTACAGTATGGCATACCTGTGAGTGAGAAGAGTAGTAGAATTGGGAGATCCATCAATCTGTAGCTTATGAAATTGAACAAAAACATTTTAGGATAAGTACATTACAGTTAGAGTTGACTTCTCAGCCCTACTCCCAGTACTCCTCTGATTTGGGCTTTAACACCCTCGAAAACAAGGACAGTGTCAATTAGTCTCAGGTTCTGTCGGCACTGTTTGTTCCCAGGGTGCTATTTCAAGCCCTCATGCAAAGGCATTATCCTATACTAATCCCCAGGTCCTGGCCAAGCTGCCCACCTCTTACCATGCGAGGGAGAGGTAATTAACATTCTTTATCTACCACAGTTTCACATATTGTAGTAAACAATCATACATATGAATATTGGCCATATGTTTAACCACATGTCATGAATATTTCTGAATTCACCCACCCATGTCTTAACAAAACATGCCACACAAAAAGAAAGGGATTCTAAATGTGAAAACAATTCATGTAGCCACCAACACTCACACTTCCATGTTACAAGTGACAAATAGTGCATGCTGACAAGAAGATTAGGTATAATATTAGGGTTATACTGCAGCTAAACAAGTAGTTATGTGATTATAGTAAAGGCAAGTAAGCACGGTAGCTACAGTTTACAGTATGATACCTGTGAATGAAAGCAGTAGAATAAAATAGTGTGAGATCCATCGTTCCTCACCCTATAAAATATAGGGTGAAAAGATTTAGTACACTGGTAGAAAATTCTATTAGATGTGTGCTTAGCTACAGCACATGACTCCTACAGAGGCGTAGCCAGAATGTAGGCAATGCCAGGGCACAGCATGGGCACAATATACATTTACGAGAACTTCTTTGCCAAATGCAGAAGCAACTAGGTGGTCTGTGGCATGCTCCCCCAGAAAACTTTGAATTTTTGAGTTTGTTAATTTTGAGGCTAATAATTTTAGGCCATACCATTGCCTTGAATCAGGAGCACTTTGACCATGCCTATGCCACTGCCCTCTGAGGAGCATTAAGCATTTTACTGAAATACTAGCCACAATGAAGTTGCTGTTGATGACTAGCCACAATGATAGAACAGCTCAATCGCTAGCCATAATAATTGAACAGCTGAATGATTACCCACACTGCATGATTGAACAACTATATAATAATGGGATGGCAGTTGTAAACTGAATTGCCTGACAAGGCAGGCAAAAGAAGGAACTTTTCTAGTCTAGCATTGGTCTGCCATAATATTATTCATCAGCTATGTACCTTTGGATTTCTAAGCAGTAAGAATTACATTTGCCAGTTGTGGGATTTTCTGCTTCACTCAAGTACAAAAGCTGCTGCACTCTCAGGCTCATCCCATTACGCCTCACTGCCCGGGGTAGCAGAAAAAGTTTACACAGCAGTTTTGTAAAGGCTGATACTACCATCTATGTGCACACCCAATTTTCACCCAGTGAGAAACTAGTAAAATGCGTATGCACTTAGCCACGTGCATGGGCATTGAAGGTTCAGGTAGGGTTTGGTTTGTCAAACCATCAATTGATACTTTTAGCACCATGGTCCTAGCAAGGATCAGACGATCAACTCACGAACAGTAATCACAGTGACTAGCAGAAAAGAACGGCACGGCTTTATTAATCAGCATACCTCTCGCGGTGCGAAGCGTAGACACGCCCAATCACATCCAGATTGTCTTTTGGCGACTAGTTTTACGAGAGCTTCAAGGCGTGAGCTTAAAAACAAAAGATGGGGCACTTTCGTACTCATATGATTCGTTAATTTTATTGTTTGTACATTGTTTCTACTCCCCTGCAGGCCTGCATTCTGCGGGAAACTTTGCCGACATTCATGGCGATAAACTATAGCATCCGCACGGTTTCCCTGACCACGCCTCCTCTGGGGACTAGCCTCGTTCCCAGGGACGCGAACTGGGACAGGCCAAGGTCGGATTCCAGAAATGGATGATTTGTGGTCCACACAAATCTTGAATGATATTGTGTAATATTATGCCTGTTTTCTCCATCATCAAAAATAAATTTTGTATAATCCAAATCTTGATGATTCTGAACATGTTTGTAAGTCATAAAATATGTGTTTTTATGTCATCAAAAGTGGATGTTTTGTACAATCCATATTTGGATGATTATCATATGTATCTTCCAAAGTTGGATGCTTCATATCATCCATTTGGATGCTTTGTTTACCTCTCAGGCTTGATGTGTAGCGTACATGAACACACAAAATCACTTCAATTGAGACTGTCTTGATCAGTTTAACAAGAACTACCCCTTACAATAAGCAATGTATAGGCTTAGGAAAGACTTTTTGATTGGGGGGAGGGGGGTGTGCGGGGTGTGTGTGTGTGGGGGGGGAGGGTGTGGGGGGTGGGCACAGTTTCACATAGAGTAGTTAGCAATGTTTATAAAAACTTTGGGGGAGCGCGGCGAGTGCGAAGCGCGAGGCGCGTGATGCTCAGATATTAACATGCTCCAGACCTGACAGTCAGACCTTAGCCTAAGTCAAAGTCAGTGGGAAGGAAAGAAATAAAGAGTGAAAATAAAGAGGGAAAAGAAAGTGACAGTGACTGAGGGAGGGACTCGAACCCGCGACCTGGCAAATGGCCTGCCATGCTCTAACCAACTGAGCTACCGAAGTCACTCGGCAACTCAGTGGCTGAGTTCGAATACTTAAGGCTGAGCTGCCAGGGATCCAGCCGAGGCGGATACCCAGTGCCCCCTCCCCAGTTCCTACGCCTATGCAATAGCTTAAAACAATAGCAAGCTTAAGGGAGCACATGTTGTGGTCATGATTCATTTATCCACTGATACTCTACTGCAGGGTTGCATACCACGGTGAACATTCCCGACATAATAACATACTTTAGGTGTCTGTTCAAGGGTTTCAAGTAACACAATGAATATGAGTAGAGCAAAAAATATGCCTGAGTTTTCCATTTGTGTGGCAATAACAAGCACTAACAAAATGAAGTAACACCATTATAGCTAAGGCATATCTTCCAAAATTGGATGCTTCATATCATCCTAATTTGGATGCTTCAATGTGTTTGTTTACCTCTCAGGCATAATGTGTATAGCGTACATGAACACACCCAATCACTTCAATTGGGACTGTCTCAATCAGTTTAACAAGAACTACTCTTTACAAAAAGCAGGAGCTTAAAAACAATAACAAGCTTTAAGGGAGTACATGTTGTGGTCATGATTCATTTATTTACTGATACTCCACTGCAGGGTTGCATACCGTGGTGAACATTCCCGACATAATAACATACTTTAGGTGTCTGTTCAAGGGTTTCAAGTAACACAATGAATATGAGTATACCAGGCACAATGAATATGCCTGAGTTCTCCATCTGTGTGGCAATAACAAGCACTAACAAAATGAAGTAATACCATATAGCTGAGGCATGAACTTCACACTCTGTCTTATTCCTGTTATACATCTTTTTGCCCACACAACCATCAGTGCATAGGTGATCCCATCTAGTTGTAGCCCCTCGGCTATAGATTTTGCTAGCAAGTGGAGCTATTACTATTGTTATCTAGGTCATTCTACAGAAAGTAGTACATTTAAAGTGAATGATTGTCGCATAGCCTCTATCTGAGAACCTGAATGTCAGTCTGTCTATGTATACATAGGAGCTATTTACTAAAGATTCTAGAAAAACACCAAGTTCAAGCCAAAGCCTAGATATGTATTACCATCACAGAGACTCCTTCCCTAGCTCAGTTGCATGCAGTTTAATATGTGAAAGTTTAAGGCTACACTATTTCCCAGTTTACTAGACAAATTTAGGTGTAGATGAAAACTACCATTATTGCCCATGCACACAAAAGTTTGCACTAACAAAATTATGTGAGAAACAATAGATGCTATGTAGCAGGTCATGTTTCTGTTAGTATTATTATTATCAACTTGATTAGGTCTGGGTACGAGGCTAGGAACTGTCCTATTTGCACTATTCAAATACACAGGGGATTTTCCGTGATAACATGCAATACCCAACAGCAATTAATTGCTGGGCATGCAGTGATGGTATAATTATTATAGTTGTTCTTACAAATAAATTGAACACACATATGTACATGTTGAATCTAAATAACAAAATTAATGTGTACTACACAAATCACATCTGTAGAATTTTGATGACACCAGGTAAAAAAAACTAGTCATCTTTGCCCTTCACTTCTTTCTGTAGTAATAAAAAGCAATAAGCATGCATGCTCACTGTCAGCACCAAACATAAATATTCATGTAAAGTACATAAATGTCATCATAATCTTACCATTTCTTTGTCACAGGGTTTTTTACTGGGCTATCCGCAACATTTTCTCCAAATCTTTATCCACCATGAGCATGATACAGATACAGTGAATGCCATTCTTGTCAATGCATGTTGAAGTCCAATAAACTATATATTGTACTAATTAGCTCTTTGGTGTCATATCCCTCAATCCATATGTGTAAGATACTCTTATGGTAATATATTATAATATTTTAGTTAGTCCACACACTTTCTGAAAACCTTTTGAACATAACAATTCAAGGTTTTTTTTTAATGTTAATCACCCTTCAAATTGACAATTTTGACAATACTAAACAAAAACTAATGCAGTAGTTTGAGCTACTTATCCGGGTCAGATCTGGAATATGTAAGCACTCAACACACAATTTATATTATCTCACTATTTCCACATACCACAAACAATCAACACAATATAGTAGCCACTAAGGATAATCCACCCACTGCACCAAATACTCCACCGATGACTCTACATATCATCTCATCATTGTTATCTACATGAAAAAACAATAACAATTTGCTAAATGTACCTTATTATGAAATTATGTATCCATTTACAAAATGAGGTGTATTTAAATTGATGAAGTTTCACCTGATCTTCTGCCTGACTTGTCATTTTGGGGAGCTACATTGGTAGTAATATGACCACAAGTTCATTTGAGGGTTAAAAGAAATGATTGCCTTTTGTTATGGACCAAATGTTGGCAAAGTGAATTTGTACAAATTCAGGTATACTGCTGGTGTGGGTGTACAAATGTGTACTCCCTACCCATGGTCAAGTTTATGAATATTTGTACAGTTGTACGTAATTGGTAATATCATTCATGGGGCAGTTAAACTTGTAAAGTAAAACAACATACTGAAGTTGAGATCTGGATTGCCTTGACTTTCTCTGTCATTGCTCAGAGCAGACACAGTGATGGTGTACTGAACTCCAGCTACTACTGTAAGATCATATGATGATGTGTCAGCTGGTAGTGTCTCACTGCAACTGTTTCCTTCACTAGGTGTACAGGTGAGGTTATAGTTGGTCACTGGAAGCTGTGTGGATGGCTCATGCTCCGGTGCCTAACGTACAATCATGAATTTGTGTCAGTGATTAAAGACAAAATGAGATGATCAAAAGGATTGCTTTGATTTGCAGTAGCCATTTTAAGATTATTGGTTGGAGTTGATGTTTGTAAACTGCTTTTCTAACAAAAAATTGTGAACTTCTACATCAAGGTATTCAATGCACATAAGGTGTGTGTACAGGTGAGGCTGTAATGGGTCACTGGAAGCTGTAATGGCCCATGCAAGCTGTGGTGCCTGAAAGGTGAGGGAGATGAGTTTGTGTCAGTAATGACAAATATTATAAGGAAAGACAAGATTACATGATCAAAATAATAGACTCAGTTCAAGGATTGGTTGATTTGCAGTAACTTTAGCCTCATTCCCAGGTGATCAGAAAGTTTATGAACTTCTGTATCAAATTAGAAACATGAATACAGGTTGTGCACACTTTTACAGGAGTATGTGTTCTGAGGTAGTAAATTCTTTTTATATTATATGCACTGCAAAATCATACACTTACCTCCCATGTTATATTGATGTTTCTTCTTGAGTTGTTGCACTGAGCAATTTGCATTATTGATAGGCGTAAATACCTAGGATGACCTGGTGCTAGGCCTGAATGTGTGGAAGTTGTTGGCACAGCAACAGTTACTTCAGCAGTAGCTGTAGCTGCTTTACCTGAGATTCAGCTCGTATGGTTACCACCGTTTGTGTACTTGCTATGCTGCTCCATATCTGTCCGACCACTGGAATGAATCCAATGTATATGCAGATGGTAATCTATACTGCCAATTTTCTTCACTCAGTATTTTATTTTTTGTAAAGCTTCATTAGAGTAGAAAGAACAGTTCATGTACTAAGGGTTGTGCCTAAAATATGCAGCCATACACACAATATACAGTTGCAGGGAGTATCTGTTAACACACACTAGCAATTACGGCTGCGATTTCGAAAGTCCGCTGCTTTGTTTTTGAGACGTAGAGGTACAGTCAACTGTCAACCGACAGACACCGTCGTTCACCATTGGAGCAAGGCTGGCTTGAAGTACCTTGTGAACTGATCTTTGTAGCAGATGATCTGAAGCTACTCAAAAAGCTCAAAAAGATCTACACGCACACACTAACAGTTATAATATTTGCCAGGGTCTTCTAAGACCCACACAATCTTGAAATAAAGATCATAGCTACCAACTCCATGCATGAACATGATTACACAATATCACAAATTGCATGGTGGGCGGTTACACAGACAATCACACAAGCCACAGAACTGTCAAAATTGGGGTGTGGGCCCTTGCTCAGGGATAGGTGCTTGCACAGGACAATACGGTAGGATATATTCTTGGCAGTCAAGTTAGGTCTCTCACAAGTGGTGAATGTGAACATGAAATTCTGATCTGTGTTTAGTGGTCTTAAAATATTTGAAATGAGGGCATCCAAATTTGACAACATAATTATACTATATACATGCATGTATTGAGCTTCAATCTGAGACTGAAAATTAACTTCTTTTTACCTGTGCAGTTTGTCACTGGCAGTGTAACAGATTCTGAGTGCAATGATTCTTCTGGGCTACAAGCAGTACCGTTGATCACTGCAGATGAGCATCCAATTTGAATGGTTCTGCTAGTGTAGCTCAAGTGCGAAAGAAAGGTGTCAGAACTTGAACAAAAATCACTTCCACATGCACTGGAGGTGATGTATCAGGTACACAACTTTGTCTGTTACCGTTACAGAGTTGAGACTACAAAACAATATATATAGTTTGGTTATCCCACCAGTGTATTGCTGCTGTACAAGTGCAGATTACATCTTCTCCATCACATACATACGTCTGTGGTGTACAGTTCATTGACAAGCTGAGTACACTTGTAACTGCATAAAATAAGAATATAACATAATTATAATGTTCATGTTAGTTGGCTCTCTCCCACCTGACATGCAAAGCTCTACAATCACAATTTTGCTATGTAGGAGTCTTGAATATTCTACCAGATAATAATTAATTTGGGGGGTTATGTAACAAGCTAATAGTACAGCTTTTTTTGTCTTCTCATAAAAGTATAATGCATAGATCAAGGATTGTAGGTTTTGTAGAGATCTAGCTACCCTGTTTTTGTCATTTAAAGACCTTGGAATTGCAACTCTTGTGTCTAATATCCAAGATCCAGTAACACACACATGCAGCTGTAAACATATGAATTCTGTCAGGCTGAGGGTAACTACAAAGCATATGATTATTTTCTATGTTCAAAAAAAACACATATTCTTGTCAGTACAAACATAACAAAACAAAAAAGGAAATGCTGCAGCCACTGGATTAACCAGACAAAAAGCAAAACAAAATTGCAACTGAAGGATAATATTGCCTTGTTCCATAACCATTACTCACTGCACTTTTCTCAAACTGTTGTTGTAGTAAATATTTGCATGCACATGTTGGTGAAATTTGGGCTAGGTATGAGGATAAGGCTCTGGAATTACGGTATCTACCGCAGTTTCATACATTGTGTAGTAAACAGTCATACATACGAATATTGGCCATAATTTTAAGTTTTGGTCATGAATATTTCTGTTTCACCCACCCATGTCTTAACAAACTTGCCACACAAAAACGATGTTCCATTCTGCAAAAAACAAACCAAATGAGAAAACAATAAATTTAGCCCTCACAATTTCTAAGTTTCAAGTGACAATTACTGCATGCTGACAAGAAAGCCTATAGGTATGAGATTAGGGTTATGCTGCTTGTACTACAGCTAAACACGAAACAAGTAGTGATGTGATTATAGAGTATGATACCTGTGAACGAAAGCAGTACAATAATAAGTGTGAGATCCATCAACTTTCACCCTATAAACCATAAGGTGAAAAAAAACTTGTACACTGGTGGAGAATTCTATTACATGTGTATTTAGCTACGGCACATGACGGGTTGGAAGTTCAAAGCGACCGAAACCCATGGTCATGCGATGACCGGAAAGGGTACTCCCTTGAAGACCAGTGTTTTTCAAGCGTATCTCCCAAAAACAATAACCCACTTTGCCATAGCTGCCCCACCCATTTGAGCCATAAATGCCCCACCCATTTAAGCCATGAATTCCCCATGGGGAATGGGGCACTGCCCCATTATGTTTAACTCCAAACCGTATGTGTGCACAATATTTTTGCATAATGAACATCAATGAGCCAGCCGGTGTCGACACACAACTTCTCTACTCCACTCCCATTAGCAAGTCAAAGCCCTCCTATACAGTAGCATTAACATTTTACTGAATTACTAGCCACAATGAAGCTGCTGCTAATTACCATGCCACAATGATTGAACAGCTGACCTATAATGATCGAACAGCTGAATTACTACCCACACTGATCAAACAGCTATATATAAAATGCAATGGCAGTTACAGCATTCTCTAAGCCGAATCGCCTGACAAGCCAGGCAGCAGAGGGCAGTGGAAAATGTTTCTAGCTCAGCATTGGTCTACCATAACATCATGTTGGTTCAGCAAACTTATTTGTCATCAGCTATGTACCTCTGAATTTCTAAGCAACCACGAATAAAAATCACATTTGCCTAGTTTGCACAAGTTTTGGGATCTTCTGCTTCACTTACTAAGGCTTTCAGTTTGCATCAGTGCACAACAAGTTGTTATTCAGCACTGCTCTCTCAGGCTCATCCCATTACATTGAAGCATGTACCCAATATCTGATAGCAAAGGTTATATAAAACTGTGTATGTGCACACCTATTTTACACCCAGTGAGAAACTAGCATCCCACACATCTACTGCTACGTCATACAGCTTAGAGTTGGTACTCTAGTAGACTGAAACACACTTCTTATCTTCAGTCTCGTAAACAAGCCAACATTCTTTCAGTGATGTCAAAGATAGAAAACCTAGTGGCCGTTAGTCCTCGTCCCATTACTCTATCTTCAGCGCATAGGCATTGAAGGTTCAGGTAGGGTTTGTCAAACCATCAGTTAGTATATACTTTTAGCACCATGGTACTAGCAAGGATCAGACGATCAACTCGTATAAGTTTGATGCTTTCAGTATTCTCTGCATACTATTTCACCATCTGTCACCCCACCTGCTGTTCTGCCAACTGCCGAAATTTGCATGCAATACTCTGCGAGCCATGTAGCTACTATGGCTCTGCTTCTGTCCCAAGCCTTGATGTATACAGATTACCATAATCTCTGCTACTTTCCCTGCAGGCACAGCTTCTATTACAATCCATGCTATCACTGCTCTCTTCTCTGGAGTAATAGTGCTATTCTGTTTGTAATTGCTTCCTACAGCACCACTAATGGGGTCCAATAGCTCTGAGGAATTTTTAGCAGTATAGAAACAAATTATTGTGACTACACAAATTACTGAACAAAATTACGAACTGTACGAATTCATAGTATAACACCTTAATGGGGTGTCATTTCGTTGCTCTAAATAGAACTCCCATAGCGTGTAACTACTTAGCATTCATGGGTGTACTTGAGCTCCTTAAAAGTGTTATACTTGGGTGTACTGGAATACACCAGAAGGTGCTACACCTGATGTGCTGCATGGATGAGTACCTTAAAATAGTGCTGCTGAGAAACTGTTATCTTTGCAAAAACAACAAAAAATACACTGTGCACAACACACGATTATAAAGATGATATAGAAATAAAAAGCATGCACACACTAACTATACTAGTGTTGTAGAAATGTTCTTACATCTTAATTGCCTATACAAACACTGTACATCTAACCATATATGAATATAGTGTATATACATTTCAGTTCATATGTGTTCAATTTATTTCTGAAGGAATAAACCATACAACATTAGGTCGCTGGTTATTACAATTACACTTTTATAATATATAGACAATGCAATGTTAAAAGATTAAAAAATATAATTATGCAGGGACTCAGCACTTTACCTTAATGCCTATAACTAATGTTTTCGTCCCAGAAACAGCTAATACTTGACCAAACTAGACAAAATGGGTATCAGACAGTTCCATTTAGTGTGTACATTCATAATCTGATGTTTGTTTTCATTTTGGAGTAAGTATTCTGAAAGTATAGTCTATGCATACAACTAGTATGTTTTATTTCATGCATGCAGCTTAAGTTAATGAGCAGTATGCAGGGGCATGTGCCTTCTGTGAATCCACTTCTCATTTCTATGGGCATTTATAATATTTGAATAGCTGTATATTAAAATTGAAGGATTCAGTGTAACCTTAGATCTATACACACCAAACAGTGAGAGTCTACAAATGCTCTAAAGATGCAAATATTTGACATTGCATTCTTTATTGCCACTGTCACTTGATAATTCCGATCCCTAATTCTGTGTCAGGCTACATGCTCACCTTTTCCATTTCATGTTCTTCACTACCTGCAGTGGTAGGAAAGAACAAAATTTAGGAATCCAGCAAGCATTTGTAATCATTTTGCACTACTTGATTTTCTGTGTCATGTCCTGTAATTATACAGTACTCACCTGTAGTCCTCTTTTTACTGGCACCAGTTTTGTGGATTACAGCAGTATATTTATTTATTTTATGCTAATTTCATGAATTCTTGTGGAATCCTGCACACAGTTTTGAATCAGTAATGATGTACCTAACATCAGTATCACTGGAACAACATAATAGCTATGGTTGACATACCAGGATAATAATGATGATAATATATCTAAGGCACATCTCATGAATGCAAATCTTGTGACTTGATTGAGTGAGCTAACAAACTTACCTTTTATTTTTACAACAGCAACAATTACAGCAAATATTAGAGCAATGGTTATTAATGCAATTCCACCAATAACTGCACCAGCACAACCACAGAAAGTTGTAAAGTGATGTTTCCTATAAGCTACCTTGTTTACAGTTGTAAACTACCTTGTATGTTTGCTAATAACAACAAGGACCAATCTGGTTGGATAATATACAATAACCACCCTTCTCCTAATTGGGCTCCACCCTTGGAGCCAGGGTGGTTGTTGCACATCTATAGTACAAATCTTGTGATTTGGTTGAGTGATCCAATGAACTTGCCTTTTTTTTTTATCTGACAGTAGACAAGCACACATATACATATTACAGTAGCAATGGCTATTAATGCAATTCCACCACCAACTGCACCAGCAATGATTCCGCCATTGTCTAGAAAAGGAATAATAAACACTTGCATGAACATCTGTAGCTGAACTGCAAACTAACAGTGATTGATTTTCAACTGAAATCAGATAATAAAACAAGTCTGATTTTCATCCTTCACAGTGACCTCAGGGAGATGTGTTTCACTGATTGTTCATGCTGTACATAGACTAGTCAAGTAGAGATCAAATCATGATGCCAGTCTATGGTTTATTTATGTGCTTACTCAAGCAGCGCCACTGTAAAATGAATACACTTACCAATAGGTAGTCCGACAGTTGGGGTTGATGTTGGATTTAGAACTGCAAGAACAGCAAGAAGTCTAATAAAATCGACCTCATGCACAACTTGTTTTGATACCAAATTTCAATTGTAATTTTATTAATAATGTATGTACCAGAAGTTGATGAAGATGGGTAATTAGTGCTAACATTGAAATTGTAGTACTAGGGTAACATACCAAGATATGCAGTGGATAATGTTAGTATATATGGCACAGCATAATTATATAATTATGCATGCTTTTGTGGAGGATTTTGAATGGTAAAATTATTCCCGCCCCAACCAGAAAAGAAAGAAGTAAGGTTTTTAACAGGACATGGTGAATACTGAGTTGAAACTGTCAGGTAACTAGTAATGGTGTACCATCACCATTAATCATTCAATGGAAACAATGACCAGAAACCATACATTGCTTACTGTACTCTGGTGTTGTGAAGTCCCCTCGCACTGTAACAGTGAGATCTTCACTAACTGCAGACACAGTGTAGTAGTACACAGTTGTGGAGTTCAGTCGCTCCCTCAGTACCACACTGACAGAGTCCCCTGCTGTACCAGTCTCAGTGGACTCAGCAGAGTATGGTAGGTTCATGTAGGTTGGGTCAGTCCCATACTGGACTGTACAGTGAGCAGAGCCAGTGAACCCAGACAGAAATATGCAGTTAAGTCTTGCATCACTGGGTGAGTTTACATCTACTTCTCCAGTTAGGAGACTGTTTGTTGTATCTACATGGAAGAAGGGGGGGTTGATTGTATAGACTACTCGCTAGTACAAGAGGAGTAACAGTACCCAAATTTGCTGCTTTCCCAATTGGTTAGCCTGTAGAACAGTTTTGAAATTTATGCACATGCATTATTAATGACAGGACTATAAGTAGTGTATTAGTAAACCTATGACTATAAGCATGAAAGTATTAACAGAAAGTCCCACCTTCATAAGATTTTCAAGTCACCAACTTTCTGCACAACATTTAGCACATTTTATTATATTGTGGTAACTAGTGTACTAGTGTATGCAGCAACCACAGTTACAGTGTTCAGATTAAAGACATATTGGGCACGTTTGTTACACAGTGTTTATACCTATATATAACTCACTGATGGTTTGTGCTGTACATGTTCTTGCAGCTCCCATTCCCACCTCATTCTCAGCAGAAACTGACACATTGCCATAACTTAAGGAGAGATTTGAGGGTGGCTCAAAGGTGTGGCTACACCTCCCAGCAGTACACTCAGAAATGTTCACACTGTCAGTATCCACACAAGATCTGGTCTGAAAACTGATGTTATACTGTGTGATGTTTGGGCCCAGACATATCTGCCCTGGGTTCACTGGATCCTGGAAGGAGATATTATCATTTTTTTTTGATGGCTAATCATGCTTTTGACAGAATGAAACTCAGCTGCAATAAGTATTTAGCATCTATAGGCATAGGTAGTCATTGGAGTAGCAGATTATGAAACAGTGACACAGCAGTGTGGTTGTTTTTTTTTTTACAAATGGATAGCTGGCCACAGTCTTACTGCCATACATAGGCTCTATTTCCCAATGCTGGCAAGTGAGGGTCAGATCTGTAAGACTTGGACATGAAATGATACTTTTCAAAACAAAACAATTTTGTGATTTTTATGGCTGAGCTCCTAAGATTGTCCTCCCAGGACAGAATCAAAATAATGTCACCGATGTGAGTATACTTTCAATGGTTTCTACATGTATTACTCAAGGTCTAAGCTGCATTTTTCTGCTTCCAATCTAAAGAGCTGTAGCTGTACTACACCTTGACACGAAAGAGCATTTATCCTCATCCCAGTAGTAACACAAGATGCATAGCTTGTGGGAGGCAAATTTTGAGGGTGGCTTGAAGGTGTAGCTACACCTCTCAGCTGTGCATTCAGCAATGTTCAAAATTCTCAATAACAGAAACAGTCTTGAACTGAGTTGGTACTGTGTGATGTTCCCACTTGGATCTGGACATACCGTAAAATCGGGATATTAATTAACCCTAACCCACTTTTTTCACTTGTGACTACTTTAAGGTGGCAGAGAACCCTGTACTTTCAAGGTCGACAAGCCTGGAATCCAAGCTGATAGATGTCTCTGTCTTGTTAAACTAGTAGCAAACAGTCAGTTTTCAAGAGTCTTCATCCGTTCACTGTCTGTAAAATTAAGTTAGTTGAGATGTGGCCTGGCGGAACCCTCATGTGGTGGTTGGAACTTTGAAGATAAGCTTAGATCGACTTTAAAAAAAAATTAAAAAAAAAAACCGAGGAGTTTTAGTACAGTGCTGTAGTGTCAGTAGCTGTGAGTAGTGCGTAATGCCTGCTTGTGAAAGCAAGTTTGTGTCTAGAAGCAGCAGAAGGGCCACAGTGGCCAAGACTGTACTCACTGGGTAGGCCCAGGTCTTGCGATCGTATGCCTAGCCTAGTAGGACACCGTGGCCAGGTGCTCCGAGTGCTGGGCTGGGCTTTAACTAGAATGCGCAATATATCGTGTGCAGTCAAAGTTGTCAATTCCAAGAACAGTGACAAACATGAGTCTAGCCTGACTTTGAGAGTAGCTCTGAACAAAAGCTGGCACAGATTGATTTGAGATACATTGGTGGATAGGACGCTAGCTAGAGTGAGTATGTAGATGCGTCCATCGAGTGGCAATTTTGGGTTCATGAATATATTAATGAGCCACTAAAACCCTTTTTAACATTAGGCGAAGCAAGATTGCCCTAAAGCAAACCCTAACCCTGAAACTAGGAGTAACCCTGGTCCTGACTGTAACCAAAGTTTATGTTTTTGTTAACCTCTGCCGAAAAACTTCCCTGCCACCTTAAGCCTATAGCTACATGCCTTTAGTGTACCGTATCTCCATTTCTGTCCAAGCTCTGACTCCACTTCCAGCCTTAATAAGTAGAGTCGTGACCTTAACCACGCCCACTCATTAACGAACATGCAATGGTTAGCACTCTCGGTTGTCAAACACCCCCTCAGAGCCCAAGCAGCCTTCCCCGCCAGAAATGAACCCCCTACAAGGTGAGAGTAGCATTTTCTAAGCCTGTCCATGCAGCCAGGGCAAGAATTGGCCCACACGGTCCCAACCATGACACTTTTACACCTGAGCCTAGTAGCTACCATGTGCCTTTCTGCTGCAAGCGCGCAGTATGATGTAACCAAAAGTGCACTATAGGGTTTAAAGGGTTAATTAAGTTGGCACGCTGGTCACTCGGCAGAGGTTAACAAAAACATATATAGGGTTACAGTCAGGAGCAGGGTTACTCCTAGTGTCAGGGTTAGGGTTTGCTTTAGGGCAATCTTGCTTTGCCTAATTTTAAATCAGGTTTTATTAATATATTCATGAACCCAAAATTGCCACTCAATGAACGCATCTACACGATCACTGTAGTCAGTAGGGTCTCAACCACCAATGTGTTTCAGATCAATCTAGGCTAGCTTTTGTTCAGAGCTACTCTCAAAGTCAGGCTAGGCTCATGTTTATCACTACTCTTGAAATGGACAACTTTGACTGCACCAAAATCACTGCACTTTGAAAAAAATTCACACCTTGTCTATGGGAGGGGCTCATTCACGAGTGGAAGCACGCATTGGGCACATGCTGCTCCATATGGGAAATGCAACTATTATGCATTTTGTGTATATTGAATGTATTTTATGTATGAATGTTTGTTGGATGTTGCTTAGCAACCAAATGTTTAAATAAAACAAAGTGGAATAGGTGGAGGTGGTGATAGGGTGTGGCATTGAGTTGCTAGGGGTAACATCCAATAAATAAGGTGCATTCCCCAGACAGAACAGCATTCACCCTTCAGGCTGGTGAAAGCAACTACTATAATTATTTATTTGTATGTATGTATGTATGTATGTATGTATGTTTGTATGTATGTATGTATGTATGTAGCTACGTATATATGTCTGAACAATCATTATCTCTGTATGTATGTATGTATGCCTAAAAAAAGGAAAGGCTAAATCCACTACATGTCATGTAAAGTGGCCAACTACAAAGAACACGTCTGACTTTTGGTCATTATAGTAATATTTCCACCTCATCAGCTGAAATGATACTTTTCGGAACCTGTGAACTAAAATATTTTGTGAAATTTATAAAAGTATTTCAGAGGGTTCAACATAAAGATTATTATCAAATTTTACTTCCTGGCCTATCATAAAATTGTTCTTAGTTTGTCCTAGTACAGTATTTAAGCACATGGCACAAATGTTGATATACTTGTGGATGCCGCATTCATTTTCAGTGTTACTCTGTTTCTGCACTCAAACGTAATAGATAATTATGCTACACTTTCACATGCAGGAGTATTTGATCTGTAGCTAACTATGCATGCACAATTAACCTCAAAATAAAATAATATTCTGTGTGTAAACATCAAAACATTACTAGATGTTTACCATGCAATTTTAGAACACTTGTAATGTCACAAGCATGCAACTTACATAATCCCAGGTAGTTATGATGAACAGAAGACTCTGTGATGACTGGTTGTATACTAGGGTGATGTTGCAGCCGCTGGGAGCTACAGGGACTGTAGGAGAATAATTACAGTATTTTAATGTATCCACAAGTTTGGGAGCATACATTAGTGAAGGATCAAGCTGACATGTCAGTCCTATCCAAACACGAGTGACTGTGTTCTACATAGAATCAAGTGGGGTTGCATTTGCTTCTGATACTGTAGTAACTATAAATCAATCAAAAATGTAGCTTTACTTCCTTCTGCTATACAATAACATTACACCTTCTGATAGCAAGGGAAGCCAAAGTGTCATGTAATATACGGATCCTAGCCGAGATACTAAGCTTGATCTTCCAAATGCCAATGAAATTACTGAACCAAGCATTGGAATCAAGGATAGCTTGTAGATGCAGTTCAACATGTAGCACATGAAAAACTGTGCTGCATACATGGATGTTGTACTGAGATTATGTACAGCTGCACCACAAAGAGACAGGAAGTAGTAAACTGAACCTGTGCAGTTTCTAATATGCCACGTAATGTTGGAGCTCTGTTCTGAGTCTGATGGTTCCCTCTCTGGACTGCAACTTTCATTTGTTGGAAAAGCAGGTGTGAAATTTAAATGAGGTATATCAGGCATTATGAAACATCCAATTTGGACGTAGGTGCTGCTCTCCATTGAAACACTGGCATTGTAACTCAGACGAGAAGTGAAAGTACCAGAACTGTTACATTCAGTTGGTTTAATCACTTCCACAAACACTTGAGGTAGCCATCTGGTGCTATCATCACTGGTATTTAGTTTTCTGTCAAGGCAAAATATTGTAGTGTTGTTATCCCACCAGCAAATGATTTCACTGCAGGCTGCTGTGCAGTCGCAAACAACTAGTACTTCTCCATCACATAAGTAACACTGATCTGGTGTACAGGTCAAGTTTGCTGGGTTACTTGCAACAATGAGACCTGCATGAATGGAAACTCGACAGGTAGATACATTCTAAATGTAACAAAAAATCACACTAAGCCTTTGCTGATATTTATTTCAACTCTTTTTATAGTACTGCACTCTAATACCTGGTCATTGAATATATCTACCACTGTCTGACAATCACAAAAGTTGTAGCTAGTTTTCTCTTGTATTTAATAAAGGGACAACATGCTGAGCAATTTATATTACAGTAATTTCTATTACTTCACCATTACCTAGTATAAATTACACACCTAGACTATCTAGACTATCCATATTGCACTGCTCCATTGTAATGCTTGTTTGAATACCACTTTCTTAATTAGAACGAATTCATTATGATAATGTAGATAAACAAGACAGAGAGGTTACCATTCAAAATTTCCCACTATATGATAATTATTCATCCTGTTAAAAGGTTGAGTATGTCAGTAAAAAATTGGGAGGTGGTATAGTACGTACAATTGTACCTGTTAATGAGTAAGTTGATACCAGCAGAATGAAGATTAGTTCATTTGTCATGATCTAGCATACAAAGAGAAGCATACAAGTTCAGAGCACATGTATATAGCATATCATTACATGATGACCCCCAAGGTATTTCAGTGTAAGTGAAAATGTACTGAAAATGTTACTGTTTTTTTTCAGCATAGTTTACAACTGTCATTACTAAGAAATAACTGCGTATAAACAAAGAGGCGTTCCAAAATTATGGAATTATGACAGTTAGAGTTAGTTATTTGGCCAGTAAGCACTCTGACAAAGGCAATCATTATGGTGTGGAGTCGGATATAGGATACAGTAACTTGGCACTTCATCTCCTTGTAATGGTGGTTGGGTTGAGGTATTAGTTTTGTCGGGGCCAGTTCTGACTGTTAAATTGCAGGAGTACAGGGATGCAGATACCTACCTACCTTACCAGAATGCTGCTCCAGTACACGACCAACAAACAAGTAGTACATTGACAATTAGTTGGAGAATAAGCACATGCAGTTATCCTTGTGCATATTAAGGAGGTGGGTAGGCAATTGACTTGGCTACTGATGTTGTGCATGATAATCAAAATTCCTCAAGTTTCTGGTTATTGGTGATTCGGTGAGTGTCATATATCAACTCCTATATAGTAACATGGGAGGTCACTGCTACAGTGCATGCATTAATAACAGATTGCAAGAAAAATGGTCGGATTCAAACCTACTAGCTACTCTTGCCTACAGCACAAGATGCCTTATCCAGGGTTGGTGTTACTTAATATTTCCATCTATTTGGAGCAAGCAAAAACTCTGGACATAATTAGTTTAAACCACCCTTGACAAAATCACAGTTCTGACAATACATCTTCAGTACACAGTATAGATCACAGTGTAGGTTAATCCCCCTTGACGCAAATTAGCTATATTTCAAAATACACCCGTACGCAATTATAATTAATCACTCCAGCCCTCCTTGATGCAAATTGTAATTCTGACGATCACCCCCTGTACGTGTTTAATTCTAACCACTTAACGTAATCACATCTGACAATAATTATACTAACTCCCTGTACCTAATTAAAGTTGACGACTTCCACCCCCCCTTGACGCAAATCATATTCCGACAGCACCCCTCCTGGACCCACAGGGGGTGAATGCTTATTAAATGGATGCTTGGCCAATGTCGTACAGCGATCGGACGTCTCGTCAGTCGCTATTCGACATTGGCCACGCCCACCCAAAGCCATGGATAATCGTTTCGGATGTCTCTCTTGAACCAGGTAAACGACTTTACCAACTCTCTTTACCATAAACAGGTTCTCTAATGGTTAGTCGAAGGGGTAACGTAAAGTATTTAGCGAACACTGGGGAGAGTTCGTACAACTTTTGACATCGAAATAAAATTTTCAGCTTCCCATCCGTTAAACTTTACAGCTTATGACTAAAACTTTTACGTATCCCCCTCTGACGACTGTTGAATTTTATCCAGACCAAGAATGGAGGATGTAGCTCTCACACCCTGCGAATGAAACGGCCCAAAAAGTTGTTGAACTTAACTGCTCTCCGCGTTGTTTCCTGTAACATAGTTAGTACTTACTATGGACTACATAAATTTTGGCTGTAAGCGATCGCACAACTAATGAGTTGAGACATCACTTGTGAAATTATTTACCCGCCACTCGGGAACGAGGCTAACCAGCTGTATGGCACTGGCTGCTTTTATAAGAAGCTGTGTGATGCTTATTGTCCACATATATACGTGCTGTCACATTAATTAACTAAACACATACTTAAATCTACTGTTAAACTCACTAGCGTGTGACTTGCTCAGGCAATTTTATACACAGTTTCTCGGTCACCTCAGACGTATATCCGTAAGACACCGCCAACCACTTTGCGGTTGTTAGTCAGTCTGCAACTGTCGACAACTATTACTCCCATGCCTCCCCTCAAGCATTCCTTATACTTCTGTAGATGTTATTCATTCTATTATGTTACCTAATTATACACAACAGTAAAAGACAAACAAATTCCAAGTGTTATATATTCATAGCTATCATGACCAAGGCAACATGAATACAGTAATTGAGGAGACAAGTAACCACTCATATAATGAACTGAACCATACATTTGACAGAACAAGTTTGGACAGGTGTCACTCACAGCGGTGATCACTTCATTGAAGCATTGAAGATACATAACAATCTTATTTGTGAGCTATATTCATGCATACCATGCAAGTCAGTAGCTATAGCTGTTTGCATAAACTGTAACACAGTTGGCGAACATTCAAAAGTGTATGTCAAAATGTGCATTGGTTCTATTTCCTATCCCTCAATAGGCTTGGATATGTCCTTTTTACTCAGACACTTCTCCATGTTCCCGCAAGAAAAGTTCAGTCAAGATAAAATGCTACTTTGTTTGTACAGTTTCAGTCTATGAATACTATTCTAGGGATACATTGCTTGTAACAGTTGTGGTTTCTAAGAAGTAACAAATAACACTATACTGTGCATTCCACACCATACACATGCAACCACCCCCAATAAACAATAGCATTCTGGATTTTATGAATACTCAAGATCCATGATAGTAGTGATCTAGAATGTGAATGTTAGGACAAAGGTATTCATGAACGTACCACATCAGGTAGACAATCACTGGTTGAATGCAGTTCCATTGTTCTATTCCAAACTGCAGCATCATTGAAGAACAGCACCACTGAACTCACTGCAGCTGAGGTCAAACTTCTTTGCTACTTTGTACAACATAATTCTGCCTCAACCAGCAGCAGCCTGCGGAAATCAATAACTTGTCAGGTATAAAAAATGCTGTGTTGAAACTGGAACACTCCCAGCTGAAAAAGCTGCTGCTTCTCTCTCATGAGAACAAAGCAAGGCTGAGATAACAGTATATAGTGTACTGTATACTTAATGAGGAAACATTAGCTCTATATCCACAATAATGTTAGCCAAGAACTAAAAAGAAAGCCATGAAGGCTTTGCTTACGGTTGTTGAGATGCCCCATGTGCCATACTCTATATAGTATGAGTGCTGTTGCAGGGGCTTATCCAAGGGGGGTTGAATGTGTAGCTAGCCACCTCCCTTATAAAATTTGTGTGTGTTTGTGTCTTGCCATAATTACGTTTATTTTGTTTACATTCCCATATCATCATGCATTCCTTATTACAGAAACATATAATGTGTGTATGAGGAAGTACTTGAGATATCTCATCAATCATATAAAACATAAGGATTGCACATTCCCCTTGGGTTTTTACTTCATAAATTTCACAAATGCTAATATCAAAGCCATGATGTGCCAAACCCCAAGGTTTCCTAGTCTCTCTCCGGTCATGGTGGTACAAAGCCATGCATGTGTATATCTGCCTGAAGTAAGAAAATAACCTCTCTGCTTCTGCACTGCTCGTTGGATGAGCAGTTTTTGCTATTCTTCTTGAATAAAAACAGTGCTTTCTACGTAATTCATGAATAATTAATTTGAAAATTTCCCGGCACACAAAGTGCACAGGAAGACAGCCACCCCACCTCCACAAATCCTGGATCAGCCACTGAGTTGATATAGCAATATGATTTTGTAGATTGCATTCTCTGATTTAGGTATATGTTGTACTTAATTGGTTCAAATATTACTTCCAAAACAGTGTCATGACAGTAGTACCTCTTCTGTGCCTGCTCTGAGCTATGAAAGAGAATCCATAGCAATGCATGGCTCAACTGACATTTTCACTACCACATTTTCTTTTATAGAGGTACTTCAGATAAAATTGTAAGTAATTACATGTTGTACCTTGTAATTTGATTGCAGATGCCATGTAATATTCATAGCATTATTAACTCCCAATGGATACTCCATTACAGAAAGGGTGGGATCACTTCCACCTAACTCTTGCTTTTACCAGTCTTGTGATGCATGAGGAACACTATTTAGCCTGACCATTTGCATGATCAGAGTGCTTCATAGCCTCGTTCCCAGGCTCTCGTGTGTGGGCGGAGAATCAGTATTTTGCGAGACACCATTCTATGCATGTATACAATGCTTGATTCCTTCTTTGAGCTTTTATGCAACCACCATACTTGGCTATTTACACTTACTGTCATTTCAATACAGGATGTAAGCATTCATCTTCAAAGAATTAACTTCTTGGCAACTAAACACCAACTTGGTACACTTTCTCAAGCCATGAAACAATGTTGCCATTATATCTCCAGTTGACTTGCTGCTCTCTGCATAATTGCATCCTAAAATGCCACCGCACATAGTAAAGGTATAAAGCAAACCAGTTCTGCACGTACAACAGATGAGGAAACGTCTCAAATCAGCATACCCTTGTATGTTTGGTGTATAAAATCAGAACATCCTATAAACTATACTATAATGCATTCATCTTCTAGGCAACTGAACACCATAAATTGAGTAAATTGTAATGAATCCATAAATACCTCTGATATATTTTCTATTTTCGCGCGGTAAACAATCGTTGTTTTAATAATTACAGCTATCGAAAATTTTCCGCAAGTTTAATTTCTGTTGCCGTTAGATGCACAAGCTGTCATAATTTTAGTGAATTAGTGTAATTACTTACAAAATTTCCTATATGACTTGCCACTCTTTGTGACAGGTAGTATGTACAATACCCACATTCCCACACACTTCACCACGTCAGAAAACTATATCCTTGATGTCCTGAAATATAAGTATTGTTTGATAGTCTCAATACAATTGCCATTTCATGTATAAGTCAAGTCCATATGGCTTCATACAGCTACATCATACCATAGCGTGCATGTTACACAGTTACGCTAGGTTGTTGTTGTCTGCTACATTCCATGATTGCTTTTGTAGTTATCCAAAACTTTCATAGCTTTCCCTACATATTTGTTATAAGCATGCCTCTATCAAATCTCTCCCACAAAACAGACACTGCATGTTGAAACAACTCCAGCTTTTTTGATATGGCAGACAGTCGTACCGATATGGCAGAGAGGAAGTAGAATTCGATTTCTGTCTTGTATACTGAGCCAGATTGGTTGTGCATAGCTGCATGTGACTTCGGAACTTCATCATAATTCCCAATTGGCTGATCATACAGTTGTTTGAATTGTGAACTCATAGTTGCTTAGATATGAACCATAACAAAACAATACCTCCCCTCAAGCATTCCATATACTTCTGTATAATTATGTTATTCATTCTATTATGTTACCTGATATATACACAACAGTAAAAGACAAACAAATTCCTAGTGTTTTATATTCATAGCTATCATGAGCAAGGCAACATGAATCCAGTACTTTAGGAGACAAGTAACCATCTCAGTGAGCTGAACCATGCATGTGACAGAACCAGTTTGGCCAGAAGTCACTCATAGTGGTGACCACATCAGTAGTTTATTGAAGATCTTATTCATGAGCTTCATAGCTATCATGAGCAAGGCAACATGAATCCAGTAATTTAGGAGACAAGTAACCACTCATAAAATGTGGGATCTTGGTGAACTGAACCATGCATGTGACAGAATGAGTTTGGCCAGGGGTCACTTACATCATTAGTTTATTGAAGATATATAACAATCTTATTTATATATCCATGCATATTATGCAAGTCAGTGGCTAGCTGTATGCATAAACTGTGACACAGTTACTGAACATTCAAAAGTCTGTGTTAAATTGTGTATTAGATCTATTTCCTATCAATAGCTACTTTTGCTATGGAATAGCAAGCAGTTGATGTAGTAAATTTCTGTTCAGTGGATAAACTTTATTGCCAACAGTGCATAATATAGATCACTGATTGGATGAATCCGAGTAAATACTCCAGACTTGAACAAGTTATTTGATGCAACAAACATACAAAATTTGATGTTATCATCGCTACTTGGATGATTTGTCAACCATATAAAAACAATATACATCTTGGATACGTCCTTTTTGCACCGTCATGTCCCAACACTTCTCCATTTTCCCGCAAGAAAAGTTCAGTTCCAATCAATATGTTGCTTGACAATGCTATTCCGATGCATAACAGAAATAGGTACACATGCATACATACTGGAAAGACTTCTTGATTAATCCAAAAGGTACCCACTCATGCAATCATTGTAAATTGTTCTCCAACAATATTATATGGCTGCTGATGCTGTGAATGTAACTGTAGTTAGCTGAATAACTAACAGAAGATTTTAAACTTTAGTTTCAGTCTATGAATACTATTCCAGGCATACATTTTTGGGCATGTTGTGGTTTCTAAGAAATAACAAATAACACTAGTTGGAGAGCTACTGTGCATTCCGCACTACATGCATGCAACCCAATAAACGATAGCATTATGGAATTTATGAAAACTCAATACCCATGATAGTAGGGGCCTGAATGAGACTGTTAGACTTAATAATGACCATGAACCACATTGGGTAGGCAATCATTGGTTGAACACAATTTCATTTTTTTAAAGCTATTCCAAACTGCAGCATCACTGAAGAACAGCACCACTGAACTCACTGCAGCTGAGGTCAAACTTCTTTGCTACTTTGTACAACATAATGCTGCCTCAACCAGCAGCAGCCTGCAGAAATCAATAACTTGTCAGGTATAAAAAATGCTGTGTTGAAACTGGAACACTCCCAGCTGAAAAAGCTGTTTCTGCTCTCTCATGAGAACAAAGCAAGGCTGAGATAACAGTATATAGTGTACTGTATACTTACATTTTTAACGAGGAAACATTAGCTCTGTATCAACAAAAATGTTAGCCAAGAACTAAAAGAAAGCCAGGCTTTGCTTACAGTTGTTGAGATGCCCCATGTGCCATACTCTATATAGTATGAATGCTGTTGCAGGGGCTGATCCTGGGGGCAGGTGGAATGGGTGGCTAGCCAACCCCCCTTCTCCCTTATAAAATTTGTGTGTGCTTGTGCCTTGCCATAATTATGTTTGTTTTGTTTACATTCCCATATCATCATGCATTCCTTATTACAGGAACGTAAATATAAGCAAATATGTGTATGAGGAAGCAAAGATATCTCATAAATCATACAAAACAGAAGGACTGCACATTCCCCTTGGGTTTTTACTTTACAAATTTGACAAATGCTATCAATGGAATATCAAAGCCATAAAGTGCCAAAACCCCGAGGTTTCCTAGTCTCTCTCCAGTCATGGTGGTACAAAGCCATGTGTGTGTATATCTGCCTGAAGCAAGATAATGACCTCTCTGCTTCTGCACTGCTCATTGGAAGAACAGCTTTTGTGATTTTACTTGAATATTTACTAAAAAAAAAAAAACAGCGCTTTCTACACACCATGAATAATTAATTTGACAATTTTCCAGCATGCAAAGTGCCCAGGAAAACAGCCACCCCACCTCCACAAATCAGTCACTGGGTTGATATAGTGATATGTTTTTGTAAATTGCATTCTCTGATTTAGGTATATGCTGTACTTAATTGGTACAAGCGTAACTTGCAAAACAATGTCATGATATCTTCACATCGTTGATGGACATGTTTACAACAAGTCTGTAGCTGACAAATGTTTGAGGAATTCCCCTCAACATGGTCATTACTATTCATATTATAAGAGTGGTATAGCATGTACAACTGGGAACGTGCATGATGTAGTGTCAGTGCTACTGACTGTTGAGTATTTTGAGAGAATTATTGCAAGACATGCACCAGTGCAACTAAAAATAAAAACTCTGACTTATGTACAAAAGGTGTGATGTAACTGGAATAAAATGACCTTGACAACAACACATGTGCAACAGGCTTAGCTGCAGGGGGGAGCACATGATAGGTAACACAAAAGGTGACTAAGGTACAGAACTCAAAAATGATATACAAACACAGCCGACACACCAAAACATCACTGAGACACTGGCCACATTCACTACAGTGCTTAGCTGGTTTGTGAGATATTTTACCTCATGGCTAGCTTGCAAATGATAAGATAATGATGAGTGATAGCTACTTATTACCTACACACTTACATACCATATATGCACAGCTTGGACAACCATCATATTTTACATGTCTTCCTTAATATAGTACAGATATTTCAACTCTCTAGCTTATGATGAATAATTGTATACATGTTAATGAGAGTGCTTTTCTTGCTAGAGTAGATAGAACACTCCAACACTGAGTACAAAGATACAAGCGAGTACAATTCCCACAATAGCACCAGCGCTGAGGTTAGTCGGTGCAACATCTGGAACAGAAACCAAACAAATATAATTAGGTTTGAAGCTAAGCTCACTTAAAGCCACAAATAGTCTTGTGTACAATATGCCTTGTTTTTTGGTCGATTATGCTAGCTCATGGTAGCCTATTTGTCTTCACAAAGTACCAATTATACTCAAAAAGTCACCAAACCTAGCCTACCCAGTTAGTCTGAGAAAGTGCACTTCTGCAGGAGTCAAACCTGTGACATAATTATGCAGAACACTGATGGTCTACCTTCAAATCCTGCAGAAGTCCACTTTCCTTCTACCCAAGTTGAGTTCGGCACGACCCAAACCTGCATGCGACCTTCAGCTTAGTATGCTAATGCTCTAACTTTGACTTTTACAGAAGTCCACTTTTCCTCGTACCCCCAAAATGTCACTTCTCAGACAAACCAGGGATTTGTGATTGGCATATGCAGTCTTCACAACTTGTTCCACATAATTTCAGACACATTAATTATTAATTTAATTTCAAAGTGTGGCACACACACACCTGTGCATCACATGTCTCTCCAACTGCTGGCACAAAAATATTTAATAAGATGGCATTGTATGCACAGTCATGCTTATCCTGTACCTAACATCATGTTGCACGTCTTGGTAGCAGGAGACATACCATTAGTGTAACAGCATCTATTTTCACACAACAAATATTTCAATTATAATAGTTATTATTATAATTTGAATGGGTCCACTTTGGCAAAGTGGATACACTAAGGACAAAATTAACAGACCTTGAAGCCAGCATCTTGTAAAATGCTCCTTTAGCCATTACATTTTTTGATGACCATAATGCTTACTGTACGGCAGTGTCATGTAAAATGAATACACTTACCAATAGGTTGGATGGTTGGGATTGATGTTCGATTCAGCACTGCAAGAACAGCAGGAAGACCATATAATCGACCACATATTACAACTTGTTTTGATACAATTATGACATGTACCAGAAGTTGATGAAGATGGATATGATACCAGGACATGGTGAATACTGAGTTGAAACTGTATGTAGTTGTTTCGCTCTTCGCTGCACGCTACTATATTAGTATACTTGCTAAATAATACGTCACAGTATAAATCACGTGGATATGTATTACGCGTTCCCCTAGCTCCCACTATTGCCTGAACACGTGCTCAGCAGGGGATAATTACGCGCATGCGCGAACAGTGGATACCAGGCTCCCGCCTATCAAGAGCCTGGGTACGAGGCTAACAGGCATTATACTTTTAGTACCCTCATCATGCAATCTATATATCTAACAAGAACTGTGCCATATATTAAACCAGTTTAAATAATTTCACACTGTAAATCACAAAAATGCTAAAAAGGCTTCGGAAAGCAAACAAGGTTTTTGTGTATTTCATTAGCATGGTATCCTATAAGCATCTCACCCTTTGGTGTACCATTATTATTGATCATTCAATGGAAACAATGACTAGAACCATACATTGCTTACTGTACTGTGGTGTTGTGAAGTTCCCTTGCACTATCACAGTAACATCTCCACTAACTGCAGACACAGTGTAGTAGTACCCAGTTGATGAGAACAGTCGCTCCCTCAGTATCACACTGACAGTGTCTCCTGCTGTGTCAGTCTCAGTGGACTCAGCAGAGTATGGCAGGTTCATGAAGGTTGGGTCAGTTCCATACTGGACTGTACACCGAGTAGTGCCAGTGAACCCAGACAGAAATATGCAGTTAAGTGTTGCATTAATTGGTGAGTTCACATCTACTACTCCAGTTAGGAGATTGTTTGTTGTACCTACATGGAAGGAGGGAGGTTGATTGATTGTATAGGCTACTCAAAGAACAAGAGAAGTAACAGTACCCATGTGTACAGCTTTCTCAAGTTGAACAATTAAGGCAAATGTAGAACATTGTGGGGTGAGCATGAGCAAGCAATACACCGCGGCATTGAACTGGTTATATAGCTAATACTTTACCAGTGCAGCACGTGGCGTGTAGCTAAACAAAATTTGTCACTCTGCTGTCTGCAAAAGTGCTTAACAGCTTAGAGCTCGTCGTGGAGTGGTACCATACAATGGAGCCATTAGTCCTACCTAAGCCACTACTCTGGCAAACTGTAGCCTAAGTCTGAACACAGCCTGGCTTGTCATGCATAGTCCTTACTTGAGGCATCTTAGAGAAACATAGTCGCCATGAAGCAGAATCTCTACTGCCTTCTGCTTTCAGCCTGTCTATGCAACTGTCAGCCTTGCATACATACAGTACATACTCACATTCCAGTTGCCTATCCCAAAAGTCGCTGCCAACACAACTGCCATCCCTTGCACAATAGGTGCGCATGCTCCATCTGTCCTTCCTGGCTGTCTTTCATAGCTTCAATTAGCTGCTGGCTGCCAAGTTGTACAAAAATCCATAGATAGTAGAGTAGTACTGTGCTTCTACTCTACTATCTATGGCAAATCTTATTTACTGTCCGCATGCCTACAGTCCTGGGGTAGATTTTCTAAGACATAACGTGATTGGTCAGAAGGGATGATGTCATTATAATGTCAGTTAGTATTCATAGAAGAGTCACAGAAACACAAAAGAAACACAAGAAATACGAAGAGACACAAGAAACACTAGCCTTGTTCACAGGCTCTCATACAAGTGCTTGGGAACGAGGCTAGAAAAACATAAGAAACACGAGAAACACAAGAAACACACACACAGTGAGATATGGTGTGACACTATGAGACATTATGAGACATTGAGACACCATGATGACACAATGAGATACCATATGAAACCATGAGACATTATGAGACACCATGATTGTGCTGACTCATGATGCTTTTAATGAACTAGGTGTATGTGTTAAGTTTATACTTTACATCATGAAAATACTTCAATAAATGTATGCCAACTTTACTTTGTATATTTGTGATTAGAATGGCCTATTAATTTATGCTAAATGAGCAAGACGATACTGTACTCACATTAAAGATATACTTACTAATTAAATTGACTACAAAGTAGAATTTTCAACAAGAGAAGTTGTGTATAGCTATAACAATAAGACTAGCAACTCACTGATAGTTTGTGTTGTACATGTTCTTGCAACTCCCACTCCCACCACATTCTTCTCAGCAGCCACTGACACACTGCCATAGCTTGAGGGAGGATTTGAGGGTGGCTCAAATCTGTGGCTACATCTCCCAGCTGTGCACTCAGCAATGCTCACATTCTCAGTAACTGGTAATGAGCCAGTCTGGAAACTGATTTGGTACTGTTTAATGTTTGGGCCTGGGCATGTCTCCCCAGGGTCCACTGTGTCCTGGTGAGAAATACTATATAATAAACTGGTGCCTCTGGGAAATTAAGCATACTTTTGGCATGCAGTGTCAAGTAATTTCTAGCTACCTCAAACCACTAAGCATTCAGGTATAGGTTTGTTACTAGCAATACCTTTTTTTAATAAAAATGACCAAGTCGTTGAGAAATTTAGTGTAGTTTTTGACTTTAAGTCAACAACAGCAAATGAATAGTTTTACTTTCCATGCATAGGCTATATCACCCAATGCCAGCATGCCAGGGTCAGGCCTGTGAGACTTGGACATGAAATAATACATTTTGGAGCTCTTTGAACTAAACTATCCTGTAATTTTTGGAAGGTTTCTAAAAATAATTCTTTTCTTTCCAAAGTCTTCAGCCAATCAAATATTGTCCTAGGCAAAGTCAAAGACAGATAAAATAATGGCACAGATGTTACTATGCTTTTATTATAATGTGCTTGTCACATATATGTTTCTTGCTTCAGGCTAAGCTGCAATCCTTCTGAAGAGAAGGTTATCTGTTACCAACTTTGAGTTCGGAAAATAACTTGCTAATCATATATAATTTTCAATTTTAGAATACGTGTCGGATTGTCATGTGACTTACTGGCACTGACTTCCAGGCTGTATCAATGAACAGAAGCCTCCCTGATGACTGATTATAGGATAGTGATGTTATATTACAGCTGCTGGGAACTGCAGGGACTGTAATAAGATTGATTATGATATCAGCAACATGAAATAGAGGCCAAGAGTAAAGCTATTGTGTCACCCTTGTCTCAATCACAAGTTTCCTGAACCATGCAAATAGAAACTTCTGATAAACACTATGTTAACCAACCAATGTAAAGGTACAGACACCCAATAATGTATATATATATCTTTGCTTCTTTCTACATTTCTGTAACATTACACATTCCTTGTCTGGTTGAATCAAACAGTAGAAAAAATTGAGATCTATCCAGGACACATTAGGTTGGGTCTTTCAAATGCCTTACTACTGAGCCAATTGAGCTATGGCATTTGAGCTGAGGATAGTTCATAGACAATTGCTGCAACTAGCAAACTGCTCTTAGACACAGGTTGGCTGAATCCCATTATTTCATCACTAACATGAATACTATTTATGCCATGAATGTTTTTAGGGATCCACCCCCTTTCTGGAACATATAAGTGTGAATATTACTGCACTGGAATTATGTATACTACCAAGGTAGAGTAGGCCACAGTGAAGCAAACTGCAGTTGAAGCAACCCTTTATTAGAGGTTTGCTGTATGGACATTTGTTTTTGGTCGTCATGTAACCGCATGTTTTATCCATACATACATACCTGTGCAGTTTGTCACACACCATGTTTTGAAACCAGAGTTCTGTTCCAAGTATGATGGTTCTGTCATTGGACTACAACCTGGAATTGGTGGGGAACCAGGTGGATCAGGTACAATGGAGCAATCAATTTGAATGATTGTGTTACTGCTCCTCATCCTAAGACTGGCATTGTAACTCAAGCGAGATGTGAAGTTGTCAGAACAGGAAGGACAGTCAATCACTTCCACATGCACTGCAGATGATGTAAAAGATCCACAACTGTTACAGACTTGAGTGGGACTGAAACTTGGTAATGTATTATTATCCATCCAGATTATTGTTTCATTGCACAATGCTGTACAAAAGCAGATGACTTCATCACCAGCACATACGTAAGGCTGTTGTGGCGTACATTTCAAGTTTGCAAAAACACTGAAACCTGCATGAATTGAGATTCAACATACATGTTAATGGGCATTTTACTATAATGTCATGTACTGTATACTGTCATACTACCTCGGATTATTGACAGCTAAAAATACTTTGGACATGCATATGTAAATACTTACCAACTAAATCATCTGAGAAAGTTAGAATTGCACATTCATTTTTGTGTACGCCGAAGTTTTCTGTTATATGCATGGAGGTTGCAGGGAGATGCCAGCAAGCCAAACTCCATTACTGCACTATTATGCATAGTGAAGTCACCAGTGAGTAGATAAAAGTTGGTGCCATGGATATGAGATGAGAACCATACACTTTGTATGTAATGTATTATTGTATTACCTAGACTCCCCGGCTTGCAGTATATACAAGTACTCTGCAGCACATATACTATTTCCACAATAATTTTGTTTTGATAATGTGGTGTGTCTGGAATAATGACTGATATCAGAAAAGAACTCTTCAGCCTGTTTAAGGAATTAAGAGAGGTCAGTCAACTAGAGCCTCTAGAGATTGAGGTAGCTAATATATTTAGCTATGTGTGAGTACCTGTAAATGAGTGAGTGGCTGACAGCAGCAGAATGAATATTAGTGGATTCATCATGATCCTGTAACATACAAACAGAAGCATACTTGTAAGCATTCTAACATGTTTCGGATAAGTGTTGAAATTGCACAGTTCTGCAACCAAGTACTGTGCATGCATAATGAGAATTATGACACTGAGAGTTGGTAATTGGATAAGCGTTGTCTGAAGCTTAAATGGCCCAAACTGTCTTTTGGTAATAGTGGTAGGATTTGGATTGATTGAACCTTTCAAATCTGTTACAGTCTCAATTTTTACCACATGCAGTTTCAGTTACATTCTATGACTTCTGTAACTGTTCTTGCATTCAAGTTAGTTATCTGATCAAGTTACTACATGGAAGATTAATTAACTATAGAGCGGAAATGCAACGGCTCCAAATGCTAGCCTAAGCCCTTTATAAAAGTCTACGGGATTATAGCTCAGATGCACAACCTTCAATGCTAACCATTCACCTCCGGACATTGCTACTGATCGACTTGGAGATTTAGTAAACCTGTTGGTATAATTGTACGACCAACAAGCAAGTAGCCACGTTGACTATTAGTGGAAGAATAAGGATGGTTATCCTCACGTGTCAGGTCTCCACCTCAAACGAAAATCCGTAAGACACCGCCAACCACTTTGCGACTCATACTTCTGCAACTCGGCAACTAGCTCCCTACAAAAGACTTATACATTGCTTCGCTCAGCAAAACAAAGACGCGCGAATATATTCACGGTAAGCGCCATGTGACCTCGACGACATTCAACTTTACACAATTTGACCAATCGATGAGTCCTATTACGGTACCAAACAGGACGTTCACGCCCTTAAATTGAACCATAATAACCCATAGTGGATGGGATAGCTCCGCATACTGAATTTTGATGGAATAAAACGGAGGAGTAGACCTTGTAGGAGTAATCACCTTTTACCTGCGTTGAGCAGTGCAGCGTTTGAGCATAGGATGGACAAGGTACATACACTCTACGGCTAAAAGGTTACAGAAGTTCGGATTCATGCTGCTTCGGGCTCATTCTACTTCACGCTCATGCTGCTCTGGAGAATGCAGCTAATATGGTTTCATGTGTCTATTGAGTGTGTTACAATGCTACACCCCGTCACGTGAAAACAAATCTTTCATGTCCTGACCCTTTTTTGCATTGTTTGATATTGCAGCTCTCAATATAGTTGCCGTTGTCATTCACAAGCCAAGTCAATATGGCAACAGCTGCATCTTGCCATTGTGTGCTCACATGGGTTTTCTCAATCCATGCAGAAGTCATTATTGCCCCAATTCGTTAGTTCCTCATCAGGTGCTTCCCCTGCACACAACGTGGGCGGGCGGGTATTACCATTTTTTTTTTTTGTTTTTTTTTTTTTGTTTTTTTTTTTTTTTCTATGATAATTTATGCAAATACAAAGGATACATACCATTACATACCATTACATACCATTATTCAGCCAAAAAATATTTCTCAGGAAAGAAGTTGACAAGCGTGATGGCAAGATGATCGTCGCTCATTTCCGCCATTGTAGAAGGGTTCTTTTGGATGCTGTGCACTAGACGGACACGTTTGTTAGCATTACGTTCATCGCTATGCTCATGACGCTTATCGCTCGTTTGTTTAACGTGGCTGATATGTGCAAAAAAATAACCTCTGTACAGCGGACAGATCACTTGCCCCCGATTGATTTTACCATAGAACTAATACATTTCAAACCTCCGAGAAGCGGACACCTCTCAACTCCGAACAACGGACACTGATGAGCCCATAGGGTATATTATCTATGGATGAGCCCCAGACGTACCTTAGCCAATACAAAATTACCTTCGGACAGTGATGGACGGCTTTCGTAAGATTGTGCGCCACCGTCATCGCTGGATTCAAAGACCGGGCATTGTATTAGCACTGCTGCTTATCGTGCTAGCCTTTCTCGCTTACTGTAAGCAACGAATTGGGGCCTAAGTTACATTCTTGCATAGAGGTATTTTAACCAAAACCCTCAAAGCTGTCCCTATGCTCTCATTTATTTCTAATGCAGGTCTCTGCTATATCTCTACCACACTACAAAACAGATGCACACTGCAGATTAAAACACTCCAACTTTATTGACATGGTAGGTAGAATTGAGGGTTTCTGGATACAGCCTGTTCAAGTATACTGAGCCAGATGGTCCAGGGTTTCATACAGAGGAAGGATGGGAGGTGGGGGGGAATGGGATCCCCCCAGTCAGAGTTTATAATTGCCTGAACAGCTACAATAGGGCATACAACACAATAACAATTAAAGTACAGCATAATTATAGGCTTAATTTTATTAACATCCACTAGCAGGTGCACTGACGTATGCATGTGCCCTTAGCATGCATCTACGTGCATCTCCATATGTGCATCTCCAGGAAGAAATCCTGTATGAAACCCCGGTTGTCTGTTTTGAATAGCCACGAGTGAAAGTTCATCACAATTCCTAATTGATTTATCGTACAGTTGTTTGAATTGCAAACTCATAGTTTCTTCAATGTTAAAGGCATAACAACTAAACACTATTCATAGTCAAGCACTCCCAACTTCTGTGGATGCTATTATGCTATTATGCTGATATGCAGAATTAAAAACAAATTAATGTACACCTGCATGCATGCACATTCCAGATTAAAACAGTTCCAACTTTATATTGACATGGTAGGTAGAATTCAGTGTTTTCTGAATGCCCTGTTCATGTATACTGCCAGGGTTTCATACAGAGGAAGGAGTTGGGGATGGGATTCCCCCTCCCCCCCCCCCCCCTCCCCCTTGAAAATTATGATGTGATAGACTCTAATTGCCTCAACAGCTACAATAGGGTGTATAACACAATAGCAAAGTACAGCATAATTATAGGCTGAATGTATTTAGGGCTGAATCCGATGATTCTTGTCTCTAAATATGTCCAGAATTTCATTAAATTCCACAAACCTTAGCAGGTGCACTGACGTATGCATGTGCCCTTTGCATGCATCTACGTGCATTTCCAGGAAAAAAATCCTGTACGCGCCCTTTGCATGCATCTCCAGGAAAAATCCTGTATAAAACCCCAGTGGTCTGTTGTGAATATGTGAAAGTTCATCACAGTTTCCAATTGATTTACCATGCAGTTGTTTGAATTGCAAACTCATGATTTTCTTAAAATGTTAAAGCCATAACAACAAAACAATATTTATAGTCAAGCACTCCCAACTTCTCCGGATGCTATTCTGCTATTATGCTGATACGCTGAATTAAAATCAAATGTGTCTTACACTCCATCATGTAGCTAACAAGGCAGCACATACATCAAGAGACCGGCTCCCCATCACTTGCTTTTATATATTGGCATCTCAGTGCAACCATGTTTTTGACAAAGTTTGGCCAGGAAGTGCTCCAGTGAAAGGGACATTGCCTCCCTAAATGGTGACCAGCTCATCAATTTGTTGAGGAAATATAGCTGTCATATACATGAGCTTCGTTTTTGTTGTATATTATGGGAGTCAGTAGCTGTTTGCAGCAGTTACTTATTCATTGAACATCCAAAAGCCTACATACAGTAAAATGTTTATTAGTTATATTTTGTTTATTCCACTATAGAAAATGTATCACTGTATGCTCTGATTGGATGAGTATTAACATCCATGCAGAATGGATACTCCAATAATATTATTAATGACTTTTTGATGCATTAAACACCCAAAGTTTGATGTTATTACCACTTAGTAGTAGTTGGATGCTTCGTGGACCAAATTGAAAACAGTATAAGATCTCCTCAAGTCACTGATGGGTATTTATATGCACTGTTGCCAGCACAAACGGTTTATTCCCACTTTGTCAATTCCCACTTCATCAATTCCCATTTGGTCAACTTCCCACTTTGTCAATTCCCACTTTGTCAATTCCCATTTGGTCAATGTTGACAAAGTGGGAATTGACAAAGTGGGAATTGACAAAGTGGGAAGATTTACCATTTTATATACTTCTAACTACTGTTATAGATCAGTGAATTTTTTAGTGCATCAGTCAAATCTACTGTCAGGAGATGACAAAACTGTATGGTGTCCCTGGGTGTAATGAAACAGCTGTCAATTTGTCTTCATTCCAAAACCTTAAGTCATCGCTCTATCGCAGCAGACTTCAGAGGTTTGTCTCAAATACGAGAAGAGATTGACTTCAGGGGAGAGTGAACTCAAACAGCCCGTTAGGAGGACTTCCTTCTAGTGGACACTGGGAAAAATGATCAAAACCGCCTTGTTCCTTTTGCAACAGTTGGCAATTTAGAGAAGTCCTGCGAAGCTGAAACCATCTATAGATAGAACTTTCAAGGCCAGCCCACAGTTGTTCTATCAGCTCTTCACAGCACATGCTGTGTATAATGGCCAGCACATCCGTCACACAATCAATTGCATCCCAACATCTAGTTCATATAGACAGCATCACATTTTTAAAAAAATATACTTTATCAATTCCCACTTTGTCAGCTTCCCACTTAGTCAATTCCCACTTTGTCAACATTGACCAAATGGGAATTGACAAAGTGGGAATTGACAAAGTGGGAATTGACGAAGTGGGAAGATACCGTCATTAGTAAGGTTGCAGAAAAGGATGAGTGGTATTCCATCCTAATGAATATACTTGCATCTAGATGCTTCTACTTACACAGATAGGCAATAATTGATAGTGTCAGGGAATGTTATATAATATGCTATTTACATGCATCAAAAAAATAGTAGAGAAAGATCAAAATCGGTTAAAATAGGCATCAGATTATAATTGTTAATTTAGAATTAGCTACTAAACTCCTAAATACTTCACTTATCAATGAAAAAGCATGCAATCATCATGTACTGGGGTTTGTTATCATATGATAGTAGGTTTTGTCCTAAATCTTTTACCACCAATATGCTCCTAAATTACCCACTACTAGCTGAAATGCATACATTATAAATACAGACAGGGATACCGCTATAGCTTCTTAATCACTCCAATAGCAATTGATCACATAATAAACAGTATATCTGTTTTTTGTTGTGATTGTAACTGAAGCTAGGATATTCTCTTCCACTCAATTTATCATGGTACATACAGTGAGAATTTTAATTTTATTGCAGATACCACATACCGCTACTCAAACACAGATGATAACAACAATGTTCAGTTGCTAGGTACTACGTAGTAGATTTGCATTATATCTGTGACATTGCCTCCAACCATATCACCCCAATGGTTTGCAATATCCTCCATACCTGGATGTGCCAGGAAAGAGTAGCAAGGAAACTGAGAATCAGACGGATGAAGATTCAGTGATATAGAACTGAAAACATATTTTATGCAGGTACTGATGTCCTTCTTGATACTGCTTTGAAAGCAAAGATGAACTAACTACCTCCTTGAAGATCAGCTATGTAGCTATTTGTTCTTAGCATCATTTGAATAGCTTCACTTTGCCTGTGAGTGTATACAGTTTCATCCAGATATACGACTACGAAACTACGAAAAACAAAGTGTCTACGAATCACTAGTTAAATTATGGATAGCTAGCTACTGCATGCACCACACACAGTCATGACAATAAAGCAGTAGGGAATCTGGAAGAGGTGCCCTTCTGTAAGCAGCTAGAGATATGACAAACAATCACGACCATGAAACACAGTATGTAGCTAGTATACATACTGTGGTTTATACATACGCCATGCTCAGATGTCTGTTAACTGTTTTAGTCCACTGTTTGATTCACAGAAGTCACTCTCTAACAACTACTAGCAATCAGCTATGGAAATAAGAAAATAATGAAAAGCTTGATATTTAACTTAGTAAAAATATTCCTGATTTTCGTGGAGCTGGCTCCTCAAGACATCAGTTCTATATACTTATTAGCCTGTTTGGCTGAGCTTGACAGTAGCTAGGTACTACTATATTATTCTGGGGTCAAACAATTTCTCAGTCTGAAAAAAGTGGACAATAGTGATATGTTAATGCTAGTCTGGAAAATACACACTAAGGAATATCATTGTAAGCCCATGCATGATTTCAAGCCTTCTGTTACATAAAATGTACAACTGCATGACAGTGCAATTTGCTGATTGATTACTGGGTAAGAGTAATGCTCCTGACCTCTTGACACTCATGCCAAGCCAAAGGCGATGCAAGGGTTTATGGTGCCTCTCTCCCTGGATTGTTGATATGGTACTTTCCACGAGAGTGGTGCACTACAAATCAAGTAACAGAATGTATACTGGAGAGAATTGTACAACAAATAAATATTCACTACTAGTGATTTTTTTTCACTTGTGCAATAGCCGATTCTCCCTTCACAATGGGCATATGCAGTTATGATGCATTAAAACAAGTCTTGCGTGTTCTGATCTCAATGACATTATTTCTACAAATCACATGCAGCTTATGAGAACATTCTAAAATTTGCATGCTGCATGGCTACCAGACTCTGGGATGGCAGTTGTCAAAATCTCCTGGAACTTGTTGACCTCCCAACACTTGAATGTCAAAGGCTGGAAACTTGGCTACTGTACAAGATCATGTACAAACTGTGTTGTTTTGATGAAGGAACTTTCACCCTAAGCACTTCGCTTAATCACCATACACCACTTAACCTGGAATAATATAAGATTCGTCTATTGTGCATGTGTGCTTCTGCTGTTCATGCCTTAACAAATACTTACATGTACATTCTTACTCACCAGTTTTGTTTATGGAATCGTGTCTAGTATTAGCCTAGGTTGCTATATACATCATGCATCCTGTCTTTAATGGCAAAACTATTATTAAAAATTGGAAAAAGGTTAAAATACCAATTTTAGCTCGGAAAATAACTTGCCGACGTTTCGACTGAATGCTCCGGTCGTCATCAGGGCGAAAGTGAAGAGGTGCAAAGAAACATTGCTATTTATAGCCATGCACTACTGAGGATACATGTAATTGGAGGTCAAAGGTTGGAGAGGATTGCTCCTCCCTCCCTGCCTCCTCATCACAGCAGTCCAGCAACCAGGAACTTCCAGTCCTCCATCTCGGTTGAAGCGCTCTTCTGAGGGTGTCATCTGGATGTGCAAGGCCTCTTTCACCAACAGTTCCTGTCCTCTATGTTACCCTACAATTAAGTTGTGTTTGCATCAATTCTGCACGAGTAGCAGAATTACATCTTACTTAGCCATGTGTAAATCTGCAGCTGAAACAGGACCTGCTGAGCAATCTATTTGTATAACCGTTTCCAGTATTACACAAATCTGCAGATGCTATTGCCTTACGTTAATTAGACCAAGCAATACATGATGAGCTCATACAGTTGTAAAATGACATCAGCATAACACTGTAACTTACACTTACAGAAATATATAGTGCAATATCCAAGAAACACAATCTAAAGATGTATAGGCATAAAATAGAAATTATTGTTATAGTTTACTCTATTAGGAAGCTTGCTAAGCAAGTCTGACCTGCATCTGAACATTCAGTAACATTGAGTGTGATAAAGGCCTAAAAATGCCTGATGATGCTGTTAGTAAAATGGATCATGATTCCATAATCAGTGCAGGGAGCTCTGCCTACAACTTACTACTGCCAGGCAGTGCTAGCGCCCATTGCAGTCGCATTATGGTTAGCTGCAGAGAAGTGGTGTGTATGCCCAATGGTGTAAATCACTCGGTAGCTTAACTAGCTGTACCACTCATACATACCTTGTACTGTACATATAGCTTTGCTTCCGCTCTGCCAGGCGTCCAAGTGGCTTAGTGGAAAGAGCGTCTTCAGAAAGTCTTGGGTTCAAATCCCAGCTGAATCCCAAGCTCTTACTCTCTCAGCAAAAAATTCATGAGTGCCTACTGTTATATAGTAGATGTCAAGCCTACTTGGCTGCTAAATACCCATCCACCTAGTTGGAATAGCTTAATCCTACGCACATAACTTTTAGTTTGTTATGTATGTTATCACAAGTGTCCAGGAGTTGACAGAGAACCACTATTTCTCTTTGCAGAAGTCCAGAAGCTTCATTCAGATCTGCCTGTCATATCCTTCCACATGAAAACATAATATATGATGCTTACCAATGGTTACCGGTGGTTTTTAACCAATATATGATGCTTACATGCAAGAACTCTACGCTGTTGTGTTGTATGTAGTCATCTTTGTACCAAGTAAACTTTTGTTAGCTTCAGTCCTTCTTACTCCAGTGCTTGTCAGGTATACTGCAAGAAACTAGTGTATGATGAGAAGGCCTGGGTATGACGATGTTATTTTGTTGTAAGTGTTGATGGTCAGATATTACATGCAGTTCTGATTAGCATTGACTTGCATGGTTGAAGTTTAGCTGAACACTTCAACCAGTAAAAGAACTAATATTAGTCTTATCCTTTATGCAGGCCATTTTAGTAAAGTATGTACAACGTCAAGTACTAACATTGAAAGAAGTTGTCTAGCTAGTTCCATGCGGCAATATCCTAGCCTAGGTTAACTCGACCGACTTGACCAAAGGTCGTGTAAGTTGCACCGGAAGTCACATGACCGATTAGGGCGGTACCACATGGGATTGGTGAAAAGACGTTTATCACAGAGGTGTAGGAAAGACTTTTTGATTGGGGGGCAGAGTTTTTAATAAAATTAATTTGTAGTACAGGACATGTAGAGTGGGCGTGGCACAGACCGAAAACTTGGGGGGGGGGGGGGGGGGGGGGCACATGCTCCCAGTGCCCCCCCTGTTCCTACGCCTATATGTATCAACCATTGCCTGCGGCAAACCTCAGATGGTGAAGGCTTTACGATAGCATGAGGACCGGCAATGTTCCTTCTACCAAGGAGTCCATTGCAACACTTTTGAAATACTCAGCTCATACTGTGTATCTTGTTATAACCCAGATGTGCAACAGCAGACTGATAGATATAATTGTGGACGCTTACAATATAAAATTATAAAATTGAGGTATAGAGTGCTATAGGCAAATTTCAAGGCGGTGAGGTATCTGTATTATATTTTGCTTCGTTCTCAGGACTTGCCCGCCTCCAGTTTTTGCAAGCGATCACTGGAGGCGGGGAAGGCCTGGGAACGGTTAGTTGACATCAGTGAATGTCCATTGTCGTCAAAGAAAAGTCTGGGCAAAAGGCAAGTGTGTGTTCGGTGGCAATAGTCAGTCTGTGTCTCTGTTTGCCATCGGTCGGTGGCAATAGTCGTTTTGTGGCTGTTATCGCCACCAATTTTTTCGGTGTCAATAGCCACTGTGTTAATTTTTCCCATACAAACTCTAATTGAACAAAAATTAAAACTTCCGAGGTAGAGCTTGGACGACCCACGATGTTTGCAAAAAGCAGCCAATGGGAAATCGTTTGATGTGGCCTGGTCACTCGTAGCACAAGCCATTACTGCGAACGAGCTGTCTCTTGCAAAATCTTCCGGATTGGCTATCAAAGGTCAAACTGTATGCGTTACTGTCGATAGACCGCACCCACTTCGCTGTCAACATATAATAAGCCTCATGTTCGCAATTACCCAGTCCTACGCAAGTTCCAACTTGGTTGGAACTTACAAACATAATGTTACACATTGTTGCAGTCGTTTCATTACTCTTCTGCACTGCAATCCCCACAAGAGTTACAGCTTGCACTGGTGAGTTTGTTTAGTCTCGCAACGCCAACCTGTCACTCGAAGGAAGCACCTTTGCTTGCAGGAGGGACTTCCTCGCAAACGAAGGGCCGGCGACACCTGTCTGACTGCGTTTGGTATGAGGATAGTGCTCAGATATGCATGATGGTTGCATACCCACACTATTATTGTACGTATACTGCATGCTAAGTAGCCGTATTTAATCCTTGATTTTCAGGTCTGACGTTGACTAGCAGCCTGAGTGTTAATGGAAGACACGCATGTCTCTCGGAGGAAGTCACCTTTACATGCACTGCTCAAGGACATGTTATTTTCTGGGGAAATGAAGGATTTGGAGAGATCACAGTACACTATCTAAGTCCACCTTCCAGGGGTCACTTTCGAGCGGCGGTGGAGAGCTATGACTTCAACAACAATTGCTTGGTTTCTTCCCTAACCTTTCGCGCAACTGCCTCACGCAACAGGACCAGAGTCATGTGCACAAGTAGAGACAGAAGTTTAAGTCAATCGCTGCCTTTGCATATAATGAGTAAGCTATTATTTTTCTTGAGCACTAGAGACTACTATGTTTCTACGCAACAATAACAGACTTTTTGTTTATACCGTTTTCTGAGTTATTGCAACTAATCCTGTAATCCAATCAGAAAGCAACAGTGAAAACCTTTAAAATCTGCAATTTTAAGGAATGGCATGATTTTCACTCTTGCCAAGAGTCTGAAATCCTTCGTATAGCAGAAGTTGATTTATTTAACCTCCATGCAGACATCACTCTCGAACACTTGACAGTAGTTCCACTCTCACTCTCAACTGTCCAACTGGAATGGAAGGTTGTCCCCTTGAGTGGACACCACTGCATTACAGGCTACAATATTCAAGTCTCTGGCCCAAATGGATCACAGTGGGGGGCACAAACCCCGAGAGGAAACCACTCATTTCTCTTGTCCGGAATGCAACTGGAGCCATCGAAGGAGTATACATATTCTGTTACTGCCAATATTCCATCTACTCACACTGGTCCTACTGTCAAGCAAACATCAATTGTGCAAGTTCAAGGCATGTTTCGCAAATCATAGAATACAGCACATGATTTTTTTGTAGCCTTGCTCTCAGTCCCTCCCTTAGGCCCTCCCCAAGCTTTCCATTGCATGTTCACAGTAAAAGGATTTTAAAATGAGGCTACATGGTTTGCGCATTACTGCGTAAATTTTCACATATATACATGCAGAACCCAACCCTCCAACTAACCTCAGTGCTGTGATAACTTGTGATGCTAAAGGTTATAAAGTCTACACTGAATGGAAGGTATGCCATATCTACTGATTCTAAATCAACAACCACAATTAAGTAAAGCATTCATACAAGTGCAACTAGATATTGATACATAATAGGTATGACGGTACATGATAAAATTTCCCTCTGCAGGCTCCTCATCCTGCTCCACTTGGCTCTCCACTGACTAGTTATCTCCTCCATTACCACACTTTTGAGGATGACAGTACCATTCAGCTTCCACTGAACACTACATCTACTTCTTACATGCTGAGCAATGTCACTTCATGTGTATTTAACATAACTGTAGCAGCTCTAAGTGAGACCGGGCCAAGCAGAAACAACCCATCAGTTCGTTTAGGTATGTAAATCGTAAGTTTCACCTAGTCTGTCATGTTCACTTTGTGGAAAGTGTATAAGAAAAGAATCTAGACCTAAACTGTGTTTCACATTATGTGTCTTATTATCAGGCCTCCACCCAGCTTTTTCTTCTTTTTTTTTTTTTCACTACACACAGTGAAAAAACTGGATGGGGACCTAAAAATGACGATTATGTGAATGCAACAAGTAGTTATAAAACTATTAAATCAGATATTAAAGAACAACATATTTATCTAACTAAGGTTCCTTACGTCTACAGTAATAATTGGTAACATAATACTGCTGTTAATGAACTTGTGCCTACAGCTATTCCATGTGAGGATTCTTTGTTGACAGCAGGCCACTGCAGTCGGACACCACTAACACCAACCTTCACACAAGTGTTGACTGCTGTGGAACACACAGGTATTGAGGGTGCATGTATGGTGCCACCACAGAGATGCAGCGATTGCCCAGAGCCACCTGAAGTGAATGCTTCCACCCCCTTTTCAAATCGGACTGACTGCCCAGAGTCCCCAACACACAGTAAGCTCTTATGCAACAAACACATGAATACCAACAGTAATATATTATTATACTAAACGCCAGTGTAGCAAAACTAAATACTAAAAGTAAGCTTTTAAGTAACTGAATAGAGTTCGCCACAGAGTGCATGTATGTTTCTAAACAACTTTTATACAAATGAATATCAAACAGTAAGCTCGTTTGCAACAAACACATGAATACCAACAGTGTAAGGGAAACTTTTAACCATCTGAATAGAGTTTGCCACAGAGGGTAAGCTTCTAAACAACTTTTATAAAAACAAATATCAACTGGGTACACTTTCCCAAGCCATGCAACCCGTTACCATGAACCCTACTACTCTCCCACCCCCTGCAGGTCCAGCTTCTATTACCCTTTATGCTACCACTGCTCTTATCTCTGGAGTAATAGCTTTCTGCAGTGGTATTCTGTTTGCTGGTGTCTGTAATTGCATCCTACAGTGCCATGAGCAATGGAGGATAGACAGGAAGAGTTCAAAGTGTACCACTGGTGTGGCTACTGAACAGAGAGTGGGAAGTCCCGAATATGAAGAAATTCCCACACCCACAGGTCATTCCCAGAGTGATATGCAGCTACAACGTAATGCTGCTTATGTTGTAGTTCAGAGTTCCCATTAAGAACTGAAGCACTACTAGTATAATTTCCAGCCACTTGTAAGTAGTTGTTTACATAAGTATTGACCTTTGAAATGATGATAAGTTACATCATCATATGAATACTGCACACCCCATTGCTGTGGGTACCCAAACAGAGAGAGAGGGGAAAGTCCTGAAAGTGTTTCCCAGGACAGTATGCAGCTACAAGGTAATGCTTACATATGTTGCGGTGCAAAGTTCCCATTAAGAACTTAACCACTAGTACATAGTATGATATAGCTACTCAGAAGTAGTTTCTTACCTATAGCATTGACCCTTGGCATTGATTGAGTGCTACACCATGCTGTAATGCTGTACCTTACCAGCATGTTTGTTTTATATGATGAGCCAGAGGGACCATAATCCACCATATTATCCCCCTGTATCATAATTAGCAAAATAGCAATTAATAATTCGTACTAAAATAATGAAATATCATACTCCACCATGAAATAATTAAGCTCCAGTATAGCACAGCTCCTTGTTGTGTTACATACACCTTATGCATGTTGGAGCAGAGCAAGTCTAATCCTATAGTGATAATATTAGGAATTTTTTGACAGTGGGAAGGACAACTGCATGCAGGTATCCCTAAATTCCCACGTATAATGTCTCTCTGTGCACAAAGAAACATTATACCTTCAAAATGGTTTAGTGTATATGTATTCATGGTGATATGTTATATATAAGTATGCTTTCGACCTCCACGTGACCCTCAACATATGTTTGATAGACAGCACTGGTCATGATGAAATTGTCCCACAAGTCTTTGAATGTAAGGGGAGTTTCCCCAACATTTGAGGTGTGTATAGTCCACCACATCAATGAATTAATGAATATCAGTGGTAGTTTACGTATATCAAGCTTTTGTGGTAAGGCAAGTAGGTTATATTCTATGACTTTCAATTCCAGGAAACCAGACAGGAAGTGAACAAGGCCTACATATTATTAAAAGGTTTCATTTTCATTTCAGTCACATCTGTTGGCAACCATGGGGCTCACTTTGTTTGTCTTTACATTGAAGGCCCAGTTCTGGTTTATCCAAAATCTTGTTCTTACCACAACTGTACTCTCGTGCCCAGACCAGCCCATATAAAGAGGAAGGGGTCTGGTGATACAAGCCTGAATCGTTTGGCTTGCAGAAGTATTGAATTCTTAGTGTAGAATTAAGAATTGGTCATGAATCTCTTAACATTATACTTTGAGTGGTATAATTGAAGTACTTCTCGCTTCTGCATTATTCCAATAAACACCACTCTGAGATTTGATTGGTCACTCTACACTTCTGGTGCTAGCCCAAGGATTTAGACTTGTGACACCAGACCCCTTCTCCTCAGGTGAGCAAGCTGGGTGGGGTCTGGGCCCAAGACTACCATGTTGCAGAGCCTTTCAAGCAGTATCAAACTTATATCAAGAAGGACTGAGGTTGTTGAGCATTAAAAAATGTTGTGAAATTGTCTGTTATTATAGAATGTCCGTCATCAGCTGCAAAATGTGAGACTGACTACACACATAAAATAATGCTAATACAGATGATGTAATAATGATGAAATGATAGACAAATAAACAGATGAGTCTGGTGGTTCTTGGTGTGCTGGTGGTTCTTGGTTGTAATGCTGGTGGTTAAAATCTTGATGCACTCCATTGAGATTGAGTGGTAGGCTTTGCAGTCACTCCAACAAAGTCCAAATCAACCATCTACAAGAGGTCTTCACCTCCAACAGTTAGCTACCCCACTTATCTGGTCAGAAGGGGTCTCATGGAGATGAAGACCAACAGCCCTGATATCATGACTACAGACGAGAAACTTAAGGTCCTTTAGCTGTCCATGCCAACAGAACTCTTCATGACATCCTCTGGAACAGTGCAGAGGTTCTGGAACAAGAATCAAACTGGACCAATAGAAGATTCAAATAAAGACAAGTCAATCTTGATCAAGGACAGCAGCTAAATCCCATATGGAGCACATCTGTTAGCTTCTTAACAAAGTAGGTGCAAACATACAGCTATACCTAATAAAGTGCGTTTTGGAGATGCCGAGGATGGGATTGGCTAATGTAAGGTAGTTTCACGCTCTTTTGTGCTGCTTTGCAGTGCTTACTAATTGTATTGCAGCAGCACACCAGAGCGGAGTGACCATGATCATGACAACCACTCCACACTGACTCATGACAACAACTCCACAATTGTGACAACCACTCCACAATCATGACAACCACTCCACAATCACGACAACCACTCCACAATTGTGACAACCACTCCACAATCACGACAACCACTTCACAATTGTGACAACCACTCCACAATCGTGACAACCACTCCACAATCGTGACAACCACTTCACAATCATGATAACCAAAGCTGTTTTATGTTCTAATTGTAACTGTAGCTTAGCCTCATTCCCAGGTCTTCCTGCCTCCAGTTTTTGATCGCTTGTAGTATCCAAAAACAGAGGGGGAAGGCCTAGCCTATTTATCCCATGAATGGCATCATGTGTATAGAAGGGGGGATTCCCGATCAAACAACGCAAATTTGAACAAGGAGCACTACATTTTTGAACGATCGAAACTAGTCTCGTGCCCAGCCCGCGCGCGCCTCCCGGCGAGAAACGGTCTGGTAAACGAAGTTGAATTTCTTGGGTTTACTAGGTGTATGTATTCGCAGTGTATGCCTCGCGCGCGCGCGCGCATCTTACCTTTGAACCGACACGTGACATTACATTTAGTAGGCGTGGCATGTTGACAGTTGGCCATGTGCAAGAGCAGTGTGAACAGTGCGGTCAGTGTGAGCTGTTGTAGACGTAGTTGCTCGGCCTGTAGCCTGGCGGATCTACGGGGATGGTTGGCGTTCCTCAAGACAGCCATGCGCTTTCTTTGTTTCGCTAGTCGCAGCTCCTCTCTCTCGCATTCATCAATCCGGACTTCACGGGGTGGACCCTTTGTCATTGCTTCCGTTTTCGCGCCAGCCTCTTCCTCGCTCTCCTCACAATTCTCCGCTATTTTGACGTCGAAACAATGAGACCGCTCGCGCCGCTACAGCGCTGGATATGTGTTTGCGCACAAACCACACCTTTGCATTCCTGAAGCGTGACAAATTGCATTCCTAAAGCGGGACGGAAGTCAAAGCCACACCCCGCCAACCGAGAACACACTGCAAGATTAGTAGCCTCGCGCTAAGGCGCTCGGCAATTACCCAAAAGTGGTAATGACCAATGAGATTGCGAGATCGGTAATTATTGTGTAGCACTTCCCTTACAACAGTAAAATTTGTTCATCTCCATTCAAGTATCCGTACCTTTTTTGAGCGGGTTGGCCGCAAAATGTTTTGATTGTTGCTAGGTTACATTGTCGCAAAAGCGTGCGCTAGCCCAAGAAATTCGACTTGGTTCACCAGACCATTTCTCCTCATTAGAGGGTGGGGTCTGGGGATGAGACTAGCCTATGTTCGAAACTCCACCGCTAGGGACACAGACTACAAAAAAAGGTCGTTCCTTCGATCGGGAACCCCTCCCCCCCTCTGTCTAAGCTACCTAGCAGACACTGACGTCACTCACATGATAAGATAAACAGGCCTAGGCCTTCCCCCTCTGTTTTTCCATATGGCAAGCGATCAAAAACTGGAGGCGGGAAGGCCAGGAACAAGCCTCACTGTAGCTAGCAGAGTAACTAGGATGAGACTAAACCTCAAAATCTAAACCACTGTTTGAGGTAAGTCATGACAAAATAATATGCAGTGCTCATTTGTTCTTACTACAGGCCTGATTCAGTCCACCATGTTGTTCTAGACATTGTTTGCGTTTTTGGCAAAACAAAGTAGCTATGAATTCTGCTACTGTATCACATGCAAACAGCATTCTAATAACTTTGTGATATTAGCATACACCAAGGACAAAAACATTATGAAAGGAACCATGACCATGCACAAACAGCAGTACAATATTTGCTGACCAGAACGTTTTTCATTATTTGAGGTCATGTTTCTCCATACAATCAGCATGTTGTTGCACCAAGCAGCAGCAGGGAATAACAGCTTGTCAAGTTAACTTGCTGCATTGAAACCACAGCTCTCCCAGCTAAAGGAAGCAGTTGATGAAGCCTCGTTCCCAGGCCTCCCCCGTTTTCGTTCTTCCGTTTGCATAATACACGCAAGCGGAAGAGCGCGAAAAACGGGGAAGGCCTGGGAACACTCATCACGTGAATGACGTCAGGTGGACGCGAGGTGGACGTAGGGGGGGGGCGGTGCCCGACTACAAGTACGGGCGCAATAAACTTGAGAGCGAATTTCTTACCGGTGTAGCGGAGTACTCGCAATCTTGTGAACGTCTGGGGTCTTGCCTGGCGATAGAGCGCTCGATGATCAAGTCTAATACGTTATTTACGTTATTCATGTATTTGAGTGCGAACCCTTCTCCCCCCCCTACGTCCACCTCGCGTCCACCTGACGTCATTCACGTGATGAGTGTTCCCGCTTGCGTGTATTATACTGAACGCAAATCGAAGAACGAATACGGGGGGGGGGCCTGGGAACGAGGCTACAGTTGATGCTCTCCAGCGTGAGCAGAAATAGGCTAAAACTAGTAGCATGCACAACATGTTTGGGGCGAGCGTGAGCGAGGTATATAAGATTATAAGGTGTCAGTTTGACTTGAAGATTGATAATTTGATACGAAATAAAAAAGAAACAAATGGTTGTAAAACATCCAACTCTGACGGCACTCTTGGAAGGCTATTTGCAAATGACACCACATCCTGAGGTAGGTTGATCACATGGCCTGTGTACCCATACTGACCGAGTGGTAGTCGATAAATGGACATTATTGGCATGACAGCAGACACAAGCGTTTCTTCAACTTGTGTAAGCCCCTATATTGTACAAGAGATGTAAGAATGTAATAACTAAGCTAACGCTAAATAATGCATACTTTGTGAGTAATTTTCAGGGGGTATTACCTGTAATTGTGGTGGAACTGGTCCAGGAATCATATTGTTGGCTGCTGAATACAGCTTAGGGATTCGCTTGTCCCGACCACAGCGAGCACACTCTGTGCTGTTTGCTGACATTGCCAGATTAGGGAACCGCTCTAAGCATGAAGTGCATACGTAGAATTCCAAAGATGCTAGCTTAGAGTGAAAGTTTATCATCTTGGAGTGAACTACAAGTTGTTCAAAGAGAGGTACATCAAGGTTCACGTCTCTCTGCTGACGATGCCCTTGTCTATCTAGTTGCAGGCTTGAATGTCTGGCCTCAGGAGTCTCTGCATAATTTGTACAATCACATGCACTCATACATTTTTAGCTAATTTACTATACAATCTACATATATATCACTTACCACAGGCTCTGTTGCTTTGGTGAGCAGCAGCATCCTGCTGGCGACGTGCCTGTCTGACCTCAGGAGTCTCTGTGTGGTAAATATTTAGCTGTAATTTGAAACAAACCTGACTTGAAACAGTCTGTTACTTACCAGAGGCTCTACTGCTTTGGTGGTAAGCAGCATCCCACTGGAGGCGTGTCTGTGTGATCTCAGGAGTCTCACTGTCTCTTCTGAGCTGCTGGGCTGCCCTATTGGCATCCATTTGTGCCTGTCTACTTTCCCGACTTCCTACACGAAAAAAAAGGGTAAACGTTATCTAAAGCGCATGCTAGCCACGCCATCAGAGTATGTTACCTGCTCTTTTGCGTGCCCTGTATCTTTCTCTGCGTCTGTTCAGCCTGGCTTCGCTCTCTTCAACTGTTTCTCGAGCTCTTGCTTGTCGCTCTCGCTCGCGCCTTCTTTGAAGCCTTTCCTGCTTGCGTTGATTCTCTTCACTATCCATTTAGAATATCGATGGATCACAAATACTCACTTGGAGCTAGGCTTTCTAAGTACCTCTGAGATTAGTCTGTATTATCTACGCTCTGACGAATGAGAGTAACCATAGTAACATATACTGCCACGTGGAAAAAATGAAACGCATGCGCCGTTGCCACGCCGTACGCCGGTCGATCCAGACAGACAGACAAAGTCCACGTTGACATCACTAGGTAGGGGCTCGCTCACGCTCGCCCCAATGACAGCGCAGTTGGTATTTGCTAGCCTCGAACCCAGGCTTTCCGTTCCGGATTTTGTCTCGCAGCTTTGGAGAAAAACCCGATTTTTCTCCAAAGCTGCGAGACAAAATCCGGAACGGAAAGCCTGGGTTCGAGGCTAGGTATTTGCACTACTGTCAGTATCCCACACTTGAGTTTAAGTTTGCCAGGGTAAGTTAGATCTATTACTTTTGTACATGTTCTGAAAACTTGGCACGTAAACAATTTGGGTGCTGTAATAATTTATTGAATCAGTATGAGCCTGCTATAGGCCATCACGTGTACATACAATAATCATTGTGTTCTTGTCCCCAGTCCCATCCATCTTCTCCTTTTGTCCATCACCTTCCTTAGGTAGCTTTTCACACTGCTGTCTATCCTCTCCCCTCCCTCCATGTCCATATCTTCCCCTAGCAGCACTTTAACTTTATCTTCTTCTTCCAGCCATCCCCATCCTTCGCCCAGTCCACACTCTGATTCCATCAACTCCCACAATTGTTCTCTTTCACTTCTTTATGCTGTACATCTTAGCAGAACATGCTCTATACTTTCTTCTTCTCCCTCGCTACACATCACACACTGTCTAGCCTCGTCTTTGTTCTTCCATCCTCCCACCTCTGCCCTCAGACCTGCTGATCTGGTTCTGAATCTAAACTTGAGCCTGGGCCCTCTCCTATCTCCAGGGTCATTTACATACTTCTCTTCCTCCAGCTGCTTCTTCACTGCTGCATATAGGTCCAGGGTCTTCTTACTCTGCACTTCCTCTGTCCATCTTTGCTCGCATTTCCTCTTCCTTGCCTTTCTATCTGGAATGCAGGTGTTCTCATCAACCTCCTCCTCATCTGCATACTTTCTCAGCACTTCCTTCATCTCTTTCCACCATGGTAAGTTCTCTGCTATACTCACTTCATACATCTTCTTTGTCAACCTGGTTTCGTCCATCCTCCTCAATCTACCAAGGTATCTCATCATCTGGTCTTCACTCCTCTCTGTCATCTTCCTCCACCCAAGCTCTCCCATCACTGCACATGATGCCACTGTTCTACTTGCTCCCAGTATCTTCCTGCCCACTTGTTCCTGTACTGCATCCAGCTTCTTCTGTTGTGCCTTGGTCCCCTTCCAGCTAACCTCTACTGCAAAATTCACTGTTGGTAGGCCCATAGACTCCCATATGGCAGCCCCTCGCTCAGTCTCCATCACTCCGTTAACTCTCCCCATCCATCCCACTCTCTGGTTAGCCTCTACTGCTCTTTCTATTCTCTTTTCCATGTGTGTGTTCCCCTTCAGTTTTGCATCCATCCACACTCCCAGGTATTTGAACTCCTCAGTCTCCTCCATTTCTTTGCTGCCCAACCACCATTTTCGCTTTTCCCTTCTCTGTCTCCCTGCTATCACCATGACCTTGCTCTTCTTCTCATTGAACTTGAATCTCCACTTCCTGCTGTATGCATCCGCCTTGTCTAACATTCTGCCCATTCCCTCCTCTGACTCAGCCACCACTGCCATGTCATCTGCGAACATCAGCATACCACAGTATGCCTCCTCCACCCTCACTCCGTCACCACTGTCTTCTAACTCATTTACAAGGGCCAGTCTTTGAATGAGTGCTTGATGAACGGATCAGAGCAGTGGCAGAAGAAATGGAAGCACAGGGAGGGTTCAGGAAAGGAAGAGGATGTGCAGACCAGATCTTCGTACTGAGGAGCTAAGGAAGAAGCAAGGGCTTAAAACAGTGATAGCATTCTTAGATGTGAGGAAGGCGTATGACACTGTGTGGAGAGAAGGCCTGTGGAAGAAGATGAGAGGGTACGGAATAGCAGAGAAGCTGGTAAAGTGGTGCCAATTGTTCTATAAGAGGGTGGAGGCAGCAGTTATAACAGGGCACGGGATGACGCAGTGGTTCGAGGTGGAGGGAGGTCTACGGCAGGGAAGTGTGCTCAGCCCTCTGCTGTACTCCATCTTCATGATTTCCCAACTGTACAGCTCAGAGCAATCCCCCGATAGTTGTCTAATTCCTCTCTGTCACCATCTTTGAACACCGGTACTATCAGACTCCTGCGCCACTCCTGAGGATACTCCTCCAGCTCTGTAAAGCTATTGAACAGCGCTCTCATTGAACTGATCATCTTCTCCCCTCCGAACATCTCATTCAATACCCCATCTGGGCCAGCTGCCTTTCCCCTTTCTAAGTCCCTCAGTGCATATAGAATCTCCTCTATGCTGATCCTGTCCACATTCCCAGTCATGGCCTCCACCTCCATTTCTCCCCCTTGGTCTTCCTGCTCAGTATGCCGTCCTGCACCTACGCTTTTCCCCAACTCCTCCCAGTACTTCCTTAGTCTCTCCTTCACATCTTCTGGATCCGTGAGCAGGTCTCCCTCATGGTTCTTACTTTCCATTATACACCCTGACCTTTTCTTTCCTCGTCTCTTCAAATCTGACCAGAAAAGCTTACACTGGGTGCCCCCATTCTCTTGAATGAATCTTAGCGTTCTTGCTCTATCCTCCTCCTTCTTCCGCCTGATTACCTTCTTGACCACACGTCTCTTGCTCTTGTACTCTTTCCCAATTTCACTCCTGCTCCTGCCATCTCTTTGGGCCCTTCTAAGAAATCTACACGACCGCCGTCTCTCCTCAATTGCTGCCTCTATCTCATCATCCCACCAACTCTTCGCTCTTGCAGGCATTACCTTCTTTAGTCTTATTCCCCTCTCAGCCGCTGAGGTCACTCTCCTCTTCCACTTTTCCCACACTACCTCCACTATCTCTCCATGATCAGCCCTGCTTGCTGTGGCCTCCTTCACCCAATCCTCCCACCCCTCCATATGCTCTGTTACTGCTGCTTGGTATTCACTCCAATCTTCTTTTCCATCTACTTTCCACTTCCACCTTGCATCTTCTGCATCTTCTGGTTTTGAAAGTTTGGGTCTGCCCATGTCCACTTCCAGCTTCAGCACACAGTGATCTGAGCCTACATCCATTTGCCCCTCATCATCCACCGTCACTTTGGTAACCCGGTGCTCGTCTTCCTTACTAACCACCATGTAGTCAATTGTTGATTGCTTGTCTTTACTTGCCACTTCCCTTCTTCCATTTGCATTGATCACTTCATCTCCTCCTCTTCCTGCCCCGATCCTTCCATTGAAGTCCCCCATCGTCAATATCACCTTCCCCTGCTCCCTCATCTCTTTCACTTCTTGCTCCAGTTTCTCATACATCCTCTTTGTCTCCGCCACCCTCACTCCTTCTGGATTAATATACACCACCCCTATCATCACCTTCCTTCTACCTCCATTGCACTCCACCCACAGCACTGCTCCATCTCTACCCCCTCTCATTTGAGGTCGCAGAGAATCCTGTACCAGCATTCCTACTCCGCCACTTGCTTTCCTTCCTCCCGTCCTTCCAACCCCAAACCATTTATATCCCTCCATCTGTACCTCCCAGTCGTTTCTGAGAAAGGTTTCCGCTACTCCAAAGACATCAAAGCCCTGCTCCTTGAGTAGTTGGCCCACCTCCACCTCCTTACTCCTCCACCCCTGAACATTCACAAACCCCACCCTCCACCCATTCTCCCCTCCACTATGACTGGTTGCTTACTCCCTTCCCCTCCACCATCTCTGGTGTCTCGGGAGCCACTCTTCCACCTACGTTCTCCTCTGCCATCCTCTCTACGGACTTCACCTGCCCTTTCTGTGGTTCTTTTCTCAGTCGCCTTTTTTGGTTTTGTTTGCCTCCCACTATCCCCCTCCGCTGGTTTCTCCATCTGTTCCTCTCTTCTCATGCCATGATGATTGGGACGCCTATACGTGGGTCCTTCCCCTCTCCCTCCACCTGTCCGTTGTTGTTGGTGAAGGGGACCACCCCCTTCCCCTTGGTGTGGCCCCCCTGTCCTTCCCCCGGCTCCTTTTTGTCCTCCATTCTGCTCTTTCCTCCTTCTCCCTGCTGCCTATTCTTCCATTCCTCCCCCATCACTCTGGTCTCCTTTTCATGTCCCCTTGTCACTGCTTGCAAATAGCTCTGCTGACTCTTCTTCTGCCCCCCCTTCCCCATTGGGGAGTAGTCCTGACTGTTCTTCTTCTGTCCCCCTGTCCCTGTTTGAGAGTCTTTCTGTTGGACCTCCTTCCGTCGCCCAGCCACTTTTTGGTACCGGCTATGCTGGCCCTTCTTCTGCCCCCTTGTCATAACTAAGGAAAGCCTCTGCTTATCCTTCTTCTGTCCCCCCTGTCTCCCACTCGTCTGTCTCTCCTTTTCGTTGATGCCCTTCTGCTGTAGCTCCCCATCTCCCTCATCCTTTCCACTTCTTCCTGCCTGCTCTTTTACTCTCTCCTGTCCCTGGTGTTTTCTGCTCCTTTCTTGTTCCAGCTCTTCTATCCTCCTCATCAGGACTCCAATCCTTTCATTGGCTAGTTTCAACTCTCTATCCCTCCCTTTCATTGCCTCAAGTACCGCTTTGATCATTCTCCATACTCCTTCCTCGTCCCCTCCCTTGCTCACCAGCTGATCCCCAATTTGGACCCACCCTTCCTCTACCAGTGCTGCTCTCACTCCGGTTGCCATTCCTTTCACTGAGTGTGCAGTGTTTGTATCACTAATGCTCTGCTCTCTCCTCTCTGTCGCATAGCTCTCCTTGACTTCTTCATCAATCTTCTTGAGTGCTCTACTGCCATCTTCTTTTGCCTTTTCTAGCACCTCCCCGACCACTTTGTCTTGTGCTTGTTTTCTTCTTTCATCCATTTCACTCTTTCCAACTCCCTTCTTCTCCTTCTGGTCTTCCTCACCCAGGTTCCTTTCACCTTTGCCGTCCTGGTTCCTTCCTGCTCTGCATTCCTCGCAGGAGAACTTCATACACTGGGCCTCACTGGCCGTCACCCCCGCACACGCTATGTGGAACCATACCTCGCACTCCTCGCACTGTAGGAGCGGTTCTCCATCGTCCTCATTCACACCACAGCCGCACCTTACTGTCTCTGCCTCCTCCCCGGCTTGGCCCTGAGAAGGACCAGGAATCACACTAGCCGCCTTAACCTACACTTGGGCCGTCTCCCCGCGCTCCGAAGTTGTCAGCACCTGGGATTTTACAGTCTCCGTCCACCCACCCTCGGTCCTGCTCGCTACGATTTCGGCCATCTCTTCGCACCTGACTTCTGCCTTCTCGCTGTCAGCTCTCACGCCTCTTGCCCGTGTCACGCTTCTCGTCACCCTCACCGGCGTGCCTGGTAGGCGTAGTTTCCCAAGGGAAGTCGACACTTTCTTTCTAACCGCAGACTGACTCGCCATTACTCTAACCGCAGAGGGTAATTGACTAATTAGTGCAGTAGCAAATGCCACAGCAAAGAGGCCGCAGTCATACCCCCCTGCCTGCATCTGAACATTCATGAATTGCAGGCAGATTGCTGGTGATTCTGTATGAAGAAGCGCAACAGTCTGTGCTTTCACGAGAGTGCCTGCTGAGGGATACATGCTGTCGTATACATGTATGTCAGGATGCAATGTACCAATCGTTGAGATCGTCAGCCAGTGTCCTCTACCATTGTGGATGACCTGGACAAACTCTGATGGCTCAATGTCAAAGTTCATTGTCAAGCCACAACACACACTCTGCAGGCCAGAGAGTGCTGGGAAAGCCTGCTTCAGAAGCTTCTGAGCTGCATCAATGATACAGTCATTGAGTAATCCTGCAGGATTCAGCAGAATATCTCTGTCTCTTTCAAGCAGATTAAGTTCCCTGATCCAGAATTTCTCATTTTGGCTTTTTTGGCTTGGCTGGTACTTATCAGCATCAATCACTTCGGGCTTCTTCACTGCCTTCAACTGTCTCTGTCTCCTCTTCAGCATCAACTCTTTGGCTTTGATGTTCTTTTCTACTGCTTTGTGGTTTCGCTTTCTTTTCTTGCTGACGTGCTCAGTTGCACTGTGGGTCTCTCGTCCTCTTTTGTTCCTATGCAGCTCTTCGGCAGGTTTTTTACCTTCACTCTCAAAATCCTTGGGTGGAGGCAATGGGGTGGTGATGTGGGGGGTACTGCATGCCAATGGAGCTGTGGCTGGAAATGGCAGCTTAGCATGATGTAGCAACTGAAGTGATGGCGTTGGTGGCAGTAGAATTGGGATGCTTGAATTCAAGAAAGACAGCTCATCCTTGTCAAGAAGTTCATCTCGAGGAGGCAAGATGGTGAAGGTTTCCTTCTATGGGCACTCATCTCTATGACGGGATAAAAAGGCGATAGCCTCATACTGCTGGAGTTCATCTCCATTAGGGAGAGAGAGAGAGATATTGTTCTCTGGACATTCCTCTTTGGGAGGGGGTGAAAGGATGAAAGCCTCGTCTTCATTAGGGGGTAAGAGAGAGATCTTGTTCTCAGAACTTTCATCTTCAGGATGGGGTGAAAGGGTGAAAGCCTTGTCTTTGATCTCTGAGCACTCCTCTTTTGAAATTCCTTTCCCTGAGACGTTCTCCTCATGAGAAGGTGAATGTGTGGTGTATGGCTTGAGGTGGGCCCCTGTAGAGCGAAGGGTTTTCAATTCGTCTGATGAATCAGCAAGCTCGTATGTTCCATGAGGAAGGACCTTTGTGATTGTGTATGGTCCCAGATAGCGCTCCTTCAACTTGCCTCCTTTGGTCTTTTTGTGGGTAAAATCCTTCTTCAGTACCACCTGGTTGACCTGGAACCACTCTGGCTTGGCATACTTCTGGTCATAGTTCTCTTTCTGCTTCATTTGTGCTACCAGGATGTTCTGCTTTGCTGTCTCTAGACACTGTGCATGCTCTCTGAGGATAGCAGAAGTATTTGGCTCATAAAGGGTGTGGAACTTTTGGCATACTTCTTCTGGAGAAGCCTTTTGAAGCTCCAAATCAATAGGCAGGGTGGCCTTACGCCCGAACATCAGTTCGAATGGAGTGAACTTGGTTGACTCATGGTGAGACGTGTTATATGCAAACACACAGGTGTCTAGGTACGCACTCCAGGCTTCCTTCTTGGTTGACACGAACTTCACTAGCAGAGTTTGATTAAACCGTTCATTCAATCCACTGGCCTAGGTGAACAGAAGTTGCAATCTGTGCATGTCAACTGTGCATGTCAAGTTTCATGTACCATGCATTACACACACACACACACGCACATGCACGCACACACACACACACACACACACACACACACACACACACACACACACACACACACACACACACACACACACACACACACACACACACACACACACACACTGTACCTGTGGGTGGTATATAGTTGACAATCGACGGTTGATTCTGAGAAGAGATGCTAATGAGGTGTCTAGCTCATTATTGAACTCTCATCCGTTGTCAGAAAGCATCACCTGAGGGAGTCCCATTCTCATGAATACCTAACAAATGTAATCCAACAGAGCATCACAACTTGTATTTAAACAAATCCCAAGTTACACTTCTGTGAATAACCTAGGCTACGAGATATTGTGGCAATAATGTTGGTAGACATGAACATGAAGGTTGCAATGTTTACCTTGAAAAGAGAGGCAGCCACTCCACTGGCAGTTTTGTCGGCAGTAGGCACTGCCTCCACCCACTGGTGAAGTAGTCACTCAGGGTCAGGATATAACGACTCCCATCATCAGCTTCAGGACTGAGGGGTCCAATGAAGTCAATCCGAATCATATGCCATGGTGACTTTACTGGGATAGGGTGAAGCTCTGGCACACCACTTGTCAACTTTCGATTTCATCCTCTGGCAGATATCACATTTGGAGAGCTATACATTTGTGAAGGCAGTACACATACATCAGCTTATTATCATGTTATGAAAAATTAACATGTAATTTATGTAATTCTAGAACCAAATTTATCATCCACTATGTAATCATTAGTACGTACCATATTCTGGACATCATTCACCAGGCCATGCCACATAAATCGTTCTTTGATCCGGTAGAGTGTGCGAGTTCTGCCCATGTGCCCAGAGGTGGGGTCAATATGGCATGCCAGCAAGATTTTCTTCTTGTTCACAACATAACGGAGCAGCACCTCTCCCTATATTACAAAGTGAGAAGGAAGACGATCGCCACTGATTCACCAGTCTATTCAAATACCAACCTAGCTATATACATGTACTTTTTTGCAAACACACTAAATAAATGAACACATAGATCTACATGAATTACCTTTCCATTCTGTTTGTATAGTAAAGTTCCCCATCCTTGACTTCAAATTTGGCAGCCTTCTTTTCGTATCACTCTCTTCCTGGTTTCTGAGCATCCATCTGGATACATCTTCTCCCTCAGGTAGGTGTACACTTGTTCGATAAGTTGCTCTGTTCTCTCCTCAGCTTGAGCCTCCTCCATTCTTGACATCTTATGTCTATTCGGCCTTCAACTTGCTTCTTTATGCCTGGCGTCATCATCTTCATTGGTCAAAAATCCCTTTGAGCAATAAGCTCACGGTACGATGGCGAAATGCAAGGCTTCTGACGGTTCATATAGGCCTAGGCTAGCCTATGACAACAAAACATGCCTATACTAGGCTATACACTTGCTATTACAATGCAGGTTAGTTGCAGCTATCCGCCATAGTGTAGTTGTCTAGCTCTATCAAGCGCACAAGACAGCAGCAAGCTTTTGGTGCAGGTCAGACCATTATTTTCGCGGGGGGGGGCCAAAATTTTCAGGAAAAAGTGGTCCGCCCGGACCGATATTATTGGTCCCCCGACGCACAATATATGCAATGCTTGAGCAAAACCCCCCAAACTCGGCCACAAAGGCGCTATAAGTAGCGAGTCCAAACAAAAAACAATCGAAAAAAGTTAGTAATACAGGCTTATAAAGACCAGCCTTAGAGCAATTGAACGATATTCATATTGCCTGGGTTACCTGTATTTTACCCCAAGATATGGCTTTCCGAAGTCAAATGGTACCGTACCCACTTTTTACAACAAAATTCAATGGAGAGGGTGGCACCAGACAACATCATTGGTCATTCACCATCACATTCTTGTTTGTGCACCTCCATCTTTTTTGCAACTTCAAACACTAGCTCCCTTCTCTCGTTCATCATTCCATGGGCCCACTTTATCTCCCAGCAGCTACAGCTGTGGATTTCATACACTCTTTAGCTCTATTATACATGAACAGACTCGTTGCCACACGCACAAGCATATGCAGTTCTTATGTCAGTACACAGCCTCCACCACTCAGGTATCTGGAGTGGAATGTTTGTTTCTGAGATCAGCTGAGGTCCTTTGGTAATCCTAATGGGAATAAAGTACGTTTCAGCAGCAATTGACGGTACTGAAGTGACACTCGCTTGCAATGTCCTGAGCTTTTGCTGGTTGCCACAGTAGTGTGACTGTTTTGACGGCAAATACAACTCAAATAATTGCCATGGTAAGGGTTGCATATACCTTAGAAGTCCAGTGAAATTTGTAAAAAGTGGCTAGAGCACCAAAAAATGTTTTAAAATGACTGTTCTACCAGCAGAATTGAAAAGAAGAACGAAAGCGCTTAAATTTGATGTGCGTTGTAAGGCTATTGGACAAAATTTTGACTGTGGGTGCGGATTTTTGCAAGACACGTACAACGGTGCCGCATTCAATACGCCATGGCACTTCCATTCAGAAAAGGGTTATGCAACTTTTCACTGTTACGAACATCATTTGGACTCGCTACTATAAGCTTATCTAAACACCCAGCCATTGTCTTTGCGCGGTTTTATAACCACAGAGATTGACCAAAAGTATCGCAGAAGACAGTCGCTATAAGCACAAAAGTGTGCAGTAACGAAAGTGCCATTTTAGTCATCATCACAATTTGTTCAAACATGTTAAGGCGGCGGGGAAGTCTCTCGGCGGAGGTTAACGAAAACATAAACTTGGGTTACAGTCAGGACCAGGGTTACTCCTAGTTTCAGGGTTAGGGTTTGCTTTAGGGCAATCTTACTTCGCCTAATTTTAAAAAAGGGTTTTAGTGGCTCATTAATATATTCATGAACCCAAAATTGCCACTCGATGGACGCATCTACACACTCGCTCTAGGTAGCGTCCTATCCACCAATGTATCTCAAATCAATCTGTGCCAGCTTTTGTCCAGAGCTACTATCAAAGTCAGGCTAGACTCATGTTTGTCACTACTCTTGGAATGGACAACTTTGACTGCACCAAAATGAATGCACATTTCAAAAAATTCACAGCTTGTCTACGGGAGGGGCTCATTCACGAGTGGAAGCAAGCATTACTAGCCCCACCTCTCCCCCTTATGTCGCTAAACAACTCACGGTTCTGTTCCACACACAACTCCTCTGGAGCTTTCTTCTCTACGGCAGCATGGTACCAACGATATATTGCGCATTCTAGTTAAAGCCCAGTCCAGCACTCGGAGCACCAGGCCACGGTCACCTACTAGGCTTGGCATACGATCGCAAGACCTGGGCCTACCCAGTGAGTTCAATCTTGGCCACTGTAGCCTTTCTGCTGCTTCTAGACACAAGCTAGCTTTCACAAGCAGGCATTACGCACTACTCACAGCTACTGACACTACAGCACTCTACTAAAACTCCTCTACTTTTATTTTTTTATTTTTTTATTTTTTTTAAGTCGATCTGAGCTTATCTTCTCTATCGTATCACTATCACAAGATACCCACAGCACTAATGGCTCTTAGTCAATCCTGAACTTAAATGATGGATATAGCATGAGCAGACTAAGGGAGCCTCTTCTTGATGGGTGTGACTAGTAACACACAATGTGTGTGTATACTTTTCCAATATGATGTTTGTTATGAACTTTTTTTCTCTTATAAATTTGTTTAACAATACAACTTTAACCTGGTCTTTCAGTTATTTCATGTACATGGTGGAGACGCTAAATCTTGGCCGTTGCTGCAATAGCTAGATTTTTATACATTCATTTAATGTTCAGAGGCATACTGCACATGCCTGCTGTGTACAATGGTGCAAATACCACGTCCATATGTTGAAGGGTTCACGAGGGAACATGTGCACCAAAATCCCAAAACTTGCATGATTTTATAGGCTGATAGTTCCAAATGAAGTGGGCATATAGTAGTGACATACCTTTCATTTGGTGGAGGTCCTGTCTTGATAGCACCCTGTGTTTGTTCACAAAGGCACTTGAATTTGACATCTTCAGAGGCTTCAAGCTATAATATATAGACCAGAGTTTTACAGCCTGAAGATGGAAGCAGTAACAATGGTCTTTACAACTTTGTAGTGTCTTGACCACCAATCTTGAAAGATAGGTCATTTGCATAAACACAGCTTGGAAGATATGATGCCGAAATCTGTTATCTGGCCTGGCTCCAATTATCATAAGGGATATCACCAGAATTAAAAGATGTAACAAACAAATACAAAATCTACTACCTCCTCTGATCTGCTGCATGGATTATCACTTCCTCTTCTAGATACACACCCAGTGAAACACTGAGAAGTAAGTTACACTGTCACAACGATGAGAGGTGTTCCAGCTATCACTTGTCCACAGGTGCATACATGGTGGGGCTCCCAAGTATCTTTGCTCAAAGTTCACATTGAATAGGGAAATGCAATATGCAAGAACTCGAGGCCAAAATAATATCCACTTGGGAAGGCCCTGTACAAACTTTTATTGAAATTCATTTGAATTTCAAGCTGCTCTATCGTGGAACCGGCTTCCATCAGAACTAAAAGAACTAACTAACTCAGCTGCTTTTAAAAGGGCAGTACGTGCATACACAGTGTTGTGACTTTTTATACTGTGTATATTGTATAGTACATAATTACAATCCTTTTGCTTTTTGTTCTGTATTGTGTCATTGTTCTTCTACACACTCTTATGCGTGTTTGTACTTCGTTTTGTTTTTGTTTGCTTGTTTCCTTTTGTTGTTGTTGTTGTTGTTGTTGTTTTTCTTTATCTGTTTGAGGACCTCCTGGAAGACCGGCCTTACAGGCCGAAGGAGCATTCCTACAGAATTAAAAACAAACAAACAAACAAACAAACAAACATATTATGCAGTCATCCCCGCCTGTATAGGGTGTAGCTTTCATTGCATCCCTTATTTAGCACATATCCTCTATTTAGGTGCACATTTGCCAACCACTTACACTTATAAGCACATGCGTTTATACGGTATTTTTATGGTATATTTCTTGGTTGTATAGATGCGCACAGGGTAAGTGCTCTACTGAGTTTCCATTTGACCACCCATGGTACATAAGAATGGGGGAAAATGGCTTAAGATTTTGCTACTGGAGCAATGTTAATGTCTAAGTATGTAGTAGGGAGAGAGTGCAAAATATCTTGATACCTTACCTCAGTTTCCTATATACTGATGCTTTTGCTTGGAGTGTTGCAGTGAGCACTTGTTGATGAGCTAAAATTTCTATGAGGACCTGGTGCTAGGGCTAAATTTAAACGTTGTTGGCAAGCCAAAGTACTCTGATTAGCTCAGTTTTCTATTAGCAGTAACATGTAGCTAGCTAAATCATATTTTTGGCTTGATGACACGCATTAATATATTTCACCAAAATTCAACTCGTATGGTTAGCTACTTTAACAGTTTGTGCACATGCTGTGCACAAGATAGAATTGTCTGGCTAATTTATGGCAATATCCGTCATGCCAATAGTAATTTAATGGCATACCTCCAATTTTATCTATCATCAAGTAGAAAGATCGAAAAATCTGTTTTACTGTTAATAATACCAGCATCTGTTTTTACTGAAATTGTGGTATAAATAGGCATCTATACAAGTGTTACAGTAAGCTGCAGGGAGTAGTAATTTTATCTGTGCAGTCAAGTGTCTCAAAAGTGGTAAATGTAAACATAAAGTCCTGATCTGCAGTGGTATTTGAATGCAGGCTCCATGTTTGATTCCGTTATGATTTGCTTAGTGCTGAATTTGAGCTTCAATATGAGGCTGAAACTTTAAGTTATACATACTTGTGCAGTTTATCACAAGCAGTGAAACAGATTCTGTGTCTGATGGTTCTCCTTCTGGACTTACAGATGAGCATTCAATTTCAATGGTTATTCTATTGCTCTTCATTCCAAGACTGGCATTGTAACTCAAGCGGGAAGTGATGAAAATGCACATGCACTATACAGAAGAATTTTAATAAGGTAACAACAGGACACTACAGTTCATCTTAGTACACTCACTCTCCTCTCAGTTCACTAATAGTTATCACAGTTCACCAAGATGATTGCTAGGACACCATTCTGTTTATTTATCATTTTAGTGAAAACACTAGTCCTAACAACTGGTAGCAACACAGCGTTGTCCATTCCTTGCAATGCATCTTCTGACAGTGCTGACGAACTATATAGAATTATTATATTGTTATTATGAATAAATATGTTACACTGGTCAACTTGAATGAAATACAGTCACTACAAAAATTAATCTCTAATGGTTATTTAAGTCCAAGGCAAGCAAAGTAGCCTGACCTAGTTAGTCTGATAAAACAAGAAGAACTAACCAACAAACAAGCAAACGAACAAACAAACAAAAAACATTTATAAGGTCAAAAAAGTGTACTTCTGTGAGATTCCAAATTGTTCAGCTTAGTATGCTGATGCATGTTCTACCTCCTGACCCAATTAGCCCATCTGGCAAGCACAGTCACTTCACCCTTAAGAACATGTACAGCCATGCACTACTGAGAATATACACGTAATTGAAGGTCAAATGTTAGTGGTTCCTCACTTCTTGCCTCCTCATCACTGCAGTCCAGCAGTGGACATCTAGTACACTATCTTGGTTGAAGTGCTCCTCTGAGGGTGTCACATGGATGTACAAAGCCTCCTTCTGATTTTAGTTGATAACAGAGAGCCTTCCAATATCCTTTTATGTAGGAGCCAACTGATAAGCCATTGACACTTCACCTGTCTGTACTTACCAAGAGTTGATACAATGCACTAAAGAAGCTTAGTTTACCAATAAATTGTCATATTGTGTTTACATAATATTTCAAAGGTTTTTGTATCCAGCACAAAAGAATTGTCTGAGTTGCTTCACTGAACTTGACTTTCGTAATACTGTAGACAACTGCAGTGTTACATATAATAGTTGTTAGCTAAATAATGTAGTCCCTTTTCCAGATATTGGCTGAGTCACTTGAGTCATACTCTTTATGAAGTTCATATCGCTGTTCTTGCTGTGCTGAGTCATGCAAATGATATAACTGATATTCATCAATGCATGCCACAAAAAGCATGTTTAGCACTTGTAGTGCACACCTCTTTTTTACAGATTGCAACCAGCTCTTAATTAAGTGAACAAACTCCTAATTATATTGTTAAAACACTGCTCCAGATTGTTAGTTAAAAAGTCAACATTGGCAAAATGTATAGAAATCTGTAAAGCTATGTAGTTTTGACTACGACAAACATACTAATAAAATGCATCTTCAAGTCCAGTTTATCTGTGCTTTTGTGATCTTTCATTTTCTGTAGTGGCAAAATGGTTCAATGTACCCATCAATAATGGCTACATACTGTCCTACGTATTGTGTAAACACCTTACTGTCCTGCACCACCACCTTCATGTCTCCTGCGCCACCATCTGCAAGGAACAAACTGCTAGGTTAAAAACAAAACATTTTTAAATAGCAGCTTAGCTAGTCTTCACATGAAATTTTCAGTAATCTTATGAAGTGAATTAGTATTATCTCACCCTTTCTTTTTACCATACCTGACCAGACAAGCCACTGCCACTGCCACAGTGATGACAATTAGTAAAAGAACACCAACTCCAACGATAACACCCACAATCACAGGAATATCGGGTCCTACAAAACAAAAAATCATGTACATACAGTGATGCATGTAATGTGCTTGCATAGAGTAACCCATTCATAGTAAGCATGTCATAAATGATAATAGTACGTCTAAAACTTGCAAACTTTCTGTCGCTTGTCTAACTTGTGCGTATTCCCATGAATGCAGTATGTTATGGGTACCTTTGACTATCTGGGGTATACTGTGGGCATACATTTGAATATCTACGTCAAACCAATGACTGTAAAGCTTGCATTATGTCATTGCACCAGTTAAAGTGTGATTTTGGTTTCTTGCTTGGATAGCTAACCACTGACTTTGTAGTCTCTGGAAATAGCTACAGGGCATCAAGAGGAACTGACATTTGAAATCCTCAACTCGCTATGTCAAGAAGTCAATTCTCTAAAAGTACATGCTGTGTACTAATATTGTTTGCACATAAGTATTAGGACAATAATTACCACTAGAGTTACCGTCACTTGTAGTTGGCTGGGTGGTTGGTGTAGTTTCTGTAACAGTAGTGAATGTCCCATTGCAAGCAGTAGCAACCGTATCATTTCCATTGTAAGTGATTGAATAGCAGTATGTCGTATTTGCTGACAAGTTTTCAAGGTGCACCACAGGTGGCTTGAATGATAGTGGGGTGCAGTTTGTCTCAGAACACAGTCCATAGGTAATTGTGAAGTTGGATGTGAAGTTGCCATTTTGCAGTTGGATGGCGGCATTGCTCTCTGCTACCATCACATTCAACACTTCAACAATGGCTGCAATGAGGAATGAGGTATTCTGGATTCGTTGAGCCAAAAAATGTAACAGATTGTGAACCATAATATGCTTATAATATACTTATAATATGCTTATGATATGCTTATAATATGCTGAATTCCTTATTTTGACTGTGCATTCACTAGAACTTCACAGAATGCATCTAAAATGTCACTAAACTTCATTTGAGTGCACATTTCATGCATACATCTGGTACTGCATATTGTTTCCCTGTAATATATAGATGTTGTGTTGCAGTGGGATTTGGACCAGGTGAAGAATCTAGCTACTACAGAAGGAGACAAGATGAAAGCTTCTTCACTTGACTATTTCTTAGCTGGCTAATGCATTGTTACTCACAAGTCATACCTACCAATGTTGAGATCTGGATTGTTTTGACTTTCTCTGCCATTGCTTAGAGCAGACACAGTGACGGTGTACTGAACTCCAGCTTCTACTGTAAGATCAAATGATGTTGTGTCATCTGGTAGTGTCTCACTGCAACTGTCTCCTTCACTAGGTGTACAGGTGAGTTTGTAGTTGGTCACTGGAAGCCGTGCTGATGGCTCATGCTCCGGTGCCTGACGTACAGTGTCAGTGATGAAAGACAAAATGAGATGATCAAAATGCAAGATTTAGCTGAAGGGTTGCTTTGATTTACAGTAGCCATTGTAAGAAGAGATTATTGGTTGGAGATGATGTTTGTAAACTGGTTTTCTAACAAAACATCTTACATCGAGGTATTCAATGCATATAAGGTGTATGTACACACTTCACACTTGTCTGGTATACTTGAGGCTAAGAGTACATGCCCACTGGAAAGCACTGTAGATATTCGGATAAAAAACACAGTAACATTCAATGCACATAACAGATATAGTGCACACTGTACAGGAGTATGTATGGGGAAGGAAATTATTAATGGTGTGTTCATATTCTATAGTCACTGATGAGATCATACACTTTACCTCCCATGTTATACTGATGTTTCTTCTTGGACTGTTGCACTGAGTACTTTCCATCCTTGACAAACTTAGATTCGTAGGAGGACCTGGTGCTGTTAGACCTGAATGTAAAGTTGTTGGCATAATAGTTATAGCAACAGTTGCTCCAGTAGGCTGTCAGCATTAACATGTAAAAGATTCAGCTCACACGTTTACTATATGTACTCACTTTTCTGTGGTAACTATCAATGGGCTAAGCAATGTTATCAGTCTTTTCATCATTCTATTCATGCAGATTTAATCTAGAAAATGTACCTTCTTCATGCATAAATTTTTATTTTGGAAGGAAAAAGCAAAAATTCAATCTCTCATTACCTGAAATAACTACTTCTGTTTTACAGAGAGTTATGTGTTAATTATACAGCCATGTATAGATGTGTTATTCACACTGAACTGTCAGTTGCAGCGAGTATCTAAAATAATATGCACTTGCAATTGGGATTTATTTGTAGCAGTCAAGTTAGGTTTCTCATGAGTAATGAATGTAAACATAAGCATGAATTCCTGATCTGTGATTTGAACTTACTTTGAATGAGGGCATCCAACGTCATCCCATAATACTACTATTGAGTTTCAACATGAGACGGACACCTTAACTACCAGTAATAGTATTATATACCTGTGCAGTTTATCACAAGCAGTGAAACAGATTCTGCGTCCGATGGTTCTCCTTCTGGACTACAGGTACTACCAATGGCTGCAGATGAGCATCCAATTTGAATGGTTTTGCTAGTGCTCCCCGTTTCAAGACTGGCATTGTAGCTCAAGCAAGACGTGAAGGTGTCGGAGCTTGAAAGACAGTCGATAACCTTGACATGCACTGGAGGTGATGTATCGGGTTCACAACTTGGTCTGTTACCATTACAGAGTTGAGTGCGACTGCAAAACGATATAGTTTGGTTATCCCACCAGTGTATTGGTTCACTGCAGGCTGTTGTACAGTTGCAGACAACTTCTTCTCCATCACAGACATAATTCTGTGGTATACAGTTTAAGTTTACTGCACTTGCAACTGCATAAAGTGAGAATTATAATGTTCATATTAGTTGGTTCTCTCCCATGTGTCATGAAAAGCTCTACAATCACAGTTTTGCTTTATAAGAATCTTGGATTACATTTTCCCACGTACATTGTCGTTGTCATGTAAACACCCTGAAATTACATCTTTTGTGTCTAACATCCAAGATCATAAACACACACATGCAGCTTTAAACACATGAATACTGACTGAGGGTAACTACAAAACATAATTATGAATATTTTCCATGTTCCAAAGAACACATTATCGTAAAACATGGCAAAACAAAAAAGGAATGCTTCAGCTAAATGCCACTGGATTAACCACACACAAAGCAAAACAAAATTGCAACTGCCTTACCATAATCATTCTTTACTCCAAGTTTCTCAAACCATTGTTGTAGTAATTATTTCCATGCACATGTTAGTGGAATTTGGCTTATGTATGAGGACAAAGCTATATATTATGTGCTGCTCTGAGGGAAATACATGATGTTATTAAGAATGAATGAACAAGAAAGTGCTTACAGTAGCCGTACCTGTGAGTGAGAAGAGTAGTAGAATTGGGAGATCCATCAGTCTGAGATAACTGTAGCTTACGAAATTGAACAAAAGCATTTCAGGATAAGTACATTGCAGAATTCTATTAGAGTTGACTTCTCAGCCCAACTCCCAGTACCCCTTTTATTTGGGCTTTAACAACCTGGGACCGTGTTAAGGTGGCGGGGAAGTCTTTCGGTGGAGGTTAACGAAAACATAAACTTGGGTTACAGTCAGGACCAGGGTTACTCCTAGTTTCAGGGTTAGGGTTTGCTTTAAGGTGGCACGCCCATCACTCGGCGGAGGTTAACAAAAACATAAACATGGGTTACAGTCAGGACCAGGGTTACTCCTAGTTTCAGGGTTAGGGTTTGCTTTAGGGCAATCTTGCTTTGCCTAATTTTAAAAAGGGTTTTACTAGCTCATTAATATATTCATGAACCCAAAATTGCCACTCGATGGACGCATCTACATGCTCACTGTAGGTAGCATCCTAACCACCAATGTATCTCAAACCAATCTATGTTAGCTTTTGCTCAGAGCTACTCTCAAAGTCAGGCTAGACTCATGTTTGTCACTACTCTTGGAATGGACAACTTTGACCGCACCAAAATGAATGCACATTTCAAAAAATTCACAGCTTGTCTACGGGAGGGGCTCATTCACGAGTGGAAGCAAGCATTACTAGCCCCACCTCTCCCCCTTATGTCGCTAAACAACTCACGGCTCTGTTCCACACACAAACCCTCTTCAGCTTTCTTGTACACGGCAGCGTTGTACCAACGATATATTGCGCATTCTAGTTAAAGCCCAGCTCAGCACTCGGAGCACTGGGCCACGGTCACCTACTAGGCTTGGCATACGATCGCAAGACCTGGGCCTACCCAGTGAGTACTGTCTTGGCCACTGTAGCCTTTCTGCTGCTTCTAGACACAAGCTTGCTTTCACAAGCAGGCATTACGCACTACTCACAGCTACTCACACTACAGCACTCTACTAAACTCCTTCTTGTTTTTTTTTATTTATTTTTTTAAGTCGATCTAAGCTTATCTTTAAAGTTCCGACCACCACATGAGGGGTTCCGCCAGGCCACATCTTAACTAACTTAATTATAAACTGATTATTGGATGCCAATGCCGACAGGAAATGGGGAAAATCCCCAATTTTACGGACAGTGAACGGTTGAAGACTCCCAAAACGGACTGTGCGCTAAAAGTTTACAAAGACATATCAGCTTGGATTCCAGGTTTGTTGACCTTGAAAATACAGGGTAGCGTGCCACCTTAAGGCAACTTTGCTTTGCCTAATTTTAAAAAGGGTTTTAGTTGCTCATTAATTGGGGCGAGCCTGAGCGAGTCCCACACTAGCGAGTCGAACGGTGGAATTTCATACATTATTGGGGCGAGCGTGAGCGAGCCCCACACTTGTGGATAAAACGAAAATTTGTCTATTTATTTATTTATATGTATATATATATGTTATAGATAAACCACAGTAGACAGGGATTTATGGTCCATAAACCACTGGAGCCCAAGGGCGCAGCCCGAGGGCGAGGGTTGTTTATGGACCATAAATCCCTGTCTACTGTGGTTTATCTGTTATATTCTCCACTCTGATTGGTCCTTGTTGTTATTAGTAAACACACATGGTAGTTTTCACTGTAAACAAGGGTATGTTATTAGTAAACATGTAAAGTAGTTTACACTGTAAACAAAGTAGCTTATAGGAAACATCATTTTACAACTTCTGGGGTATATGGAACAGAATCTACAGAATCTACAACTTCCTGTCAGTATATGGAAAATAATACCCACCTGTTGCCACAGAAACAAGGGTGAAGTGGAGTATATATGTATATATGGTACGTGTGTATTCCGTATACGCATTCTGCCCTATTTGTGGGTAACAGGAGAGGGCGATTAGCGTCAGAGACTCCAGACCAGAGAACGAGTCGTCTCCAGCAAATGAGCCTTGTGCAACAGATGAGACTGACCCATGAGACTCCAGACCGGAGAGAGGCCCGTCTCGAGCAAATGAGCATTGAGCAACAGGTGAGACTGACCCATGAGACTCCGGATCAGAGAGAGGCCCGTCTCGAGCAAGTGAGCCTCGCACAACAGATGAGACTGACCCATGAGACTCCGGATCAGAGAGAGGCCCGTCTCGAGCAAGTGAGCCTCGCACAACAGATGAGACTGACCCATGAGACTCCGGACCAGAGAGAGGCCCGCCTCCAGCAAATGAGCATTGCGCATGCAACAGAGGATACGGACCCATGAGACTCCAGACCAGAGAGAGGCATGTCTCGAGCAAGTGAGCCTTGTGCAACAGAGGAGACTGAGCCATGAGACTCCAGACCAGAGAGATGCCCGTCTCGAACAAGTGAGCCTTGCGCAACAGAGGAGACTGACCCATGAGACTGCTGAGGAAACAGCAAAGCAAGACAGGGAAAGCCACAGGAGACGAAGAGAGTAACAGTCTGTTCGTACTAAAATTGTTAACTTCCATTCTCATCTAGCAGCTCTACATATCTCCAAATGTATTACATGCTTAGAGAAGTTTCCTGGCCTGTATGTCAGAGCAGTGTCACCTGACAGTGATGACACTGTGTGTGTGAGATGCATAATCATATTCATTTAAATGATATTCATACTTGGTTCTTGGGGAACTATATCAGAGAGTCGGTAGACTCTCTATGTAGGGATGGCGCCGACGCGCAATATATGCAATACTTAAGCAAAAGCCGTATAACTTCACCACAAACACGCTAAAAGCTTATTTAAGCGCCCAGGCTTCCTCTTTGAGTGCCTTTGTGATCAGCAAGACTCATATAAGTGGCCAAAAGCCACGCGGAAGACAGCTAAACGCAAAAGTGTGCGGTCATGAAAGTGCCATTTTTCGTATTCTTCTTTCTTTCTTTCTTGTTACGACTTTTGTTCAAACAACGATATCTCGCAAACTGTTTAAGTACTCACGGTCATTTTAGCACGAAACTGATGCTTATCACAGCGCGGAGCTCTACGACCACTCAGCGTCTTCATAGCTTCAAATTCACCCTGGTCAATAAAAGCCATTCACAACACTCTGAGGCTGCTGTCCGTTGCGAAGGACGCCATTTTCTGATTTTGTACGCATGCGTACACGTAGTCTCGTTCCCAGACCAAAGACCGCTGTCATTGGTCTGGGAGCGAGAGTTGCTGTTGTTAAGACAACTACGTTCAACAATGATATCTCGAGAATGGCTAAAGTACTCACCATGGTTTTAGGACAGAACTGATGCTGATCATAGCGCGCAGTTTTCGACAAATCAGCCTCCTCCTATCTTCAAGTGAACCCATACTAGCTATTCACAGCCACTGCTAGTCGACCATATGTACATGACGCCATTTTGTACGACTGTGCGCATGCGTATGTTTACATTGCCTTGGAGATCGTTCAGACGTTCTTGGAGATTGTCTTTCGTTGACTGTCGATGACAAAGGCTGTTCTGACTGCCAATACTGTTGCAGATAAGTGTTTATTGTAGTGTGCATTGAAAAGAGTTATATTGAAACCACTTTATGCTGTAAATTGTAGTCACCGGAAGGTTTATAACTCAGGTATATATTTTACTGAAAGCTGCACGATATACTCACTGTTGTCTTTTACATAGAGCTAAGTGAATTGCTTAAAAACGATATCTATAATTATTGCACTACCCAGTGTATTCAGTGAAACCACTTCATACTGTAATTTGTTACTCAGGTGTACTATAATAGCCAGTACACTTAACTTTGTTTTAGTGATAGTTTGACGATATACTCACTGTGGTCCTTCTTACATAGAGCTAACCAATACTATTCCTATCCTAATGCGTTTTTTGCTCATGTGTTTGTGGGTATGGCTCATCATTTTACGCCTGTCTCCAACCCACTACCATGATCCGTCAATGACCACCATCACTGGAGAATCCCCTGAGACGGTCAGATTTGCCTGCCATGTAATGCTTGATAGCTATGCAGTAGTTGCTGTTGACTGGAAAAATTCAAACCGGCTTAGGCTTAAAACACGAGGTATATACCGGGTACATCCACAAAGGCTATACAGGGTTCATCGGCCAGCAGCAGTTATTGTGACACTGTTGCTGGCCTCTGGGGACATTGAAAGCAACCCTGGTCCTGTACAGTACCCGTGTACTGTATGTGAAAAACCAGTTAAGAGGAACCAGCGTGGCATTATGTGTGATGGCTGTAGTCAGTGGACACACGCTCGTTGTGGTGGCGTGGAAGAGGCTGAATACCTGCTGCTTACTGCTCAGGAAAGTTGTGAATGGTTTTGTCCATCCTGTGTTCAATCAAAGTTTCCAACTGCTAGCTTGAGCCTGTTGGGTATTAATAACTCATCAATGTTACTGCAATCAAAAATAGATGAGGTTAGTAGTACCCTGAACGATACCGAACTCCCGGGTGTGAGCAACACAAGTCTTCAACATTCAGGATCACATAGTGAAGACGGTGCCAAGAAGTGCAGTGCTAAAGATAGAAAGTACTACGAAAGACATAAAGCAAGGATACTGGCAAATCGAAAACAGAAATATAAGGAAAATGCTGAGGTAGAAAAAGCTGCCTCGCGTTTACGATATGATGCTGATCCAGAACCGCAAAAGACGGCTGCACGTGCATGGTCTAAAGCAAAATATAGAACCGATCCAGAGTCACAAAAGATGGCTGCACGTGCATGGTCTAAAGCCAAATATGGAGCTAACCCAGAACCCCAAAAGACGGCTGCATGTGTAAGGTCTAAAGCCAAATATACAAATGATCCAAAACCCCAAAAGGTAGCTGCACGTGTAAGATATGCCAAAAACCCAAAAATGAAAATTGGGCACTCAAAAAAATATTATGCAAAGAACAAACAAAGCATTTGTGCTAAAGCAAGGGATAAATATTCACTGTGTGAGCCAAAGCTTGCTAAAATAGAGATGTATCTGCAGGAAATAGAAGCCAATCTGTTGGAAAATTCAAAAGCAAGGCTTGCATTGATAAAAGCATCAAAGAAACAGCACCAAACACTAGCAGAGCAAGCACGCGGGGTTTTGGGTAAAACAGCCTGTCGATTAGCCGCTAAACGGCTACTCAACAAAGCTTTGCAAGTGCGCAAGGAGCATGCTGGGTGTTTGCTGAAGATGGCTAGATCAATTCAGAGTCTGGAGATCAAAGGACAAAAAGATTTTGGTGAAACTAGCCATACAGCTTCTACTGAGCCTTACTTTTATGATTCTGCTTACCAGCTTGTGAAAAGGCCCTATGCCATACCAATTGATGAGAATGGGAAGTGCATAATTGCCAAGCAAGTTAAGAAGGAAAGTGGATGGAAGCAATGGCAGTGTACCAATGAATGCAAAGGTATAACCCCAAGCGAAGAGCTCTCCATTATAATGTTCAAACAGTCATTTGAGTGCTCCATACAAGAGGTGCGTCGTACTCTAGATAAATGTGATGAGTGTCCTTGTACACATTACACTAAAACCTCAGGGGGTTTCGCTATAGACCGTAAAGGTCACCCATTGATTTGTTCCATTGGTACTGGATGCAAAAGTAAACTTAGGATTTTGAGAGCAGCAGCTACTCACTATCCTTTGTTGCGAAAATTCTTACATGATGTACACACTGCTATCAGAAGTCATGTGTTTGTCCATGACATTGACCAAGCTCTGTGTGCTGGTGACTTCCGTGCACTGATGGAACTCACCGAGATGACAGACTTTGAAACTATGTTGACAAATGATGTGGAATCAACGTACGAGCAGTGCACTGATTCCACTATTGAGGCAGTGTTTCCACAACTAGAGTCACAGCTTGTGGTTACTCATGCAAAGCTAATCACTCAGCTAGAAAAAGAAATCAATGATTATCCAGAGCATGTTTGCTGCAGCTGTGAACAACTGCACCAAAGGAAATCTGTCACACGAGTGAACATTTCTGACAACCTTGGCAGTGAGGTTTGGGAAAGATTGAAGAGCTTTATTTTACAACAGAACCCAAGTGCGTGTGACATGTTTATGTGCAAGTATTGTAAACCTCTCATTAGGAACAACAAGTTACCAGCACGTTGTGTCCTAAATGGTTTGCAGTTAGACCCAGTACCCCCAGAGCTAGCTAAGCTCGACTCTTTGAGTAAGCAGCTCATTCAGCGAGCAAAATGTTATCAGACAGTTGTTAGGCTGGGAACATACACAGGTAAAGTACCTGTGTATAATTCCCTTAAAGCCTGTAAGGGTACCATGTTTTTTCTTCCACTGCCATTGAATAAAACACTTGAGACCCTTGACCAGGTACAGCCTACTAGCAATGTGAAGATTCCTCTGCCAAATCCAGAGTTGTTTATCTTAGTAAATGGGAAGCCCACAAAAAGTAACACCGTTTGGCGGACCTTAGTGGATGTAAATGCTGTAAAGAGTGCGATACAAACACTGAAACAAACAAACTGGCTATACGTAGATGTTGATGATGCATCTGTTGACGAGGCAGCTACAAAGGTTATAGAAGTTGTGAGGAATGCTAGTAGCACTATGCTGGAGAAGGCAAGTGTAGATGATATCCAAGGCTTTCAAGCTTTCACCATCCGAAACTTAGACAACAAATTGTCTACGGATTCTGACACGGAGCAATACAAATTGCTCAATGTCAAGGAAGACCCCATAGACAATCGTCAACAATATCTTGATGTCATGTGCTTCCCAACACTCTTTCCCACTGGAAAGTTTGGTAAACATCACCCACGTGCAGTCAAGCTGTCTCACAGTGAGCACATAAAATCACGGCTGCTTAATAAGGACTCTAGGTTCCGTAAGGAGCCGCAGTACGTCTTCTACCTGCTATGGCAGAAAGAAATGCGAGAGCTTTCAGCTGGCATATATAATCTTCTAAAGTGCACAAGAAGCCAGCCCACAGCTGTCAGTACACTACTAAATCAGGTAAAAACATCTGATGACACTCTTGAGGCAAATTTATGCACAATGCTTCAGAGTGTCCGCGGCACCAAACAGTACTGGTTCATAAGGCAAAGTGAACTGCGGTGCATGATTCGTGAGTGGGGTTCACCTACCTTCTTTCTCACGTTTTCGTGTGCCGAGTACGAGGCACAAGATATCACAAACTATCTAAGAAGGGTAAACAATGTGCCTTCCAGCTATGACATAGGGAGGCTTTGTACTGAGGATCCAATATCAGTTTCGAGACAGTTTTCTTTGAAGTTCCATGCTTTCTTCCAAAAAGTTTTGGTCAAAGGTGAGGTTCTTGGTAAAGTAGATCACTTTTACTGGAAGAAAGAGTACCAAAACAGGGGAGCACCGCATTATCATGTGCTTCTTTGGATCAGAGACGCACCAATTATTGATCAGGATGAGCCTGGCAAAGTGCTAGCATGGATTCAGGAGAGGATTACATGTCAGATTCCTGACAATGAGTCCAACCCTGACTTACATAGACTGGTTACTAGGTACCAAATGCACAAATGTAGTGCGTATTGTAAACGAAGACGCAAGTGCAGTGGCAACACGTTTATTACCAGGTGCAGGTTTGGATTTCCTCGCCAAGTGTGTGAAAACCCAAAACTGAATTCCGTACAAGAGAGTCTCAAGTCTAGAAGGCGGATGTATGAGTTACCACGCTCAGATTCAGAGGTCAAAGTAAACGACTACAACCCGCTCTTGCTAATGCTCTGGAAAGCTAACATGGACATTCAGTTTGTGGCAGAGTCATCACTTGCTCTTGCCCACTATGTTAGTGGTTATGTTACAAAAGCTGAAAGAAGTAACATGCAAGAGATTTGGGAAGAAGTTAGCGAAAGTAAGAGCATTTATGGCCGTCTTTGGAGCTTTGGCATCAGAAGTCTACGCTTTCGAGAATGTGGACTGTATGAGGCCAGCGATCTGTTGCTCGGTGACCACCTCAATGAAAAATCTGACACTGTCAAGTGGATAGATGTTTCAATGCCTCACAAACGAAATAGGCGCCTCATAAACCACAAGGTGTTGCAAGAAATTGCCAAGCATAATCCAGATAGTGAAGAGATCTTTGAGGACAATCTAATAGACACATTCTACCCTCAGAGGCCAGCAAATTTGGAAAATGTTTGTCTCTATGACTTTGTGGCTTACTACGATTGGCAAGGTAAAGATGATAATGGAAATAGGAAGTACAGAAAACTCACAAAGCCTCGGCTTCCCAATCATAAGCTGTTTGATCCCGAAAATGAAGCACAGAGGGAAGACTACTATTACTCTCTACTACTTCTCTTTACTCCATTTAGAGAGGAAAGTGGTCTTCTCCTCGAGAATGAAACAGCTGAGGAAGCATTCCATAGGTTACAAAACGAAGACAGCTTAGCTCACCATGCCAAACTAAACAAGATGTTGGAAGCGCAGTCCAGCATTAGGAAAATCAATGAAGCCAGACAGGCTGATGGGGAACAAGAAATGGTAAGCAAAGAGGATGATGACCCACAGTTGATAGGTGAAGCTAAAAATGCCATGAATGAGGTCTTTGACATGAATGTCAATTCAGGTGATGATCTGTCCTTAGAAGATAGGATCAATATGTTAAACGCAGATCAAAGACGCGTGTTTGACAAAATACATAACCATCTCCTTCACCAACAGCAGCACGAAGCCAATGAATGTAGTTGTGAATTCAAACCACTTCATATGTTTCTCAGTGGTGTTGCAGGGACTGGCAAATCGTTTCTTATTGAAACGATAAAAGCTTTAATCAGCAGTATGTGGGCATCAGATGATCTAACGTGTGCTATTACAGCACCCACAGGTTTAGCTGCTTTCAATGTAGGTGGTAATACCATTCATAGAGTCTTCCAATTGCCCATTGAGCATGAAGGTAAATCAGCTACCTATTGGTCACTACCAAAAGCTTCTCAAAAGGTTATGAGAACCACTCTTCGTAACGTAAAATTCATAATTGTAGATGAGGTTTCAATGGTGTCCAGCCTCAACTTAGCGTACATGCACCTGAGGTTGGAAGAACTTTTTGGCACTAATGAGTGGTTTGGCTCTAAAAATATGCTCTTTGTTGGTGATCTTCTCCAACTACCACCTGTCAATGGAAATAATGTCTTTGAGAAGATTACAAAAAAATCCCTGTCATTCAAACTGGGGTGTGCAACATCAGTCAACATTTGGAGAGATACTGTTGTTTATGAGGAACTCACCATTAATGAACGACAGAAAAAAGACAAAGAATATTCAGTAATGTTGGATGGTGTAAGACGTGGCTGCCCAACTGATGAAACTCTGCGTACTCTGGAACAGAGAGTAATAGACGTGTCTGTAGCTGACAAATTTGATGAGCTTCAGAAATCTGGTCACACGCCTGTGTGTCTATTCCCTACAAGAAAAGCCTGTAATGATTTTAACACACAGATGCTAAGCTATCTCCCTTCTGAAGTACACGAGTTAGTGTGTACTGATGAAGTGGATGAAACTGCAGGTACACGTAAGTGGAACAAGAAAGCAGCTGAACAGTTAGAAAAGCTGAACAATGACTGTAATAGGACGGCAGGGTTGGAAGCCAAGCTTTCACTGGCTGTAGGTGCACGGGTCATGCTGCGTCGCAACATTAACACAAAACGTGGTTTAGTCAATGGTGCTATTGGAACTGTTATTTCCATTGTGCCAAACCGTGTGACTGTTCAGTTTGATCACGTAAGTCAGCCTTTCGATGTACGAATGGTCAAGAGTAGATTTATGGTAATGAAAAATTATTTTGTATACAGAAGGCAGTTCCCACTCATCCTGGCATATGCTGTGACAATCCACAAATGCCAGGGTTTGTCATTAGATTGTGCAATTGTAGACCTCTCTGACCAAATATTTAGTGATGGAATGGCCTATGTAGCACTCTCCAGGGTCAGATCGCTCTCGGGGCTGTACCTGACTGCATTTGATCCTAAGTCCATTATGGTGAGTAAAAGCTGTCTGAAAGAAATTAACCGATTAAGGGAATTGTACAGGAAGGATCTTCCACTGTACATATTGCCACCAGCACCTAGTACTGCCACTAAGCGTAAGCTTAGTGGCAGTACTGTGCCTGATCAGCCTAAAGCTAAAAAGCATATCATTTCCAAGCCTAAAACCAGCACTAATTGTGCAAAACCACCAAAGTCAGATAGCCAACCGCATGTCACGCTCTCACCCTCAAAGAAATGCAGTACCAGAAAACAACCCACAAAGCGTACAGCACCAGAGAGTAAACCAACCTCCCTATCTCCACCACCATCACCAAAAAGACCCAGACTCTCAACTAACCCACCTTCAGGGACACCAGATGTTCAGTACGTAGGAACCACATATGAAGAGCTTGGTGCGAATATTGATCTGCCACTCCCTCCAGATGAGTGGAAACTTAGTGCAATTCAGATTCTGGCTGCATACAGTGGTATGAGTGTTCACAACAACCTTTCCACACCAGCTCGGGTGAGACGTGTTCGCTGTGGTGAGATTGCACCACACATTCGTGACAGGGTCCTGGGGGATGGAAACTGTCTTTTTAGGGCAATCTCAAAAGAGATAACTGGAACAGAAGAAAACCACACCGCCGTCCGCCTTGCCGCATTGGGGTATTTGCGTGAGAACCCCTCCCTAATAACCTATGGTGCCCCCACCTTCCACATTGACCCGTGCACTGATCCTGTGAGACGAGCTCAGCTTCAACAAGAAGCTGTCTCCAGGTACATTAGTACTCACCACATGGACCGGTGTGGCTGGGGCACGGACTTCGAGATCATGCTTCTTGCCAGTCTCCTCACAATTCAGATCTTTAGCCGTTCAACTTGTGGCGAAAGCAGGGAATGGGTCTGTTTTGCACCAGGGTTTACTAGAAACAGGTTGGCATGTCCATATGGAATTTATGTGTACAACATTACTAACTTCCATTATGATAGGGTCATCCCTGTCCTACGTCCACCACAGTAGACACCTAACTACATCTCAGAGTTTGCTACATAACATTGAATTTTCATGTGACACAAGTCCATGTACACCTTAGGAATCCATTGAGGTTGTTTGTTTAGTACTACATGGAGTGAATGTACAACTTCATGCTGGCACAATGTTTGGTGGTCACTGATGCTCTACTATCAGTTCTTTTCCACAGATGTTGGTGTGTGTGCTAGCAGCCAGCTATGATGTGAGATGGACATCACCACCTGCGGAGGCAGCCACGTTCCCTTCACAGGGGACAGGGCGCCCACGGAGGCAGCCACGTTCCCTTCACGGGGACAAGGCGCCCACGGAGGCAGCCACGTTCCCTTCACGGGGGACAGGGCGCCCACGGAGGCAGCCACGTTCCCTTCACGGGGGACAGGGCGCCCATGGAAACACCCAAGCACAACCAGGGGTGGTGGAGTAAACCTGTGTAGTGAGTAACATCCGCTGACATATCAAGACAACAAATTTTGCATCTGTAATTGTGCACATTAAATGCATGTATTGTACGTTTCAGGCAATTTTTTTCCTGCAGCAGCACAGAGCGAAGAGACAGTCTGTATCCTTTGTTTCACTTACAACCAGTTTTTAGTGCTAAGTAAATATCTTTAAGCTATGTGTCTATTGTCTTGTGTTCCCTGAGTATGCCATGCTGACGAGCTCAAATTAGAGCGAAACAGACTGACTGAGGCAGTCTGTCCATGGCTCTCAACCTCTTGTCACATGTATACACACATAGACACACACATCCTATTACAGACAAGAAAATACTTAGGAGTCCAGGGAATGTACTGTATGGAGTAAGGCACTTGACGACTTGTGGAGTGAGTTGTATCTTTCTTTGAAACATTGTACAAGTTTACGTATGTCACACGTTTTAACTCGTATATACATGTACCCATTTATTACCATGCACAGATGGAAGGTACACACGCACACATACACATGCACACACACACACACACACACACACACACACACACACACACACACACACACACACACACACACACACACACACACACACACACACACACAACACACACACACACACACACTATTACAGACCAGAAATTATGCAGGAATCTAGAGAACATACTTCTATGGAGTGAGCCACCTAATGTGAGTTGCAGCTCTTCTTTCAAAACTTTCTAAGAATACATTGCGTTTTGGAATTTCATTGAAATGACTGTCGGAAGCACACAGACATGCACACGTACCTCTGCATACAAACACACACGTTAATTCTTACATACCAGAAATTATACAGCCTGTGAGGGTTTCTGAAAATTCACTGAGGTTAGTGCAGTACTTGACATCCGTTGTGAATCCACTGCAGCTTCTAATTGCCATTGTGGCCTTGAGTGCTATTTTAGCAGCCACTTTAAGTACTTGACTAGAACAGCTGATGAACATGTTTACACCACTTATCTTAATTACCCACAGACTGCAACTCTGAGCAGCTAGGATGGAGGGCTTCACCCAGTAAGTAGCGGGTGTTTGCTGTTCAGGATGTTGTGCATATAAGAAGGTGTTGCTTAGCAACCAAATCTTACAACTTGAATAACACAAAGTGGAATGGGTGAAGGTGATAATGGGTGTGGCAGTGGGTTGCTAGGGGTAACATCCAACAAATTCCCCAGAAAGAACAGCATTTGCCCAGTGTATGTGTCTTGTGCATGTATCTATGGTAACTAGATGTCCGATCCATTGGGATTTAGTAGCCTATAGGTGCTCTCACTGCACTTGAGCTCAAGGTCCTAAGGTTTCCAAACAAGGCACACTTGGAGCCAGTAAGGCAGCTGCTGTAGGTCTGGTTGCCAGTAGTGATAGTTGTGGTTTTGTAACTTTGGTGTAGTGGGTCAGACTGTGTCTGAGACTACTTGTGTTTACTAATAACTAACTGGGGAAGTTATGTAATGACAGGAAACTCCCTGTAGCTATATGATATGAGTTAGTAAACAAATGCTATTCAAACACACACACACACACACACACACACACACACACACACACACACACACACACACACACACACACACACACACACACAACTCTCTGATCCTCTAGCTTCCTGTTGATATGCTACTTGGATTGGTGCAACTTTTATTTTCGGAATCAGAAAGGCCAACAAGAATTTGTAGCATATTCAACAGCCATCAATGCAGCTTTCCACAGATTGCATTCCATAAAAATAGTACTTTGAACAAGAAGCAGTGAACTCATGGCATCTGCCTAAAGTTTACACACCTCTAGTTACTTGGTTACAATCTGGGAATAAGACTAATTTTGTACAAGTGATTTTCACATGTAGCAAATATGAAATGTTACTAATTCCCTGTTACATTATAATTCCTCTGATGTGTGTTTTGAGTCACTGTGGACTACACAAGTTGTACATACACAAGTCCTTCTCAATCTGGTCTGGAACGAGGTAGTGTATGGAATCAACTAGGGTGGGAACCAACTTGAACAACAAAACAACAATTTTCCGGCCATCCCAGTATATCACACCATTGATAGTACATACCGTATTATCTATGATCGCGCGCGCGCGCACCGCCGGTCGATTTTTGTGCGCGCGGGAACGTCAAACATTATCTTGCAGCTACTGCTGCTGAATATCTCATTCTTTAAAAATGGCCGAGGGAGGCGACGACTCTTTCGATAGCGGTATGTTTCAAAGCAAATTTATGCATTGCTACACTTATTGTACTACAACACTTGATTAATTCTTGCCGTATAGAATTCTTCGTGGACATGGAAGTCGGGGAGGACTTCTCGGCTACCGGTACGCATCTCATATTTCGCTTCATGTGTGATAGAAAATGACTGTTTCCCTACTTGTATTTCGATTACATCCTGCATATACGAGTATTGAGGCTTCATTAATGTCTTCCTTCTTGTCTTGCAGCTTCTCCCCCCCCAATCCCAGTCCCCCGCACCAGCTCTGCTGCCAATGGTAGGCATGCATACGCTGAATTACATTCTGCATATACACTTCATGAGTGTCTTCCCTCTTGTCTTGCAGCTCCTCCCCCCCCGCTCCCAGTCCCCCGCACCAGCTCTGCTGCCAATGGTAGGCATGCATGCATATGCTGAATTACATTCTATACCACTCGATTACATCCTGCACATATGAGTATTGAGGCTTCATGATTGTCTTCCCTCTTGTCTTGCAGCTCCTCCCCCCCCCCAATCCCAGTCCCCCGCACCAGCTCTGCTGCCAATGGTAGGCATGCATAATTCTGAATTACATTCTATACCACTCGATTACATCCTGCACATATGAGTATTGAGGCTTCATGATTGTCTTCACTCTTGTCTTGCAGCTCCTCCCCCCCCGCTCCCAGTCCCCCGCACCAGCTCTGCTGCCAATGGTAGGCATGCATAATTCTGAATTACATTCTATACCACTCGATTACATTCGAGTATTGAGGCTTCATGATTGTCTTCACTCTTGTCTTGCAGCTCCTCTCCTCCTGCCCCCACCCCCACCCCCACCCCCACTCTCCCCCCCTCCACCCCCCTACACTGGGAGAAGGGGTGGTCGTTACTACCGCCCCCGCCCCAGGGGGAGGAGGGCTGGAAGGGGGAGGAGAGTGAGAGGTGGAAGAGGTGGAAGGGGTGGCCATGGGACCATCGTAAGTTTAATCATTGACAAAACACTGTAAGAACTAAGTCACCATAAAATGTCTTTTATGCAGATCACCAACAGTAAAGTAATCATGAATGTGAAGTATTATTAGCTATATAGGACAAGCTGTAGGACCTTTATTATTATGCATATAATTATTATGATATTTATGCATTATTTATATATTATAAACACGTGAACATTTATGCTCTATGTTAATTCTGTATATCATGCTGCAAGTGAGTTAAAAAACACTGTAAACCGGATTAAGATAAACAAACCAACCTATTCTGCTTCTAAGTATGTAATGTGAAGTTCAAGCTCAGATGTTTTCACAGGGTGTTTAGGTTATCATACCACCTTAATTCATATTTTGGGCTTCACACTATAAAAAAGTACACAAACAAGACTTAAAAAACATTAAAAATGTAAAAAGATGTAGGGATGGTATGCCAAAAAGTATGCGAACAAGGTAGGGATAATGCATGAAAGCAAAGGTCAACATATTGGCAAAGCCCCATCCCTACATCTTTTTCACACTGCAGTTGGACAGTGCATGGGGGTCTTCCTGAAACGTACCACAAGTTCACTCCAACCTTTACTGGCAGTTCATAGCTGTAGCCTCGTTCTCAGGCCACTTCCTAGCTCCCCCCACATGACCTGGGAACGAGGCTACATGTTCACCGACTTTACTGCTGTAGCCTCGTTCTCAGGCCACTTCCTAGCTCCTCCCACATGGCCTGGGAACAAGGCTACAAGTTCACCGACTTTACTGCTGTAGCCTCGTTCTCAGGCCACTTCCTAGCTCCTCCCACATGGCCTGGGAACAAGGCTACAAGTTCACCGACTTTACTGCTGTAGCCTCGTTCTCAGGCCACTTCCTAGCTCCTCCCACATAGCCTGGGAACGAGGCTACAAGTTCACCAGCTGTAGCCCCGTTCTCAGGCCACTTCCTAGCTCCCCCCACGTAGCCTGGGAACGAGGAGTGTGATCCAGCATTTGTGTCTGTGTACCTAGGTATGTTTGCCTCGTACGTAGCTATCAGATAGCTACCAAGTAGCTCTCAAACACGCTGTCTAACTGCAGTGTGAAAAAGATGTAGGGATGGGGCTTTGCCAATATGTTGACCTTTGCTTTCATGCATTATCCCTACCTTGTTCGCATACTTTTTGGCATACCATCCCTACATCTTTTTACATTTTTAATGTTTTTTAAGTCTTTATAATTATAGTAGTTTCTGCTTGTGCAAAGTTTAATTTTTTTATGTGTATCCATACTTTTTGGACTAACCCTTCATTTTGAACAAATTAATTACAGGTAACTTAACTGTTCCCCAATATATAAAGTATAGAGAAAGTTAATCACTGACTGTTTAAGTCTGACTTAATTGTTCCTCATGTGTTACACATGGGACAAGGGAGGGACAGGTGACATATGTCCCCCATGTGTTACACATGGGAAATTTTGCTGTTTTAAGTATTCTATAGGTTGAATAGCTGTGACTTTTCAACAGCTTTCCTGATTGTGTATGAACCAGTACACATGACAAGCCTTGCAGTGTGTTCAGAGTCAATAGCAGGCCAGATTTGACTTGCTTGCTCAGGCTCGCCCCACAATGCCCTGCATTCGTCTAGATCTGTCGTACGTATTCCGTATGTTTGCCTAGACTGTAATTTAACGTAACCGCGCGCCGCGTGCGGTCTGTAAGTAACATTTTCGCTCTGACTGGGGGAAGACGGCGAAGAGAGACGCTTGGGAGGAGTATATAGCTGGAGCGTGAAAGTTTACTGTACGCGGGCTGCAAGATGTGAAGACAAACGTGGCTACTTACAGAACGCAGATGGCGGCTGACAGTTAAATAGCTGACGGTGTAATGCGCCTATCAATATTATGCCCCACTACCCCCCGTACGGGCAGATGGCGGGCAATGTAGGGGCTTTGACCGAAGGAGGCTGCCCCTATAGTCGGGCATTTGATTACCTCTGAGGACATCTTGAATACGACAATGGTCTCCGTATACTGCACAGTTACACTGCGTGTGTCAAATCCCCAGTAATCCCCCCACCTTCTGCAAGGGGATTTGATTATAGGGTATGTCCCGTATATTGGGGCAATTGATATTTAAATTAGTCAAATCCCCACCTTACCCCACAATAGCCCGTACAGGGGGTAGTGGGGCGTAACATTGATAGGCGCATAAGAACTATGCATGACAGTGTGTTTGGAGTCAATTACTGTCAATAATATATAATAATGACAAGAGAAGCCGCTTATAAGTCTATAAAGTATGAACTGTGTAATTTGAATAGCTGACGGTGTATTGATCATCCGTAGCGACATTTCGAGGCCTCTCCTATTTGTGTAAGAACTGTGCATGACAGTGTGTTCGGGGACATGCATGACCTGTATGCTGTAACCTGGTAATAAGACTCAGGTGACTTTCGGTTAGCCAAAGAACGCTGCTCTGCTTTGCTGCTCTGCTTTGCTCGCTCAGGCTCGCCCCACAATGTTCTACATTTACACTAGTATATTCATGAACCCAAAATTGCCACTCGCCCTGATGGACGCATCTACACACTCACTCTAGGTAGCGTCCTAACCACCAATGTATCTCAAATCAATCTGTGCCAGCTTCTGTTCAGAGCTACTCTCAAAGTCAGACTAGACTCATGTTTGTCACTACTCTTGGAATGGACAACTTTGACTGCACCAAAATGAATGCACATAGCTATCAAAAAATTCACAGCTTGTCTACGGGAGGGGCTCATTCATGAGTGGAAGCAAGCATTACTAGCCCCACCTCTCCCCCTTATGCCGCTAAACAACTCACGGTTCTGTTCCACACACAACTCCTCTGCAGCTTTCTTGTCTACGGCAGGGTGGTACCAACGATATATTGCGCATTCAGGCTAGTTAAAGCCCAACCCAGCACTCGAAGCACCGGGCCACGGTCACCTACTAGGCTAGGCATACGATCACAAGACCTGGGCCTACCCAGTGAGTACAGTCTTGGCCACTGTGGCCTTTCTACTGCTTCTAGACACAAGCTAGCTTTCACAAGCAGGCATTACGCACTAACAGCTACTGACACTACAGTACTCTACTAAAACTCCTGTTTTTTTTTGTGTTTCGTTTTCTTGTTTTTATTTTAAGTTGATCTAAGCTTATCTTCAAAGTTCCGACCACCACATGAGAGGTTCTGCCAGGCCACATCTTAACTAACTTAATTATAAACTGATTATTGAATGCCAATGCCGGCAGGAAATGGGGAAAATCCCCAATTTTACGGACAGTGAACGGATGAAGGTTCCCAAAACGGACTGTGCGCTAAAAGTTTACAAAGACAAAGAATTCTATCAGCTTGGATTCCATGTTTGTTGACCTTGAAAGGACAGGGTTCCCTGCCACCTTAATTAGTCTCAGGTTCTGTTCTCAACTAATTAGCATTGGTTCCCAGGGTGTTAATTGAAACCATTATATAAGGGCACTATACTATCCTATACTATTCCCCAGGTCCTGGCCCAGCTGCCCACCTCTTACCATGTGAGGGAGAGGTAATTAACATTCTTTTCCACCACAGTTTCAACTATTGTAGTAAACAATCGTACATAATATGAATATTGGCCATAAGTTTAACCACATGTAATGAATATTTCTGAATTCACCCACCCATGTCTTAACAAAACATGCCATACAAAATGAAACATATGAAAACAATTAATTTAGCCACCAACCCCCACACTTTCCAAGTTACAAGTGACAAATACTGCATGCTGACAAGAAAGCCTAGGTATGAGATTAGGGTTATGCTGCTTATACTGAACATGAAACAAGTAGTGATGTGGTCATGGTAAAGGCAAGTAAGTAAGGTAGCTACAGTTTACAGTATATATATGATACCTGTGAATGAAAGGAGTAGAATAAAACAGTGTGAGATCCATCATTCTTCACCCTATGAATTAAAAGGTGAAAGAGAATTCTGCTACAGCACATGACCTTCTCTACCCCACTCCCAGTAGTAGCCACATTGAACAGCTCAATTGCTAGCTATAATGATTGAACAGCTGAATTAGCACCCACACTGATTGAACAGGCAAATGCAGTTAGAGCATTCTCTAAGCCGAATCGCCTGACAAGCCAAGTAATGGAGGGCAATAGAAAACTTTTCTAGCTCAGCGTTGGTCTACCATAAGATCGTGTTGGTTCAGCAAAGGTAACAATTGGCTGCATTTGTCATTAGCTATGTACCTCTGAATTTCTAAGCAGCCAAAAATAAGAATTACGTTTGCCTAGTGCACAAGGTGTGGGATCTTCTGCTTCAATTATTGAGGCTGTCAGTTTGCATCAGTGCACAACAAGTTGTTATTCATCAATCATCACCATAGGCGTAGGAACCGGGGGGGGGGGGGGTGGTGGTGGGGGCACCAGGGGCATGTGCCCCCCCCCCCCCCCCCCCCCCCCAAGTCAACACGTCTTCCCTATGCCTATGATCACTGCTCTCTCAGGCTCATCCCATTACGTTTAACGGCATGTACCCAGTATCTGATAGCTAAGAAAAGTTTATATCACAAACAAGAAAAGAAATGTTGTTGCCAGAGGTTTGTTGTTTTAGTTGCATGAACAAACAGTTGAAATGTATGGAGATGCTCTTTAAGGAATTTCTTGTATTCCCTAGAGCACTGTATAGCTCCCAGGGACCAGCGTATCTTGGAAGTTATCGTGAACAACATTTGTAGTAACTAACACACAGTAGCATCTTTGTGTCCAACATTCAACTGAAACAGCATACTTTTAGTCACAACAGCATGCATGAACCCAGCATCCAGACCTGTTGGGACTGGTTTACAGTGAGTAGTGATCCAAGCGCAAATGGCTGTTATAAATACCACATGCAGGGTTCAGGTTTGGGTTGTCAAATCATCAGTTAGTATTTTTATTATTCTTAACACCATGGTCCTAGCAAGGATCAGACGATCAACTCACGAACAGTAATCACAGTGACTAGCAGAAGAGACTACGGCACGGCTTTATTAATCAGCATACCTCTCGCGGTGCGAAGCGTAGACACGCCCAATCACATTCAAAATGTCTTTCGGCGACTAGTTTTACAAGAGCTTCAAGGCATGAGCTTAAAAACAAAAGAGGGGGCACTTTCGTGCTCGTTAATTTTATTGTTTGTACATTGTTTCTACTCCCCTGCAGGCCTGCATTCCGCGGGGAACTTTGCCGACATTCATGGCCATAAAACCGTAGCAACACGTCCCCGACCCACACGTACAGTTTCCCTGACCACACCTCCTCCGAGGACCAGACTCGTTCCCCCAGGACGGATTGGGACAGGCCAAGGTCGGATTCCAGAAATGGAGGCCAGATTTGTGGTCCACACAAATCTTCAAAATAAGAATAAAGATATCGTGCCTGTTATCTCCTATATAGAACTGAAATGTAGATGAAATCATCCAAAATAAATTTGTACCATCCAAATTTGGATGACTCTGTGTAAGTCATCCAAAGGTGGATGTTTTGATTAATCCAAATCTGGATGATTCTGAAAATATGCGTTTTTATGCCATCCAAAAGTGGATGTTTTGTACAATCCATTTTTGGATGGTTATGTATCTTCCAAAACTGGATGCTTCGTATCATCCTAATTTGGATGCTTCAATATGTTTGTTTACCTCTCAGGCATAATGTGTATAGCGTACATGAACACACCCAATCCCTTCAATTGGGACTGTCTCAATCAGTTTAACAAGAACTACCCTTTACAATAAGCAAGAGCTTAAAACAATAACAAGCTTTAAGGGAGTACATGTTGTGGTCATGATTCATTTATTCACTGATACTCCACTGCAGGGTTGCATACCGTGGTGAACATTCCCGACATATATAATAACATACTTTAGGTGTCTGTTCAAGGGTTTCAAGTAACATAATGAATATGAGTGTACCAGGCACAATGAATATGCCTGAGTTCTCGTGTTTTTATGTCACCCAAAAGAGGATGTTTTGTACAATCCAAATCTGGATGATTCCAAAATTGGATGCTTTGTACCATCCTAATTTGGTGCTTGTTTACCTCTCAGGCATGATGTGTAGCATACATGAACACACACAACCACTTCAATTGGGACTGTCTCGATCAGCTTAACAAGAACTACTCTTTACAACTAGTGAGAGCTTAAAAACAAAAGAAGCTTAAGGGAGTACTTTATGTGGTCATGTGCAGGGTTACATATCATGGTGTACATTCCCGACATAATAACGGTATTTTATGAGTCTGTTCAAGGGTTTCAAGTAACACAATGAATATGAAAAAATGAGTATACCAATGAATATGCCTGATTCCCATTTGTGTGGCAATAGTAAAATTTAAAGTGAATGTCTTATAGCCTCTATCTGAGAACATGGACTAGTAGCTAGTAGAGATTCTAGAGAAACACCAAGTTCAAGCTAAAGCATACATTACTACCATAGTGAAACATTCCTTGCCTAGCTCAGTTGCATTCAGTTTTGTGAAAGTTTAAGGTTACACTCTTTCCCAGTTTGCTATCACAAAGTTTTGAATAACTTGATGAAAACTACCAAATGTCCACCCGACTCCATCCACCCAAAAGTATACACTAACAAAGTCATGTGAGAAACAATAGATGCTATGTAGAATGTCATGTATCTGTTAGCATTATTATTCATCAACTTGATTAGGTGTGCGTATGAGGCTAGGGACTGTCTCCTATTTGCACTATTCAAATACACAGGGGATTTTCAGTGATAACATGCAATGCCCCAAAAGCAATAAATTCTTGGGCAGTGATCGTATAGTTATAATTATAGTTGTTCTTACAAATGAATTGAACACATGTACCAGTTGAACCTACATAACAAATTTTATTGTGCACTACACACATCACATCTGTAGCCTAAGAGTTAGCTGTGATGACACCAGGTACTTTGCCCTTTACCTCTTTCTGCAGTAATAAATGGTAAAAGAAATAAGCATGCATTGTATATGGTCATTGTCAGCACCAAACATAAATATTCAAACAATAGATGGAACGTAGCATCTCATGTTTCTGTTAGCATTATCAACTTGATTACAATGCAGAGGCCTACCACTGGACGTGTATTCTACACATGTAATAGACACCTCCTTGCAGGGGGTTCAAGTGCTGTAGCCAGCATGCAGGAGTGGTAAGGTAGATGCTGGTATTATGAGTCAGAGGGTATTATGGGTTCACATGTAACTTTTACTCCTAAAATTTCCAAACTCCACATCCATTTAGGGTACATACAGGTGCCATTATCTACCAACTTTCCCATCAAAATGTGTTTACTCTGTAGTATTTTTCAAGGTTTGATGATGTTAGGGATCCCAAAGAACAGTGTATGTTAACATTAATACCATGGTAGAATGGAAGGTGCTCTAGTGAAGAAAAATTACTATCAGCACAAAGAAAGGTTATAAAAATGCTAGGATACAGTTTGAACTCCAACTGAAAATGTTTCAATCAACAAAGCACCTGGTGACTCATAATACCAGCGTCGACTCATAATACATGCAAGAGTGATTTTCATAGGCTCTTACTTTTAGAACCACTGCCTAGGGGGGGAAATACGAATTTTATTTTATAAGTGCACATTCTCAGGAGAAATATTCCAAACCTTTAGATGGGGCTGAAAAAATACATTACACCAATGAGTAGTAGTTCAGTTTAGCTGTCTCATAATAGCAGTATCTACCTTACCCATGCTCAGGTCCCTGGACGGCAATGCAGAGACCTTCCACTGGACGTGTATTCTACAGTTATAATAGAAACCTCCTCGCAGGCGGTCCAAGTGCTCTAGCCAGCATGCAGGAGTGGTACCTGCTCAGGTCTCTGGACGGCAATGCAGTGGATGTGTATTTAACACATGTAATAGTCACATGTAATAGACACCTCCTCGCAGGTACGTGTATTCTACTACGGTAATAGACACCTCCTCACAGGCAGTCCAAGTGCTATACCCAGGAGTGGTACCTGCTCAGGTCCCTGGACATATAGGTATGGGTATGAGGCTAGGGACTGTCCTATTTGCACTATTCAAATACACAGGGGATTTTCCATGATAACATGCAATGCCCAACAGCAATTAATTCTCAGGCAGTGATGGTATAATTATATAGTTGTTCTTACGAATAAATTGAACACATGACTATACATGTTGAATCTACATAACAAATTCTACACACATCACATCTGTAGCCTAACAGTTAGTAAAATCTAATTTTGATGGCACAAGGTATAAAGGATTTAGTCATCTTTGCCCCTTTCTTCTTTCTGCAGTAATAAGTGGTAAAAACAATAAGCATGCATTATGCTAGCTTTGAACACAGGCTTACCGTTTGGGTTTTGAGGCTAGCATTGTGTATGTTCAAATGTCAGCACCAAGCACGAATATTTATGTAAATTTACCAAAACATCATCAAAAACTCACCATTTCCTTGTCACAAGGTATTTTTACACTCACTGCAACACGGGGCTCTCCCCAACATTTTCTCCAAATCTTTATCCACCATCTACAATGAGCATAATACAGATACAGTGAATGCCCATTCTTGTCAATGTATGTTGAAGTCCAATGTACTAATTACCTCTTTGGTGTCATGTCCCTCAATCCATATGTGTAAGATACTCTTATGGTAATATATTATAATATTTTAGTTAGTCCACACACCTTCAGAAAACCTTTTGAACATGACAATTCAAGTTTTATTTAAGTTAATCACCCTTCAAACTGACGATTTTGACAATATACTAAACTAATGCAGTAGCTTGAGCTACCTATCCAGGTCATACCTGGAATATGTAAGCACTCAATACACAATTTATATTATCTCACCGTTTCCATATGCCACAAACAATCAACACAACACCCACTGCACCCAACACTCCACCGATGACTCTACAGATCGTCTCATCATTGTTATCTACAAGAATAAACAATAACAATTTTATCAGTACGTATGTTAAACACACCTTATTATGAGAGCATGTGTCCATTTACAAAATGAGGTATACTTAAATTGATAAAGTTTCACCTGATTTTCTACCTGACTTGTCATTTTGGGGAGCTACACTATGTTCATGTGAAAGTTAGAAATGATTGCTTTATTTTATGCGCCAAATGTTGGCAAAGTCAATTTGTACAATTTCAGGTATACTGCTGGTGTGGGTGTACAAATATGTACTCCCTACCCATGGTCACGTTTGTACAAATTTGTACACTTGGGGTTGAGTGTAAGTATATGTACACCCATGTCAGTTTGTCAAATAGTCATAAAACTATAATGATCTGTGTAAGATATTACCCAAATTCTAGGTGAATATGAATGTATGCTAAATTTACCATTTCAGTAAAGCTTCCATGCTTATAAAATCATAAATGAAACCTTTAGATCATAACATGTTATAATTATGTAGTGGTGGGATACCTGTGGTTGGAGACGGTGTGATTGGGGATTGTGTGATTGGGGGTAGTGTGGTTGGGGTTGCTGTAGTGTCTGCTGCTGTGATAAATGTGCCATTGCAAGAAACAACGACTGTTTTATCATCAGTAACTGTTGTAGCGCTTTCATTGTGAGTGATTGAATAACAGTACATGGTATCTGCAGTCAGGTTGGTAAGGTGCACCACAGGTGGCTGGAACCTCCTTGTGGTAGAAGATGCTACAGAACATGGTCGATAACTTGTTGTGAGGTTGGATGTAAAATTGTCATTTTGTAGTTGGATTGTGGCAGCACTTGTTGTTGTATTCTGAGTCACAATTCTAACAGTGGCTGCAAACACAGAATAAGAACATTTGCAGAATACTTAGTCCATTCTGCTTGACACTGTGAAAAGAAGCTGGTATATAGTGTTTCAAGTATACAGTAATAAGTGATGTAATATCATTCATGGGACAATTACTCTTGTAAAGAAAGAAAACATACTGAAGTTGAGCTGTGGATTATTTTGGCTTTCTCTGCCATTGCTCAGAGAAGACACAGTGATGGTGTACCAAACTCCTGCTATTACAGGAAGATTATATGATGTTGTGTCAGCTGGCAGTGCCTCATTGCAACTGTCTCCTTCAATAGAATTACAGCTGAGGCTGTAGTGGGTCACTGGAAGCTGTAAATGCCTATGTTCAGGTGCTCGAAAGGTAAGGGAGATGAGTTTGTGTCAGTAATAAATGACAAGTGGTATAAGGAAAGACAAAATTAGATGACTCAGTTCAAGGATTGGTTGATTTGGAGTAACTTTAGTCTCGTTCCCTGGTGATCGGAAAGTTTATGAACTTCTGCATCAAATTAGAAACATGAATACAGGTTGTGCACACTTTTACATGAGTATGTGTTCTGAGGTAGTAAATTCTTTTCATATTATATGCACTGCAAAATCATACACTTACCTCCCATGTTATATCAATGTTTCTTTTTGAATTGTTACACTGAGCAATTTGCATCATTGATAGGTGTAAATACCTAGGATGACCTGGTGCTAGGCCTGAATGTGTGGAAGTTGTTGGCACAGCAACAGTTACTTCAGCAGTAGCTGTAGCTGCTTTACCTGAAATTCAGCTCATATGGTTACCACCGTTTGTGTACTTGCTATGATGCTCCATATCTGTCCGACCACTGGAATGAATCCAATGTATATGCAGATGGTAATCTATACTGCCAATTTTCTTCACTCAGTATTTTATTTTTTGTAAAGCTTCATTAGAGTAGAAAGAACAGTTCATGTACTAAGGGTTGTGCCTAAAATATGCAGCCATACACACAATATACAGTTGCAGGGAGTATCTGTTAACACACACTAGCAATTACGTCTGAGATTTTGAAAGTCTGCTGCTTTGTTTTTGAGACGTAGAGGTACAGTCAACTGTCAACCGACAGACACCGTCGTTCACCATTGGAGCAAGGCTGGCTTGAAGTACCTTGTGAACTGATCTTTGTAGCAGATGATCTGAAGCTACTCAAAAAGCTCAAAAAGATCTACACGCACACACTAACAGTTATAATATTTGCCAGGGTCTTCTAAGACCCACACAATCTTGAAATAAAGATCATAGCTACCAACTCCATGCATGAACATGATTACACAATATCACAAATTGCATGGTGGGCGGTTACACAGACGACCACACAAGCCACAGAACTGTCAAAAATGGGGTGTGGGCCCTTGCTCGGGGATAGGTGCTTGCACGGGACAATACGGTAGGATATATTCTTGGCAGTCAAGTTAGGTCTCTCACAAGTGGTGAATGTGAACATGAAGTTCTGATCTGTGTTTAGGCATCCAATTTTGACAACATAATTATACTAATGTATATAATTATACATGCATGTATTGAGCTTCAATCTGAGACTGAAAATTTAACTTCTTTTTACCTGTGCAGTTTGTCACTGGCAGTGTAACAGATTCTGAGTACAACGATTCTTCTGGGCTACAAGTAGTACCGTTGATCACTGCAGATGAGCATCCAATTTGAATGGTTCTGCTAGTGTAGCTCAAGCGAGAAAGAAAGGTGTCAGAACTTGAACAAAAATCACTGGAGGTGATGTATCAGGTACACAACTTTGTCTGTTACCATTACAGAGTTGAAACAATATATATAGTTTGGTTATCCCACCAGTGTATTGCTGCTGTACAAGTGCAGATAACATCTTCTCCATCACATACATACGTCTGTGGTGTACAGTTCATTGACAAGCTGAGTACACTTGTAACTGCATAAAATAAGAATATAACATAATTATAATGCTCATGTTAGTTGGCTCTCTCCCACCTGACATGCAAAGCTCTACAATCACAATTTTGCTATGTAAGAGTCTTGAATATTCTACCAGGTAATAATTAATTTGGGGGGTTATGTAACAAGCTAATAGTACAGCTTTTTTTGTCTAAGGCTGCTTAGAAATTCAGAGGTACATAGCTGATGACAAATAACTGAAGCAACACAATGTTATGGTAGACCAATGCTGAGCTAGAAACATTTTCCACTGCCCTCTGCTGCCTGGCTTGTCATGCAGGCGATTCGGCTTAGAGAATGCTCTAACTGCCATTGCATTTATATATGGCTGTTTGATCAGTGTGGGTAGTAATTCAGCTGTTCAATCATTATACAATCATCATAGGTCAGCTGTTCAATCATTGTGGCATGGTAATTAGCAGCAGCTTCATTGTGGCTAGTAATTCAGTAAAATGTTAATGCTACTGTATAGGAGGGCTTTGTCTTGCTAATGGGAGTGGAGTAGAGAAGTTGTGTGTCGACACCGGCTGGCTCATTGATGTTCATTATGCAAAAATATTGTGCACACATACGGTTTGGAGTTAAACATAATGGGGCAGTGCCCCATTCCTCATTGGGGAATTCATGGCTTAAATGGGTGGGGCATTTATGGCTTAAATGGGTGGGGTAGTTATGGCAAAGTGGGTCATTGTTTTTGGGAGATACACTTGAAAAACACTGGTCTTCAAGGGAGTACCCTTTCCGGTCATCGCATGACCATGGGTTTCGGTCACTTTGAACTTCCAACCTGTCATGTGCTGTAGCTAAATACACATGTAGTAGATTTCTCCACCAGTGTACAAATTTATTTTCACCTTATGGTTTATAGGGTGAAAGTTGATGGATCTCACACTTATTATTGTACTGCTTTCATTCACAGGTATCATACTCTATAATCACATCATGCACTACTTGTTTCATGTTTAGCTGCAGTACAAGCAGCATAACCCTAATCTCATACCTATAGGCTTTCTTGTCAGCATGCAGTAATTGTCACTTGAAACTTAGAAATTGTGAGGACTAAATTTATTGTTTTCTCATTTGGCTTGTTTTTTGCAGAATGGAACATCGTTTTTATTTGGTGTGGCAAATTTGTTAAGACATGAGTGGGTGAAACAGAAATATTCATGACCATGTGGTTAAACTTAAAATTATGCCCAATTAATATTCATATGTATGACTGTTTACTGCACAATGTATGAAACTGCGGTAGATACCGTAATTCCAGAAATTAATGCGGTATTTTATAAATGCGAACATTGCGAGGCATTTTACACACGCATTGTTTAAAAACGGTATTCATTTATGGATGCAATTGCCAGTATATATCAGTAGTCTTAATTCGCAATATTTAAATAGCATTATTATGCAAAACCCTTACATTCAACTCATTCGCACTCTGTGCATTAATTTCCGGAATTATGGTAAAAAAAGCTAATTACCTCTCCCTCACATGGTAAGAGGTATGCAGCTGGGCCAGGATCTGGGGAACAGTATAGGATAGTTCCCTTATTTAAGGGCTTGAATTAACACCCTGGGAACAATTTTGCAATTTTGTTTTGCTTTTTGTCTGGTTAATCCAGTGGCTGCAGCATTTCCTTTTGTTTTGTTATGTTTGTACCGACAAGAATATGTGTGTTTTTGAACATAGAAAATAATCATATGCTTTGTAGTTACCTTCAGCCTGACAGAATTCATATGTTTATAACTGCATGTGTGTGTTACTGGATCTTGGATATTAGACACAAGAGTTGCAATTCCAAGGTCTTTAAATGACAAAAACAGGGTAGCTAGATCTCTACAAAACATACAATCCTTACATTTGCCTAGTTGCACAAGTTTTGGGATCTTCTGCTTCACTTACTAAGGCTTTCAGTTTGCATCAGTGAACAACATGCTGCTATTCAGCACTGCTCTCTCGGGCTCATCCCATTACATTGAAGCATGTACCCAATATCTGATAGCAAAGGACAGTAGTTATATAAAACTGTGTATGTGCACACCTATTTTACACCCAGTGAGAAACTAGCATCCCACACATCTACTGCTACGTCATACAGCTTAGAGTTGGTACTCTAGTAGACTGAAACACACTTCTTATCTTCAGTCTCGTAAACAAGCCAACATTCTTTCAGTGATGTCAAAGATAGAAAACCTAGTGGCCGTTAGTCCTTGTCCCATTACTCTATCTTCAGCGCATAGGCATTGAAGGTTCAGGTAGGGTTTGTCAAACCATCAGTTAGTATATACTTTTAGCACCATGGTACTAGCAAGGATCAGACGATCAACTCGTATAAGTTTGATGCTTTCAGTATTCTCTGCATACTATTTCACCATCTGTCACCCCACCTGCTGTTCTGCCAACTGCCGAAATTTGCATGCAATACTCTGCGAGCCATGTAGCTACTATGGCTCTGCTTCTGTCCCAAGCCTTGATGTATACAGATTACCATAATCTCTGCTACTTTCCCTGCAGGCACAGCTTCTATTACAATCCATGCTATCACTGCTCTCTTCTCTGGAGTAATAGTGCTGTTCTGTTTGTAATTGCTTCCTACAGCACCACTAATGGGGTCCAATAGCTCTGAGGAATTTTTAGCAGTATAGAAACAAATTATTGTGACTACACAAATTACTGAACAAAATTACGAACTGTACGGATTCATAGTATAACACCTTAATGGGGTGTCATTTCGTTGCTCTAAATAGAACTCCCATAGCGTGTAACTACTTACCATTCATGGGTGTACTTGAGCTCCTTAAAAGTGTTATACTTGGGTGTACTGGAATACCCCAGAAGGTGCTACACCTGATGTGCTGCATGGATGAGTACCTTAAAATATTGCTGCTGAGAAACTGTTATCTTTGCAAAAACAACAAAAAATACACTGTGCACAACACACGATTATAAAGATGATATAGAAATGAAAAGCATGCACACACTAACTATACTAGTGTTGTAGAAATGTTCTTACATCTTAATTGCCTATACAAACACTGTACATCTAACCATATATGAATATAGTGTATATACATTTCAGTTCATATGTGTTCAATTTATTTCTGAAGGAATAAACCATACAACATTAGGTCGCTGGTTATTACAATTACACTTTTATAATATATAGACAATGCAATGTTAAAAAAAAATATATATATATATATAATTATGCAGGGACTCAGCACTTTACCTTAATGCCTATAACTAATGTTTTCGTCCCATTCATAATCTGATGTTTGTTTTCATTTTGGAGTAAGTATTCTGAAAGTATAGTTTACACATACAACAAGTATGTTTTATTTCATGCATGCAGCTTAAGTTAATGAGCAGTATGCAGGGGCATGTGCCTTCTGTGAATCCACTTTTCATTTCTATGGGCATTTATAATATTTGAATAGCTGTATTTTAAAGTAATTATTGAAGGATTCAGTGTAACCTTAGATCTATACACACCAAACAGTGAGAGTCTACAAATGCTCTAAAGATGCAAATATTTGACATTGCATTCTTTATTGCCAGCACAAATTTGAAACATTATACATAATCATGCAGTTATAATACTTGATAATTCTGTGTCAGGCTACATGCTCACCTTTTCCATTTCAAGTCCTTTACTACCTGCAGTGGTAGCAAAGAGCAAAATTTATCACAAAGGGAATCGACTATGTCAGCAAGCATTTGTAATCATTTTGCACTACTTGATTTTTTGTGTCATGTCCTGTAATTATACAGTACTCACCTGTAGTACCATTGGAACTCTTTTTACAGGCACCTGGAAAAGACAAGAATATAGTATTGTGAATTACATCAGTGCATTTATTTATTTTATGTAAATCTCATGAATTTTTGTGGAATCCTGCACACAGTTTTGAATCAGTGATGATGTCAGTATGACTGGAACAGCATAATGCCTATGGTTGATATGTTGATAGGCACATCTCATGAATGCAAATCTTGTGACTTGGTTGAGTGAGCTAACGAACTTACCTTTTTTTTACAATAGCAGACAAGCACAATTACAGTAAATATAGCTCCAATTCCAACAACAACTGCACCAGCAATGTACAATAACCACCCTTCTCCTAATTGGGCTCCGCCCTTGGAGTCAGGGTGGTTATTGACAAATCCCAGGCTACCATGCATTACTATTCTTGGTTGAGTGATCCAATGAACTTACCCTTAATTTTTTTCCAACAGCAGACGAGCACACATATTATAGCAATGACTACAATTGCACAAACAATTATGCCAACAACTGCACCAGCGATGATTCCGCCATTGTCTAGAAAAGGAATAAACACTTGCATGAACATCTGTAGCTGAATTGCAAACTAGCAGTGGCTGATTCTCAGCTGAAATCAGATGCTAAAGCAATCTCATTTTCATCCTGCACAGTGGCCTCAGGGAGATGTGGCTCATCGATTGTTTATGCTGTACCTATTCTCAAGTAGAAATCGTGATGCCAGTTTAATTATGTGGCAATTAAGCAGTATGTATAGGTCTACTGTTGTCCTGATGGCCATAATGCTTACTGTACGGTGATGTCATGAAAAATGAATACACTTACCAAATGGTAGCTGGACAGTTGGGGTTGGTGTTGGATTCAGAACTGTAAGAACAGCAAGAAGACTAATAAAATCAACCTCATATACAACTTGTAGTTTCATGTAACTGTAATTGCATGATAATAGCTGTTATGTATGTACCAGAAGTTGATGGTAGCTGGACAGTTGGGGTTGGTGTTGGATTCAGATCTGCAAGAACAACAAGAAGACTATATAATAAAATCAACCTCATATACAACTTGTAGTTTCAACTGTAATTGTATGATAATAGCTGTTATGTATGTACCAGAAGTTGATGGTAGCTGGACAGTTGGGGTTGATGTTGGATTCAGATCTGCAAGAACAGCAAGAAGACTAATAAAATCGACCTCATATAATTTGATACCACATTTTGTATGTAGCAGTTATGTATGTACCAGAAGTTGATGAAGATGGGTACATAATTATTACTAACACTGAAATTGTAGTACTAGGGTAACACACCAAGATATGCAGTGGATAATGTTAGTATATGTGGCACAGCATAATTTTTTATGCACACTTTTGTGGAGGATTTTGAATGGTAAAATTATTCCCCCCCAAGGAATAAACACTTGCATGAACATCTGTAGCTGAATTGCAAACTAGCAGTGACTGATTCTCAGCTGAAATTTGATAATAAAACAGGTCTGATTTTCATCCTACACAGTGGCCTCAGGGAGATGTGGCTCATCAATTGTTTATGCTGTACCTATTCTCAAGTAGAAATTGTGATGCCAGTTTAATTTTGTGGCAATTAAGCAGTATGAATGTTGCACTGGGAATATGTACAGTTGAACCACCAATGGAGAGACTAGACCACAGTAAACTGAACTGCAACCAAGTGAGGTTTGTTTTTGTATTTGTTGCAGTGTTTTAGCTCCATGTATATACCTGTGCAGTTTGTCACACGCCACATAGTAACTGAGTTCTGTTCCATGGATAGTTCTCTCATTGGACTGCGACTTTCACTTGTTAGAAGCATTGATGTGTTAGTAGCTTCAGGTGTAATGTAGCAACCAATTTGAATTCTTTCCATTTCAACATTGGCAGTGAAATTCAGACGAGAAGTGAAGGTGCCAGAACTTGAAGAACTGTTACAGTTGTTGCGTGTAATCACTTCCACACACACATCATCTAAGCATTGAGGATCCATATCATTGTGATATTGAGTGCGGCTAGAAAACATTACAGTCTTGTTATCCCACCATTGTATAACATTATCACAAGTGGCTGTACAGTTGCAGATAACTTCTTGCCCATCACAAACATCGTAAGTCTGTGGTGTACAGTTCAAGCTTGCAAGGTTACCTGCAATTGAGATATATGTATCAATGCATGCATCAACAAGAGTTCTAAGTGATTAAATTATTGATTACGTTTTATCTAGATACACTACCTTTATCTTCAGCATGTATACGTGTAACACATGGTGGGGCATTTTACTACCCCAGTACATCTGATACTACCTCAGATTTATTGGCTACTGTATGAACTAAGTAGCAAATAATTTGTCCGACAAACTAGAATTACGGTCACAACATTTGTAGTCCTGTGCCAAGAATCCTACTGACTTGAGGTAATTTCCAGGGCAATCCGCTTGCTGTAATCTTCATTTACTATGCTATCATGCATGCACACACAGAAGGCCACCAGTGAGTGAAACAGGTGAAACAGACAAGTTCATGAGAACTACTTTGATAAAACTAAACTGCCTAGCTAGCAAGTAGTGTCTCTTGCACTGCAGTGTTACACTATACTAACAGCTGTAAATGCATGTGTATACTGCTACTACTATGTTCAGAACAAAATTATTTGATCATCCAATAAGGTCAAAATTAATATTTCTATTCTGTTCACAGAATTCAATGAGAGATGATATGAAATGGTACCTATAAATGAGTGTACTGACAGCAGCAAAATGAAGAGGAGTTGATTCATCATTCTGTAGTGTACAAGCAGAAGCAAACAAAAGAGTATGCAAATTAATAAAGATAGCTCCTGGTAGTTAGCATTCTACTATTTTAACCCATCACAACCTCAAGGTATTTTGTTAGTGGAGGTCATGGTCCACCACAGTTCAGGAAACAACAAGTGCTGGCAACTGCTGTATGTGTGGGCACTCATCAATCAATAAGAGACATCCCACAGATGGTATTTCCAATGATTTGTGACGGTGGAATACGTAATTTGGCTACAAAGTGCTCTGGTCTTTATCCATGAACACAAATGGATCCTTCTGGTGCAGAGTCAGAGATAAGAATTTTGTTTCTGAAGTTTAACTTTATCATTCAAGCCTAACCACACCCCAAGTGGAAAGAAAACGGTGACTGGGGTGCAGGTGGTAACTGCATCCCAAGTGCAAAGTATTGGGTGTAGGTGGCAGGACATTTCATGCTGCCCATAACAGACCGTTAAGCAGATCCAGTAGAGGCACAGGGGACAGGGGATTGGAGTTAGGTGCACATCCAACTCCTATAAAAAGCATAGCTATTGCATGTAGAGTGAAGATAACTTGGCTTGTTATTGCATGTACACTGTATGTCACTCCACTATCTACTTACTCCAGGTGGGTGCTACTTGGTGGTAATTGAAGCCATGTAGAGGCGAGGTGATAAACAAAGCCAGCCAAGCTGCTAATTTGTGTATGAGCTGTATCAGTAGTCTGTCACCAGAAAGTTGTAGCTAATAGACCTAGCTTGTTAACAATGTACATACCTTAGCCTTTATACATAGCTCCAGAGCTGCAAGTCGGGATGAAGTTTGTGTGGTCACTGAAGTGTCAAAAATTTTGACCATAACTTAAGTTAGCAGTGGTTTAAAAAATTTTCTCATCTTTAGTAAAAATGTAAGTACCCCTTCATGTTAAGATGGCTAGTTTGGCCACTGTAAAATCCTGTGTCACCATAGGTCCAATTAATTGATGGCAAAATGTATGGCCCCGTGTGGATTAGCTCTTGACCTTAGCACTTGCACAGTAGATACTTCAATGATAACTGTTTCAAGCTGTGGCGTCAAGTCTTCTCGGGCTGGCCGGAAAGAAACGCTAAAACATTGGCCATGCATGTGCACTTTTGTGGCTTTTCATTCAATGTATTTTCTTTTCTTTCCATTTGGGGTGTAATCAATCAATGTATTTACTGTACTAATGTCAGAAGTCTTTGGCTGAATGTATTACTTTGCATCCTGAAAATGCTGTAGATCTGGAAATTTTCAATGTAAAAATATTTTCATGGTTTGTGTGAACCACGTAATATTTTTTTTTATCCCAAGTTTCAATGACATTGGGTACAATGTGCATTATAGGGAATACCAACTAGCCATAGGCTAATAATAAAGGCAGTCCCGTACCATTCAGACAAGGCAAAAAAAACAAAACAATAAAACTGAGTGATAGAGTACAAAAGACGGAAGAGCAACAAATAGAGGAAAGATTTACAGGCACACTAAGGATAAAATGAGTCTTAAAGGAGTTACAACTGGAGGAGGACACGAGGTCAGAATGAAGAGAATTCCTAAAACACGAAATATATTTTACAACGAAGATTTTTCACACACGGTTTCACAACGCAGCTAGCTATAGGCTAGTTGTTTTGTGCAAGATGGCTCTTCGTTTTAGCACAGCTATAGCTAGTTATTTTGCACGAGAGGGCTTCCGAATTCGATACCCGCAGGTTACTCATGGCAAACGCGTGATAATCCTTACTCAGGTGGGGCTCCAAATGTGATACGTAAGTATGCGAAGGTATCGCTATAACTCGCGGACGACAATTTACGGAGATTGAATGGCTGCCATGTGAAAGCTCTTAGCAGTGTTATGGTCGTTAGTCTGTACTGTATACATACTTCCGATGAGGTTTAACGAATTCACACCCATCCCGCACGTGTGAGTTACACCCCCTGGTAGGCAAGAAGTGGTTCGAGCAATGGAGAATAGTAGCTACTTTGAGTCTCTGGAAGCGAAAGCGAAGGAAAGGTACCTTGAAAATAGATACAGCCCACAGCTGCAGTCTAGCGCTAGCTATGGCTTCTTGTAAGCTTACCTGATACAAAATGGTCGCCACATATTCTCGAGTATTTCGATGGAACCCAGTCTTGGCGCTTTACTGCCCGGATCCCTTCCTTCCTTCTAGCCTCAGGAACAGCTGGAAATCTATAAAAACCAAGTCCTTGTCGTTCCCCAAAGCGATTATTACAGCCATAAGCGCAACAGCTCACTCATCTGTGTAGCACTTGCCAACCAGGGGGTGTAACTGACACGTGCGCGCGAAGTTAAACGTTCTCACCGAAAGCATGCATAGGTTTGCGCTATCGCTGATTGTGAACTGGACTTGTCTAACTCGCAGCAGGGCTACGACTGGACGAAGAGCTTTGCGTTTCTAGAAGCAAGAAAAGGGAGAACAGGAGGAATTTACAATTAGCTGTCATTTTGACGTGAACTTACCATACCCAATGTGCATTTAGTTCTGAATTCTGCATGTGAAGAGCATTCGAACATACTAACTTTGCCTAGTTAAAGGGAATATTCGGCACCGCGTTCGCTGAAATACTGTTAAGGGAGTCTTAATGATTTAATTTTGGAATAGTTGAACCCGTAAAGGCCATCACAGTAATTAGTGGACGTTGTTTATGAGAGGTCGGGGCGTTTCCATGGAAACCAATTTGTGTGTTTACATTATTAACAATAACAAAACCAGTAGTGTAATTCTTGTCTGCAAAATACACCACAAACATTCTGTGGTCAGTGGTCTGAACTGTGCTTGTCCACAACCAGAGCCTGCCCACCTGAGTATAATTTAATTGGAATAGTTGAGCCTGTTTGGGCCATCACAGGTACATGAGCATGGTAGTAGCTATACTAGTACAGCACAGATATAGTACAGATACAGCACTAGATACAAACTGGATAGAAATGAATAATTATGAGTACCATGACATTGTTATTGATGGTTAAGGGGGGGCCGAGTTTGGGGGTTATAGGGGTCCAGGTTCATGGGGACTTCACCGTAAACCAGTTCCTCCCTCCTTTGCATGCCACCACTTCCTCACTTCCTCCATAATGCGCTCATCCACTCTATCTCCCACTTCCCTCTCCAAACTCTTTAGACTCCTCCCCAACAGCAGTGCCATCTTTCCCTCATCCCCCACCCTTCCATACTCATCTATCCACTCTTGTGTTCCTTCCATCTGCCTTATCTTCTCTAACAAGTCCTGCCTCTCCCACCTAAACTCCTCGCATCTCACCAGAAAGTGTTCCACATCCTCTACTTCGCAACTGTTATACAACACGCACCTTTCATCATCACACATCCTACACCGCTTTTTGTCCTCGAAAAGGCCTGCTGATCCTGTTCTCAGCCTAAACCGGAACCTTACCCCTTCCTGACCTACCAAAGACCTTGTGTACTCCTCCAATCCTGCCTCTTCCTTCGCCATCTGATACCACTTCAGGCTACTTTTTCCTTCTATTTCTTCCATCCAATCCCTGCATTTTTTCTCATGAACCCTCTCTCTCCACTCCTTTGCTGATCCTGTCTCACTACCTTCCAACCCATACTTCCTTAACAACAGATCATACTCACCCTGCCAGCTAACACTTCCACAATCCTGCATCTTCTCCATTATCATTTTGACCAACCTACTGTCATCAAGCCTCTCCACCCTCCTTCCATAGAGCACCTTCTTCTCTTCCCTCCTTTCCGCTAGCTTCTTCCACCCTAGGTCTCCTCGTACTGCTACTCCTGCCACAGACCTGCTTGCTCCAAATAGCTTCCTGCCAACCCTGTCTTGGACAGCTTCTAACCGCTTGCTGGCTACCTTTCCTCCTGTCCACCATACACTTGCTGCATGTTCAAGGCTTGGACGAGCCAGAAGTTCCCATACCAACTTTCCTCGTTCTGAGTATTAAATGGTACTGCCACAGCGCATGCATACAGCGTTCCTGGGTACCCCTTCGCACGCGAGTAGCTTGCCAACAGCTGCAGCAAGCTGTTCGTACTCCATGTGTTTCTTGAAGTGCGTAGTCTCGTTCCAGATTCGATTTAGTACTGTGTAAAAAAATTTTGTGGGTGTCCTAGACCACGAAAATATTTTTACACGAAAAATTAAAACACGAAAATTTCCAGATCTACGGTGGGTCTATACCTACGAGATGCATTACAAGCTTTATATGCACCACTGTGTTATAATCTCCAAGAAATATATACCCAAATATATACTTTTCATCATAATTTCATCTAGTTGTTGAAGTATGCTAGGAGCTGCTTTTATAATCACAAAATCACAATGAGTGGCTCAGTGGTCTCCAATAAATACACAACCATTTATAATATTATTGTCCACTCAGGCTACTCGGATTGAAAACGGACTTCTGAGTGTTACTGTTAACCGCCCCAAGTGCCGTTTTTCCAAGTGTAGTACTGGAATTAGATATCCCAGATGCACAACCGTCACTCAATGAATATTCAGTACTAACCCCGACATCGCTACTGACATAGAGAGGTTTAGTAATCCTGCTTACAGTTAGTTATACTACCAACCAACGAACAAGTAGTCGACTATAACAATTTGAATAAGAATTTTATCTTCTGAATATCAGCCATTAACATTTCTTACCGCCGACGTAAATCCGTAGAACACTTTGCGATTGGCAACTGGCAGCAACTAGCTGATATTTCGAGGCAACTTACAAAAGAAGTATTGGTGAAAGGCTACACAAAAGGCCTTGGTTCAAAACAAAGACGAGAATATTCACAGTAAGCGCCATGATATTGTTTATCATGCGACAGTATTCATACAATATTTAGACCAATCCAAGAGTCCTATTTGGTAATTAAACAGGACATTCACGCTTTGAAATTGCTAGTTATTTCAAAACAAGTCTTGCACGCTCCCCAAGTATTCCTCTGAAGAACGCGATCACGCCGTAGGGTGACCGTTACATAATTATATATATAGCAACCGGGCTGTGGGTAAGGGTAAGGGCTAATTAGGTTTGAGCAGGGGAACACGCTTATAGTTGTGGCCTGTGTGTGAAGCTTATAAGTACTGCATTTGCTGTCTAATTGCGTTCTTCAGCTAATCCCTCCTTTCGGTCCGTCAGCGCTGAAGTGAGAAAATTATTTTCTTCGTGTCCTGAGATTAGGGTGGAACTCCGCTTAACGGACACCCCTCAACAGCAGACACCCGCAATATAACGGACAGTTCCGAAAGTCCCGACTGTCCTTTCATTCACTTCAATATTTAAGCAACCCCTGAACAGCGGACACCCAGTTTCTCGGTCCCAATTGTACGCAAACAGTACTTAACCACTCCGACTTTCGGGACACTCGTCGACCTTTTAAGCGAGATCGTCCACCATCGCTGCTGGAGTTAACAACTTGACATTAGAGTATACCTGTATAGAGCCATCTGGGCTCAGGAGAAAGGGCTTGCTCTAGTACCATAAACATATCACTGCTATATAATACCAAACATTCCTCTGCCACATCTTTATGTAGCACAAAACACAGTACACAGCAGATTGAAAAGCTCCAGCTCCTTTGGCGTGACAGACAGAAAGTAGAATGGTTGTATACTGCTAATCGGTTGTGCATAGCTGCATGTAAAGCTTCATCATCAAAACAGCAATCTCCTTTTGACTTATTTTATAGCAGAACATTCATATTGTAGCGTAATCAATCACTCCCTACTTGTTTACATGTTATTCATTCTATAAGTATGCATAAACAAAAATAAATGTGATATGCAGAGGTGAAGCACTTGGCTTCTATTATGTAGCATCACAGTCACTCAAACCAAGCCCAAGACAGTAGTATATGAGTTTGAGCAAGAGGCTCTCTAGTGAAGAGTTATGGACACTTTGCTTTCCACACTCCAAATCAAATCTCCCATAATAAGCACCTCACTAGACAAGTATATATGTTCAAGATTATACAAAGTAGGATTAGGGTGTGACAGCTGGAAAATGTATTTACTTTTAGGCTGTAGCATTAACTACTGCTAATTTTTCAGAAGAAATCAATTTTTCTGGAAAGGCTTTATACAAAATAGTGTTGTAAACTACAAGAGCTTTCTCGACCACTTTTAATGTGCTTACTTGTTCAGCCTTAGACGTTGGATGGTAGTTGGATTACACTTTCTTCCTGCTGGCAAAATTCTCATTAGTAAAATCACTGCAAAAAAAATATGTGTTGAATGACTTATCCTATATAGAGTGAAGTAATTAGAAGACCCAAATAACTTTATTAGGCAATAAATGACACTGTCAGGATAGAACGATTGTTGTGCTGTGTATAGCACCTGAAAATCTTAGAAGCAGTTGTCCACACATTGAAATTGTAGGGTTTAGTTATTAGGTCCAGACAGTGAACTCAAACATCCAATCCACACATACTGTGATTCCTGTGGCTCATGGTACTGTGATTGAAGTGATTCATAGCTGTGATTGTTTGAGTCATGATGATGTTTTGTCTTAACTCTCTTTGTATACAGCATTCCTCTAACAGACCCCCTACTGCAATACACACATTCCAATCTTTGTGATGATGATTATTGTGCATTGTGCATCATCCATTCACTTCAACTACATATACTTATTCACACATTATTTTGCACTGTGCAGTATCCATGGATTCAACTATTAAGTGATTCATAGCTGTGATTTTTTGAGTCATGATGTTTTGTCTTAACTCTCTTTATATACAGCATTCCTCTTACAGACCCCCTTACTGCAATACACACATTCCAATCTTTGTGATATTGACTTCAACTATATACCATAGATACACGAATATTTGTCAAACAGGTCCCAGACAGTGGTCCTAGGTGGCAGTACATCAAACATATGTTGTGTCTGGTGTCCCCCAAGGATCAGTGTTGGACCCATTGCTGTTCTGATATACATTGACAGGGTTGCAAGCTTTGTGTCCCATAGCAACATCACTGTGTATGCAGATGACATTGCTATGTACAAGACCATCTCTACACAAGAGCAGCGCTACTTAGTCTCACAGGCCAGACTCCCTGTGCGGATCTGGCCCCTCCAATCATGTCCACTCAGACTTACCTCAGTTATTTCTACAACATACCCCATAGTATTCTCTGCACAACCAGGTGCAATAGATGCCAGGCACAATGGCAGTGAGGCAAAATGGCAGCGAGGCACAATGGCAGCCATGTACCCTTTACCAATTTCTTGCACTCCTCAGCACTCTGCAGGGCCGGAGCCAGCTATTTTAGACTGGTACGGCCATTGCGTGCACTTTGTGTGAAAAGCTAGGGGGGTCTTTTTTTTCAATTAGGCACTCTGAGATCGCTTCTGAGGCTATGTTTGGGCCAAAATGCTACTAGAATCTCCCCACCTGTAGTTTCTGTAGCTAGAGGAGGACTGGGTCCAGTGCTTCTGAGGCAGTATTATGGCAAAATTTGAATCAATTTTATGACAAATGAAGAAGCTTAAAGTAATTGTTTAGTGTTGTTACATGTAGTCCCACCCTTATTGTTTACTGTGACATATTTTAGGCCACGCCCACAAACAGCTTAGCTGTACCAAGCCCCTCCCTTGAGGTATATCAGTGCAATAAATGTGATATGCGGAATTCGCGCGAGCAAAATTTCACGTTTCTTTTTGCACCAATACTGGCCCAACTTTTCATCCGTGGGAATAGTCGATGTCGCTTTCCAAAGCGCTGGAACTGGCAATATGCCACGCCCACCGGGCTTTTAAAGTTCCACTTCGTACCTTCAGCGGTAAGCTACGAACTTTTCCCACGGTGAAATCAAAGACAATTAGATTTCTTCTCCATCAAACCCAATAGTTCACTCCAGTTCTCTCCTGAAGAATTCCGCATGAGTTACTTCCGGAAAAACAGCTGCCAAGCGGCCATTATGCGGCTTCTTCAAGAGTAGCTGGCACGTGCTACCTTACATGGTGCACGTGACTCCACTATAGACGCTTTGAAAATTGCTGGAAGCGCTTTGCAAAGCGACTTTTAGTGTTACAGACGTGGGTATCGCATCACGTTTAGTCGAACGAGGTAAGGACAAGAAGAGTACAAGCCTAAAACGGTCCATCGGTACCGTGATAGCAAAGGTACTTAATTACATTCCAAGGTTCCGCATTGTTTACATAGATACAGTGGCGTAGGAACCGTAGCGGCCGTAGCGGCTTTGGCCGCTACACTTTTTAGGCCGAAAATTAATATTCTTAAGTAGCTAAAACTAGACTCGTTCCCTGGGAACGAGCCCAAACTGAAACAGCCCCTTCGTTGCATCAGTCTCATATGCAGTTACATACGGATATTTTCGCTTAAAGAAAGCAATCAAAATCTTGGCGGTGAGATGGCTTGGTACGAGGCTAATGCACATTTTCACAGGGACTCACTATAGTAGTACAAGCGACGGAGGCTGGGCGGTCTCCTGACAACAACGACGAAGTCAGTACATATAATCTTACTGTTTTCCAAATATTTTACTGGACGGTTGGAAAGGTCTGAAAGCTTATACCCTTGAAAAAAAAAGGCTTTATTTTGCAGTGTAAGGTGCACACTTTGAAAAAATTCGCCGCCTCGCTACGCGCGGCGAAATTGTATTACATTTTTCCTGTCCCGCTTCGCCCGGTACAGCAAGAGGCCTCTACACTTCAAATTTGCTTCCTACGCCTATGAGATACAACCGCTTTCTGATAACGCCCGCCCCAAGGGTCATTTAGGCAGCGCGCGCAAAACAGCTGGACCCAGTCCTTAACGCGCCTGAGTGAACCGAGCTGCCAGAAATGACCGCTACGCACGACGCCCATGTTAGCCCCTCCCCAATTTGCGCGCTCGTCTCGCGCTCAAGTATCGCCATAGAAAATTGAGAAGCCTCAATTCTCTCGTCGATACTTTGGATGCTTGAAGACTTGAAAAAGTCCGAAGAAGACCTCTTAGACGTCCCAAGCTACGGCGAACCGCACGGAGAGGCCATTCTATAACGCATGCGTAAGTTAGAATCCAAGCGACGCCATTTTTCTCCCTCAAAAACCGGTACGGCCATGGCCGTACCAGCCGTACCATTGCCGCTGGCCCTGCTCTGTTCTGCCTCTTATGCAGCATTCCTGGACCCAAGCACAACGGCAAGCATAAGCCCACAAGCACCATCACTCTACGTTCTCAGCATGAACCAAAATCTTCAACAATTAAGTTTAATCTCCTAATTTAATTGCTCTGCACCTCATTCTACACATGCTTTGACAGTGGAGCCAACCCTGCCTGTACTTTGGCTATGCAAGCCTCTAACAACCTACTCCTTCATGCTTGCACGAGGCCAGTCCACTTTGAGTCACCTGTTGACCTTATAAGATACTAATTCACCAGCTCCCACATTAGTCTGACATGCTACAACCAAGCACAGATCACGGCTTTCATGACAGAAAGGAGTTTGCTGCTTGGTTTGTTTGAGGTGTGTGATACTGAACCATAGATTGTACCCAGACTTTCACTCCCTTACAAGTAAAAGTCTTGTGCCCAGACTTCACCCTCTCATGAAAGAGAAACAGTCTGGTGAATCAAGCCAATTTATTGGGGCTAGCGCTCGTTTTTGTGACTAGTGCATCTAGCTACCCGCTCATTAAATGTTGAAATAGCTACCCGAATAGCTCAAGAAGCAAAATTTTAGGCAAGTGCTATGTAATTATTAACAATCTTGCAATCTCATCGGTGTTTACCACATTTTGGTAATAGGCCTGTCATGTTAAATTTTGACCCACATAAAATACGTTCCCCTGGGAACGAATAGTTCAGAACAACCGCAAAATATTTGGACTCACCCTGAAAAAAATTGTTCCTCCTTCCATGCTTGCTAGTGTACCACCATCCACGCTGGAAAGCCACTTGAATGGAATGCAACAACCTCAAAACCGGAAATAAATCAACTTTGCGTGATGGCAATTATTTAATGGTAAAACAAAATATAACACAATACAACAGATTTGGGGATAAAAAGGATAAAAATGGAAATGAAAAAGACTTGTATAAGAGAACAAATGCAATTGTCCATAGCTAGCATGTCACTGTTCTAGTCTATCAAGCTAGACCCTCTCTCACCCAGAAAAGTGAGAGAGGGTTTAGCAGATGTTATTAGTATGCATGAGATGCAGACCAATCAGATCCTACTGTTCCATTTTGAGACAGTAGCAACACCTTGGCTTCAGTACACAAGACTAATACTGGTGCAGTTTTAAGGTTGCAGAACAAACTGTGAACTATGAATACTAATAACATCTGCTAGACCATCTCTCACCTTTCTGGTCTCTCACTTTTCTGGAGGGTGAGATATGGTCTAGCTTGATAGACTATAGTCACTGTTCATACAGTGAGAAGCTGACCCTCGGCTGACTGGAGTTCGACAGGGACATGAAGTGCTCCATTTGCTGGCCTGTTTGCAGATGATCTGGCTCCCCTGACAGACATTATTGAGGCTCTCAGTAGGGCAAAGCTTAGGCGGCAGCGAATCCACCCTATCATTTTACTGTACGGAGCATCTCTCTTTTCGCTCAGCATTGCCGCAAGCCTCCTGTAGAAGGTTGTGGCTGCTCTGCCCATTCCTCCAGTAGTTGACAGGACTAATGGTGTAAAAGTTGAGTGCTCCACATCTCTGATTCTCTGATCGTACTGGCTTTTGTTTCTCCAGCTCATGACGTCTATAAGTGGACTGCAGGGTGGCTTGTCTATTTGATCGAGCGCATGGGTTAAACACCCTTATGTCAAAAAATGCTCTTTCAAATCTGCCACCCCAGAAACCATAAGCTGAACCATCAAGTCTTGAGTTGTTGTCAATGTTAGCAGAGTTATGTGCCATTATTTCTCCAGATAACGGCTGCAGATGCGGCTCAATTGAAACACTGTGGCAAACTTCTGATAGTAAAGAGGCTGTGATGTCTCTCACCTCATTATGCCTAATTGAGGGAAATCCTCCAGTTGGGCAGGACAGGGCATGATCAATGCTAAATGAGTGACTGCAAGCACAATAGGATGGTTGATTGCTGAGCGGCCAGTCATATCTAAGTGACAGAGCATCTCTAAAAGCAGACTTGTGAAGAGCAAAGCCGTGATGGTCGATGGGCACAGCTGTCAACCATATCGATGCTCCTTTCTCTTGGGAGAGCTCCATGCACCTCTGTAAGGCAGCTGGAAGTTGCTTTTGCAGATCCTCAGCATCTTCTTTCTGTTTAGACTTCTTCTCAGATTGAGCACGAGCCTTTAGTCATTGTTGTGTTGCATGGCACTCTCCCAATGAGAGCTCCTGATTGACCACCAGATTGACAAGGGGGGCGCTGATGAGCTTTGATGTGTGGTGCTGTTCTGCAGAGGCATCCACAGGATTAATCAGGCCAAGGCCACCAAGATGAGTAGGAAGGGCCAGTAGCTGACAAACCAGGTCTCCAGTTGGATTCTGGCCAGTAAGGGCTGGAATGAGTTGTGAGTTGATGGATGCTTCAAGTGGTTGAAGCAACTCAGAAGCAGAGTGTGTTTCTAAATCTGTGACACATAGAGCATAGTTCCATTTGGAACAGAGGCCATGGGTGAATGCAACATAGGCAGCATGGGGTTGAGTCTTACCAATGTCGCTGAGGGTCTGAATCTCGTCTACCCATTCCTGGACCTTTCTCCCCACAAATTGCTCAATGAATGAAGTGGAACCTATTGCTCCTCCTAAGTATAGCCTCTTCCCTCTGTGGAGATAGCAATGCCTGTGTCTTTGAATATCTCTTTAGCAGATTCAGCAGCATCGTGCTTGGTTAGAACATGGATCTTTGAACTGTTGGGAAAGTAACCATAAAGTGGGCCAACTTCCTTCAGAAGGACCCACCAACTCCTAAGATTCTGGAGCGTTGATCCAGCTGCAGAGTCATCTGCGTACCATACTTGCTTGGCAATTATTTAATGCTTTTTTTCCCCAAGAATTAAAGCGTCAGGAAAGCCAAACGAAGCGCTGCAGAGTGAAAGGAGCGGAGAAAGGCTTTACCTAGTAAGCTTTTCAGAAGCAATATGTAACCGTTTACAAAGGATGCTTACGTACCGCATTTTGCGGGTAGCGATAGTCGCGTAGCCATCTGACCGGAAGTCCTATTTACGCAATATATTTCTCCTATATCAGCAATGACGTCATGAAAGTTGAATTCGAAAGCTGGAGTGGGTCCGCAAAAAGTGTTCGCTCAGCCGCAAGAAGCAACTCGAGCACGCAAAGCGGCCACAGTTCCAAGGTAAAGATGCTTGACCGTATGTGGTCGCGGTCACGAGGACGCAGAAACAGTGACGTTTGCAGAAACAATTTGGCACATTTCATTCCGCCACGACTGTAGGCTATGACATCAGTAGTCACTGTAGTACATGGATAGAAGTTTTATACCTGCAAGTTTGGTAACTGCAAAATAATGTATGTGACATAATTGACAAGAAACGGGGTAATTCCGGTCACTCTTTGACTCTTACAAGTTTACATGAACACAGTGCCAAAAGTACACAATGAAGAGGTTGCTAAACAGTGGTCGGCTCGCTGACACTACGAAGTATGTACTACTTGGAGTTGCTGCAAACAACTCGCTTCGATCGGTGGTTCACGTACACGAGAAAAAAAGTCGTGTTCTAAATATGAGAAAATACAAGTATTTCCGGTCACCTTTGATAGTCGTGCTGAACACGGTGAAAAATATGATGGTGGTGCTCGTTCGTCGTTTTACGACGTTTGCAAGTATAAGGCATCCCTGGGGACAGCTAAGCGATCAAGTCGGATTAACGGCACCGCGAAATTATGCCACTATATGTAAAGCACCGTAGTTTTGGCTGAGAGCGTAGCTGTTAGAATAGAGAAGTCCTTCTCTACTAAGTGACCGGAAATACCCCGTGACCGAAATTACCCCGATTTACCTTAATCAAAGTGATGACATTATCAACAAACAACAATGCATGCAGAATACAGGTAATTGTTGTGTGAAAGTGAATAATTTTATTGGTGACATTTTGGGGCCTATGGGGTGCCGCCAAGCATCCTGGCCAATGCTGTGGGCCCTGGTGTTATTCTCAAGCTCTTGTAATCGTTCTTATAAACTGGATAACAGCAACCATTTCAAACCGAAAAAGTGGAGTTGTGAATGTCTATAGCCTGTGAAAAAAAGGAGACATTTTGCAGTTAAAAACACTGGATAAGAACTGTCATGGTTATGCATAAATTGTGAGCACAGTTTGTTTGATGTTAGTATGAAAAAAGTGGCAGTTGCTGGAAATCAAATCTTTGTCCAAAGGTTTCTGGCTTAAAAACATACAGTGTTTTACCACTCCAACCACTAGCCCTCACAGTTCTCAATATGTACACTTGTACTACACAGATGGTATTGAATATTTCAGTCACGGTTTGTAGCTAGTGTTATATTCTTTTCTGTGTAGAACTGGGATTCCACCCATTAGGTGCCATGTCTGACTAGGCTAGCCTCATTCCCAGTCTCGCCCCTCCCTAGCGGGGAGAGCCTGCAAACGAGGCTATGACTAGGCTTAGTTCAACAAAGTTGCGTATAGATTTGACGTGACAAAATGTTTAGCCTCGTTCCCAGGCCATTCCCATCTCCAGCTTTTGACCACTTGCAGTATACAAAAAGGGAAGGCCTTTCAAGATCTCATCAAGTGTGATGGGTGTGGTGCCCAGTCAATGTAATTCACAAACTTACGTCGACCAACCTTATGTTTACTGCACAACAAGCTGTATTGACACTGCCATTTGAACGCCGTAGTCTGTAGTCCTTTGAAAAGATATTACAACTAGGGCCTTGAGATTCTTCATCAGGCACCCTTGTTTAACCTATATCATTATGTCACATCACCGTGCATGTGATATGATCTCCCTGACCTTCACCTTCAGTTTAAGTAGGGGGAGCTTGCTACATTATATTAGCCTCATCCCAGGTTTCACTGCTGTCCAGTTTTTGTTGAAGTGGGACGACTCTGCGAATGCGACTGTGTACAAATTGCTCACCTTGCACATGATTCTTCGGAATTCTGAAATGATATTATACACTGGCCATGAGGGAAATACATAGTATATGATCTAGAGGAAGTGATACTGTAACTTTTTAGCAACATGGTAGCTAAGCCAACCACAGATGTTGTATCATGCCTTATTTTGCCGTCACCAAGTCCTGCATTCATACCAGGGTGACCAACCCTCTCGGATTTGGTTTGTGAAAAGTGTCATAACCCTTCAAAGAGTAATTGCATCTACTCCTAGTCACTTCTAAACCCAGATGCTGTTCAGATTCCAACGCCTACTGAAGAGGAGGTTCCACAAGTGGACACAGTTACAAAGTTCAAGCCAACAGGAAGCACAAACAATTTGGTACATTTCATTCCGCTGTGGGAGGACCGCGTGTCCCCCCAGACACGTGGTCCTATAGGACTAGCTGTCCCCCCGGACGTATGGTCCTAGGACTAGCTGTCCCCCCGGACGTGTGGTCCTAGGGCCAAGTGTCCCCTGCGAGGACAGGATGTCCCCCCACCGTGAAGTACCAGCCTCACTTTCCAGTGATGGGAAGCTGGGCGCAGGGCCTGAGAACAAGGCTGGCTGAGCACTCCCATGCAGAGGGCATACGGCCATGTTAATGCTTCTATTGACTAGTCTCATTTCCAAACCGCATTTTTTACCTCTGCCGGAAACAGTGGTCTGGAAACGAGACTAGTCAGTAGAAGCATGTAGTCTGGGCACAGGACTATCTACTGACATCAAGTTGAAGTTTTAGTTTTGGTGGACAGAATGGCCGCAGAGGATAGTGTAGCTACTTTGCAACTGCTGACAAATGGGGGGAGGGGGGCAACTCATCCTAAGGGGGACACATGGGTCTAGGACCAGCTGTCCTAGGGGGACATGTGGTCCTAGGACAAGTTGTCCTGGGGGACAGCTGGTCCAAGGACCACATGTCCATTAAGGTGCAGTATTGGCTATAGCATGTGCTATTATTTGTTGCTATTTACGCTATAAGCAAACCAGTGCTATTTCATTAAAATAGCATACTTGCTACTTTTAATGCTATTGATGCTAATAGCAAAGACTGCTATTCATAAAATAGCATGTGCTATTATTAAGTGCTATTTACGCTATAAGCAAACTTGTGCTATTTCATTAAAATAGCATGTTTGCTACTTTTAATGCTATTGATGCTAATAGCACAGTCATGTTGCTATTTAGCTATCAGTGCATGATGTAGAAATATATCATTTAGGTTGCTAGCACGCTATTATGCTATTCACTCTGTTCTGTCGATCTAGTCAAAATAGCATGCTATAATAGGATGATTGTATTATGCTAGCAATAAATATGCTACAGTAATACAGTGGGACATCATTAGTCATAATGTTAAAAAGACATACTAGTTAAATAGTTACTGCTTAAACACAAATGCAGCTTGAAACTCAGTCAGATAACAAGCATACAGGCATGTATATACAGACACATCACACATTGCCGGATGAGTATATCTAATGGTAATATATTGTTTCATAGTTTTGTTCATATAGCAGTGTTAAAGTATGCCATAGCAGTTATTGTTTAACAGCTCTGCATACGTGAGGAACACTCAACTCGTTTGTTGTGTTCATCAATGATCTTCCAGATGAAAAAGCAATACCTATGGCATGTCATCTTCCTTGTTACCAGCTTAAATTTCCCTAATCACTTAAATGCTTGTTCAGCACATTCAGTGTTGACGCCATGTACTTCAGAAAACTTCTCAAGTGTCGGGTGATACTTGCATTTGGGGTTGTCTAGGGGCATGCATGTAGCTTCTCTGTGCTTATTGCAGTGCCAAAGATCAACCATGAACTTGACATTGCTCAATAGAATTTTGGCACCGACAGATCCTCGTTTCTTCAAATTCTTTAAGAATGGATGGAAGTCACACGTACGATCATAACCTAGATATTTCAGCCTATCGAGATCTTCCAGTGAACGGCCAAAGGTAGTGAAAATGAAAACGTAGGCTTGCGTTACACTTTCACAGGTGAACATCTCACTAAAGTTAACAATGATGCCACATGGTCTTACAAGGGCTAATACCCCGGCTGTCCTGTCACAGAACTTGTTGACATTGCTAGCTTTCTTGCAGCCCACTACAAAACTGTCATCATCATTCTCAGGTAATTCAACCTCCCCACGGTGTTCAAAGACTTGAAGTATATCATTAATAGGTAATCACATGGATTCGAGTGCAATTTGGGAATACAGTCGAACCTCCCATAACGGACCCTCCGAGAAGTGGACAATCTCTCTACAGCGGACAAACGCTGTGTTACGGATTGAAATTACTATAGTACTAATACATAAATAACCTCCGAGAGGCGGACGCTTCTTGATTCCGGACAGCGGACAAGATTCGAACTCTCAACGTGACTTTTCAATGCAAAGTTGCCTCTAAATAACGGACACCCAGGAAACCACACCTATAAAATTGTAGCACACCCACACATTTTGAGGACATGAACGCATGCAGACAGCTAAACTTCCATATTAAACTTTCACACACAGTAAGTAATACGCTTTCTTGTCAAGAAGTTTTTAAGATTTAGTCTAGATGTAGGGCCTATATATACAAGTCCAGATGCTGTTAGGAGTCCACCAATTCCTGGTGCCCAGACGTGCGAAAAATAGTCTGAGCTCGAGACTATGTAAGGCTTGGGTCCATAAAGATGATATATGCATGGGATTTCAAGTCCATATCCAGCTCCTCTGTTAACTTTCTCTCCAACTACAAAATTAATGCCTTGTTAATGTATCTTTCAAAAGCAGTGAATACTTGGGGCTAAGTTGAAAGGAACATGGCCAACCACTTGATCTTCTGAATACAGCTACAGCATTTCTGTCAGCAACGTTGGTAGGTTCGCGTTTCAGGATCAGCATTTCATCTCGAACTGGTGTCCATAGCTTCCATGTACACATGCCTGGTGATAGCCACTGTTTTTCAACATTCAATGTATGCTCACAATCATGCATTTTATTGGATTATCTACCCATTATTATTAAAACATTATTTGAGGATTATACAATTGAACCTCCGAGATAGGGACAACCTCCGAACAAAGGACAAAAGACCCGTTCCCAAAGTGTCCTTTGCTCGGAGGTTCCACTGTAATTACACTCACAACCGGCATAAATTGCAGTCGCTATCGCTCGTGCAATTACTTTGCCCGTTGCTCGTTCAATTATTCCCAAATTGCACTCGAATCGATGTGATTACCTATACTAATAGCACAAATAGCGTGGTATTCAGTCATTGATAAAAAAAATAGTATGCTTGGCTGTAATCATAGTAGCTATCGATACTATATAGCAACAATAGCACATTGTTAGGTAAATAGTAATACTCCAAAATAGCAGAATAGCATGCCATTTCACTAAAAATTGGCATGAAACAGCAATCCTTTTTACGGCTGCTATATGATTGAAAATAGGCAAAAATTGGGCCATATTCGGGTAGTCCTTAACATTTAAACATTAAGGCTTTCGCAGCACAGCATTAACAGCACAAATGCCACTTGGTTATGACAACTTCAACTCCTCCTCTACACAGAAAAGCCGTCAGACCTTGGTTCCAAGGCTGGCGAGTGTTCCGCATAAACCGCCAAAGACGATCGGTCATTGTCGCTCGAAATGAGTTGAGCTTTACTTCTGTCTTCTGCTCGCAGCAACACGCAGCTGCTCTCGGTCTCAGTGATATCCCTTCTGAAATTCGGACATACCTACTTCACAATCAGCGCTAAAACAAAGCTATACAGAAAAGACTAACGGTCAGAATAACGATGACAAAGCTAAGAAGCCTACACTCGGCAGCCATTCAATTTCCATAAACTATTGCAATATCATCGCGTACTTCCGTGTTACGAACAATAGTTCTGAGTGAGCATAATTAGTAAAAGGGTGATGTAATGCTATACGTTATTTCCCCTGAAATGTTAAAAGAGGAGGCAACCTGTGGCCAACTTGCATGAAGGTTCTAGCATATAATAGGAAACAGTTCAGCTTCAGGTTCTAGATTGCACTTGCAGTGATACAGTGTGTCCAGTAGCTGCTTACATATTCATCACTAATTAATGTACTGTGAAGCAAACTTAAGGTGGCAGAGAACCCTGTGTTTTCATGGTCAACAAACCTGGAATCCAAGCTGATAGAATTCTTTGTCTTTGTAAACTTTTAGCACACAGTCTGTTTTGGGAGTCTTCATCCGTTCACTGTCCGTAAAATTGGGGATTTTCCCCATTTCCTGTCGGCATTGCCATCCAATAATCAGTTTATAATTAAGTTAGTTAAGATGTGGCCTGGCGGAACCCCTCATGTGGTGGTCGGAACTTTGAAGATAAGCTTAGATTGACTTTAAAAAAAATGTAAAAATTTTAAAAAAGCAGGAGTTTTAGTAGAGTGCTGTAGTGTCAGTAGCTGTGAGTAGTGCATAATGCCTGCTTGTGAAAGCTAGCTTGTGTCTAGAAGTACCAGAAAGGCCACAGTGGCCAAGACTGTACTCACTGGGTTAGGTTTAGGGTTAGGTGGTGGTGGAAGTCTCTCAGTGGAGGTTAACGAAACATAAACCTGGGTTACAGTCAGGACCAGTGTTACTCCTAGTTTCAGGGTTAGGGTTTGGTCTAGGGCAATCTTGCTTTGCCTAATTTTAAAAAAGGGTTTTAGTAGCTCATTAATATATTCATGACCCAAAATTGCCACTCGATGGACGCATCTACATGCTCACTGTAGGTAGTGTCCAAACCACCAATGTATCTCAAATCAGTCTGTGCCAGCTTTTGTTCAGAGCTTGATGTAGCGCTTACTAGCCTGTATTTTGCACACAGCTGCACTAAACACAGTCCCCGACTCTTGCCCTCCGGAAGTGAGACCACCCCCCATGAAAACCATCTTATATGCACACACAAAGGGAAAAGCATAATTGTTTCTTTTTTTAACTTTCATGTATTTTTGCATCATTGTGCCAGCACAAAGTAGTGGATTTCTGGATTTCACAGTGGATTTCTGGATTTCAGTTTGGATTTCTGCCGACAGGTTTCTTCTTGTATGTTCTTGGATATTGTTCCCAGCTTAGCAAAAATTTTTAGTTTGTTGTAGTTTTGGATAACTAAATTTAAAAAGGCCATACTAAAATGTATTTAGTTAAAGTTATAGTTAAGATGGCGGTGAAGTCTTTCGGGAGGTTAATGAAAACATAAACATGGGTTACAGTCAGGACCAGGGTTACTCCTAGTTTCAGGGTTAGGGTTTGCTTTAGCGCAATCTTGCTTTGCCTACTTCTATAAAAAGGGTTTTAGTAGCTCATTAATATATTCATGACCCCCAAATTGCCACTGGATGGACGCATCTACCTGCTCACTGTAGGTAGCGTCCTAACCACTAATGTATCTCAAATCAGTCTGTGCCAGCTTTTATTCAGAGCTACTCTCAAAGTCAGGCTAGACTCATGTTTGTCGCTACTCTTGGAATGGACAACTTTGACTGCACCAAAATGAATGCACATTTCAAAAAATTCACAGCTTGTCTACGGGAGGGGCTCATTCACGAGTGGAAGCAAGCATTACTAGCCCCACCTCTCCCCCTTATGTCACTAAACAACTCACGGTTCTGTTCCCCACACAGCTCCTCTGCAGCTTTCTAGTCAACGGCAACGTAGTACCAACGATATATTGCGCATTCTAGTTAAGCCCAGCCCAGCACTCGAAGCACCGGGCCACGATCACCTACTAGGCTTGGCATACGATCGCAAGACCTGGGCCTGCCCAATGAGTACAGTCTTGGCCACTGTGGCCTTTCTGCTGCTTCTAGACACAAGCTTGCTTTCACAAGCAGGCACTTCACACTACTCACAGCTACTGACACTACAGCACTCTACTAAACTCCTTCTTTTTTTTTTTTTGTTAAGTCGATCTAAGCTTATCTTCAAAGTTCCGACCACCACATCAGGAGTTCCACCAGGCCACATCTTAACTAACTTAATTATAAACTGATTATCAATGCCGACAGGAAATGGGGAAAATCCCCAATTTTACGGACAGTGAATGGATGAAGACTCCCAAAACGGACTGTGCGCTAAAAGTTTACAAAGACAAAGAATTCTATCAGCTTGGATTCTGGGTTTGTTGACCTTGGAAAACACAGGGTTCCCTGCCACCTTAACTAAAACAACACTGTCGGACAGTGTACGAGATTTCTTTTGTGACGGACCCCTCGGTTCGGCCTTCCAGCTATATTTTGTACGAATGCGTTCACGTGACCGAAAGTGGGTGTGGCAACCCAAAACATTTCCCCCTGACTGAAGTGACTGAACCCCCCTTTCTAAGTTTCTAGATCCGCCACTGACTCAGTAGCTCAGTTGGTTACAGCATGGCAGGCCATTTGCCAAGTCGCGGGTTTGAGTCCCTCCCTGAGTCACTGTCATTTTCCCCCCTCTTTTTTTTTCCGTCTTTATTTCTCACCTTTCTTTCTCTCTGACTTTGACTTAGGTTAAGGTCTGACTGTCAGGTCTGGAGCATGTTTAAAATCTGAGCCTTCATGCGCCTCGGGCTTCGCGCTCGCCGCACCCCCCCACCCATCCCGACCTGGCATACATAGTACAAGCACGCAGCGCTAGCGCTTTGCCAACTTGAACTCCCAACCACTATGGACTATTTGCTACGAGCAAAACCCTGTAGCTACTGTGAATCTGAGACTGTTCTGGCATCTTTTAACTTCAGTAACCATGGCTGTTGCGGACTGTGGCAGATGCTAACTGATGATCTACAAGCGCGAACCACAGACTGGGTTGAAGGATGAAACACTTGAAAGAGTGCACACCCCCCTCTTTGGTGAATTGTAAGGTGAACAGCCCATGGGTGCTCTTTCGAGAGACTACTTCAGCCAGTTAGATTACTACAAAATTAGATATTTAAGGTGGCGGGGAAGTCTTTTGGCGGAGGTTAACGAAAACGTAAACTTGGGTTACGGTCAGGACCAGGGTTACTCCTAGTTTCAGGGTTAGGGTTTGCTTTAGGGCAATCTTGCTTTGCCTAATTTTAAAAAGGGTTTTAGTGGCTCATTAATATATTCATGAACCCAAAATTGCCACTCGATGGACGCATCTACACACTCACTCTAGGTAGCGTCCTATCCACCAATGTATCTCAAATCAATCTGTGCCAGCTTTTGTTCAGAGCTTCAGGCTAGACTCATGTTTGTCACTACTCTTGGAATGGACAACTTTGACTGCACCAAAATGAATGCACATTTCAAAAAAATTCACAGCTTGTCTACGGGAGGGGCTCATTCACGAGTGGAAGCAAGCATTACTAGCCCCACCTCTCCCCCTTATGTCGCTAAACAACTCACGGTTCTGTTCCACACGCAACTCCTCTGGAGCTTTCTTGTGTCACGGCACTGCAGCCTACTACCAACGATATATTCTAGTTAAAGCCCAGCCCAGCACTACGATCGCAAGACCTGGGCCTACCCAGTGAGTTCAGTCTTGGCCACTGTGGCCTTTCTGCTGCTTCTAAACACAAGCTAGCTTTCACAAGCAGGCATTACGCACTACTCACAACTACCGTGACACTACAGCACTCTACTAAAACTCCTCTGTTTTTTTTTTGTTTGTTTTTTTTAAATTTTTTTATTGTAAGTCGATCTAAGCTTATCTTCAAAGTTCCGACCACCACATGAGGGGTTCCGCCAGGCCACATCTTAACTAACTTAATCATAAACTGATTATTGGATGGCAATGCCGACAGGAAATGGGGAAAATCCCCAATTTTACGGGCAGTGAACGGATGAAGACTCCCAAAACGGACTGTGCGCTAAACGTTTACAAAGACAAAGAATTCTATGAGCTTGGATTCCAGGTATGTTGACCTTGAAAACGCAGGGTTCCCTGCCACCTTAACTGACTTTCCAACCCACTTCTCTGAGATTGTAATAGAAATCCCCTTGGTATCATCTACGATATCTTGTGTGTTGCATGTCTTAACTTTGCGCTTATAATCAGTTTCATATCATTCTCGTCACAGCACATCCTGATTTCGTGCTTGGACAAGAAGAACTCTGAATTTGTAATCTATTGATATGTAGTGGATCATTTTCTATGCTTGGGTTTCCTGTAAAAAGTTTTCAATCACAATAATGAACACATTATGAGTCATAGTATTACATTCAGTTTACTCATAAAGTACTGCAGTTCTACATGCTTGGTAAACTGGGAGTAAATCTACAGTAAACAAAATGTTCTATACTGATAGATTACTGTGGATTTACTCCATAGTTTACACTAGGTACAACAAGTGTACACTAAGAAGTGAACCATAGGTGTCCTCTAGGTTTACTCATTAGTAATCCATGGTCTCTCTCACTGATCATAAAGCTGAGATATATTAATCATTTCAATAGTATTCACAAACAGTGATGTGCAAGCATAACTCACTCTTAGTTTGCGAGATCTGATCCTCCTGTATTTGCTTTGCTGAAGAACCCTCTCCTGCTGGTTAGGATCAGTCATCTCTCTCCAGCTTCTACGCCGAGACTCAAAGTAGCGCTGAATGGCTCCTATAGTGTAGGAGTAAGATACATCAACATTGTTTAAATTAAGTGCATGACAAGTTGACAACTTTCTCCCTAGATTTCTTCAGCAATTACTATGGCTTGCAGTACATGTAGGCCAATGAAGGGTATATTTCTATACAGATATGTTGATCAGACAACAGCAAACACGAAGTACACTTTAAGGATATAGAATTCATTAGCTACTTGCAGTGTGTGCTGTATATTGAACTTACTTTTAACTAAATGTCTTGGTTTTCCTTGCTGAGGTTGACTTCTTCGGCAATAAGCCTTTTAACTTTTTTATTGTGTCCATCTCTGGATCTACAAAACAACAGTATTCAAACACAATATGATGTGTATGTATGCCAACACTTAACCTACCCCAGATCTGGCCTGAAGTGTTTGTCTTCATCGTAGCTAGGCCTTATGAATCGTAGCCATGGTCTTCTGCAAAGTAGTAGCTACATCACGCACATTGTAAATCATTGTAAATATAGTCATAGACACAGAGTCCTTTGCATGACCTACTGAGAGTTGAGGTGAGGAGCCTTCATTCATTTGCTGTGGTGGAATTTTGTCAAATTTCAGTTTACGCCTTGCTTTCTGCTTCTCCCTTTTATCTCTCTTTGATGAAGGACTGTGTTTTCCCATGATATAAATCTATGTAAGAAGATTGGGAGCAGTTAGGGTGTTGTGCATATCAAACATAATATACTTCTACCCAGTTGAAAGTAGAGTAAAATCATCATGCAAAGCCCAATGCAAAGGTATACATTACAAATGGGTCAGACTGCACACCACAAAGTCCGACACAGGTGAGACCGACACCATGCACACCAAAAAGCCCGACACAGGTACAGTGTGCACACCACAAAGCCTGACACTGGCTAGATAATCTGACAAAAATAATTGTGTCCATGGGGTAAAAATGCTCAAATTAATTGTGTCCAGGGGGCTCAATAGCCTGCTTTGATTGTGTCCAAGGGTGGGTTATGCTACTTCTTTGTTGTCCAAGGGGGGAACTGAAATCTGTTCATCCACAGGGGGTGAACGCCTGAATAGCCCATAATTTGCAATGTAAACCCGACGCAGCGGAATCGTCAGCATACCGGAAGTCCGTATGAACATGTATAAATTATATGAACATGTATAAACTATTTTGCGGCGGATGCATATACGTGTTGCGGACGTTTACGGACATTTGCGGAGCAAATATTTTTCACTGGCGCTCAGAGTTTGGCTCAGTAGCGAAGTAAGTACAACGGTAAATGGTAGAGTCTAGGTTCACCGGTTTGAAACGGTTCCGGTTACGTTATTTTAATAACTACTTATAATCCGTCACGCACCTTATTAATTAAATATTTATAATTCGACGCGCGCTGAAATACATTCAGTAGGAATTCGCTTTTTTCACAGCGGTTCATGTTGCATTACGTCATCATTATGTCTTCTGTTGAATATTCATAAGTAATTCGTTTCACAGCGGTTCGTGTGTGTTGAATATTCATAATTAATTCGTTTCACAGCATACATTAGACCGAACAGTGTGCTGGTCATCTGTTGTGGCTTGTTGGCTAAATGGTTAATGGTTAAGGGTTAGGGTTAGGGTTAGGGTTAGGGTTAGGGCTGGGGCCAGGGATTGCACTAGGTGTGTTCCCTTTTTTTTTCCTGTAGTGTTATAAGTGTGGTGAACACATTTGTCTTCGTTGGTACGGTAAGTGTGCGGCGGGGTGCGCACGACGGAGTGCGCGACGGGTTACTTATGAATATTCAATAGGTGACGTAACCGCCACATGAACCGCTGTGAATCCCCATACAGTTCAGCACGGTGGCCGTCTGGGGTCTGGCACGTGCGTAGTTCATTACGTAATGTGTTTGCACGCCCACACAAATTGCGCATACAGCGACAGTGTGAACCACGCAAGTCAAGTGAAAGAACAGTTCATAAAATTGTGACGTTGAAGAAAGGTGAGGGCAAGATAAACTGTAAAGTACAAGTACCAGTAACTGACACTCTAAACTGATACACAGGCTACTTTTGGTGGTTGGTGGTGGGGATGATCTATTTTGAATCGAATACGGAGGTGGGGCGGGAAATTACTGCTATTGTTTTGAGAAGTTGGTTTGCTGTGCTAGTGTATGTGTGTGTGTGTGTGTTACTCTAAAACTTCTGCACAAAATGATACTTGACCAGTCAGTTGTGGGGAAACCTTGGGAGTGCTGTTTGTGTCAGTTGGCACGATGCAATCGTAATGCACCCCTGTATAGTATGCAAGTTCAAAGTGTCCAAGTGACCTCGTAGGATAGACTCTGTTTTGCGGATAGTTCAGCTTTTCAGCAGAGCAAAGTGGACTGAAACAATGCCACTCATAACACTTCGTTTTGGGTGACTTTTGGCAAAAGTAAAGTGGAATTTGGAAGTAGGATGCTGCAGCCTTTAGCTCAATGTGCGTCCCCCACACAAATAGCTTGCCCATCTTCTTCAAATGGAGTTCAATATCTGGTTCATTAACTTCAAGTAGATATTTTGCAAATCGTCGTTGGTTGAGACTTTCAAACTCAATAATGAGTTTCCTGGTGGCCAGGTGTTCTTCCTGGTGACCAAAGATGTGGTATGACAGGGACCAAAACATGTAGTTACCATCGCCAGTCATGTGTTTGATTTTCCTTCCATTTTGGGAAAGAAAGTCAGACAAGCCTGTCCTTGGGTCTGTGGGAATATATGGAGGTTTACGGGTTGGGAGATTGAGCTGCTCTACATCAGTTGTAGTTAGAGCAATATCTGGCACAACTGTAGGATATGGCTTGCACATTCCCTAAATAGAGAAAGGCACTAAATTAATTTGTGATAAAGTATTGTATCATTTCTATATATAGGCCTGTCATACCCTCAAAAGTTCATCACGTGTCACTTTGTGACCAGGAATTTTCACTGGTGGGACTGTGGGTCTTGTCTCTGTTGTAAAAAAAATATTACTTGTTGACACTGAGTGTTCATTACTTTAGAAGATATATGGTACCTGACAAATCCTGTAGAACTTTTTGAAGCGAAGGCATATCTTTGTTTAGTTCAGCACTCTGAACAGTGTGTGTTTGTACATGTAAGTGCTTGCATCTCCTGTGCACACAACACTGCTTCTTCCGACCCTTTATCAAGACAGTTAGTACACTGCCCACAGTCAGTACTGGTACACCCCTCACATTCACCACACCGCTTCCTCCTTTTTGTGCCTAGCAAACATTGTCGTGGTTGTCACATAAACACTTGATCAAGATAATTATGTTACTGTAGAACAAACACTGTTATGTATTTGCTTATTGCAATATAGTGGGATTGTGAGACATACGTACCAGTTGTGGTAGGTGGCTTTTCTTGGAGAAGGGGCTGCTTTGTGCACTGCTGTTTACAGTTGTAAGAAATAGTTATAACTCTGCTGACTGGAAAACTGAGTACCATTTTTATGCATACACATCTCTGTATCTCACTCTGCTTTCTCTTTCTGTCTGCCTTTATGCCAACCCGATGTGAAGACTTCTTCACTTTTTTGTGTGGAGGTAGGGAGGCATAGTCGTTAGCATCATGTGCTGTATGCTCCCTTCGTCGTGTCGAACGCAGTGACTTTTGGTCAGGTGGGCGAATCAGTATTCCTGATTCATTAGGAAGTTTGGAGTAGAACATGTGATAAAGTTCCTCAAGCGTTTGTGTAAAGTCTGCTGCCAGTTGTAAATCTGAAGGGGAGAAGTTGTATGAAAGGGTCTTCAGGTTTTGCAGTATCACCCTAGCTTTCACCGTGCTGTCGTTTACGGTTGGAAACTTCTCCTGTGCAAGAGAAAGTAGAAAATGGAGCATGTCAGATGTGGTTTCATGAATTTTTGTCAAATATTGCACTGATGTTTGACTGTGTTGATGTACTTTGGTAGGAGCTTATTAACCATTTCGTGGTGCTCGTAAGCTCCTAGCTAAAGACTGCTACCTGTAATAACAATTACCTTCCTCTTGGGTATCTCACACTCAATGTCTTCACTGCTTCCAGGGCTATGCAACTGAGGATTAGAGCCCACATCCAAGGGAGAGTTGCAAGTGTCACTGATGGCTGGCTCCTCCAAGTCCGCTTTAGGTGAGTCAGTATGCCACATCTCTGGAGGAAATTGAATGTTCTCTTCAGGTACACATTGACTTGAGAAGTAGGCTACAAGAGCTTCATTGTCAGTTGAGAGGTAGGCACTCTCGGTGTACTGCTTAGGAAGGGTGTTCCATGACCATTCAGGTTTCACTCAAAAGACAGCAAAGAAATGTTTGCAAGGAATGTGCCACCTTGTCCAGTCCTTGCATGAACATGATGGAGTACCCTCCCTAGAATCAGCACCAAAATCAACTATGTGCTTCCCTCCGCTGACTTTCACAACATGAAAGACTCCTGGTTTCTCAGTCGTTTGAATAGCCTCAGCTGTGAATTTGTTGCTGTTTGTTTTACGAACCAAGCAGTGTTTTATCACAGCACGAGGCCTTCCTCTAAGGTAATCAGGCACTGTGTCAGAAGCAGCACGATAGAACTGCAGCTGCCTGTAATTCTCAAATAGGTAGTGCTGGTGAATGTCAGGTAGAAACTGTTCTGTGAGTAGCTTAACCAATCCAATGAGGGTCATGTTTTTCTTCCGAAGCAAGAAAGAGTACTTCAGAGCTTTGTTTAGGGACTCAGTACCACTGTGTAAGAACATAATGTTTGACACCAAAGTAAGTGGCTGGATTATAGTTGACTCCTTTCTACATACCACTAAATACACTTGTGGTTGAGGGTCACTTACAGTATATAATTAGTATACACATATTCATACATCAGAACTGTTCAGACTACATGTAATAGTTAAATCCCTCCCTGGGGGGTGGTCGTTTTACACATTGGTGTTGGGCGTAGCCCAACACCAATATGCAAGACCACACCCCAGGGAGGGATTTAACTATTATATAACCTGTTACCTAGGCAACATCATTGTAGAAGAGAGATATGAGCAACATTCTTATACCGTATGGCCGGAAAATTTGGCGGGGAATTTAATTTGGCGGATTGGCGGATTTGTACGATCACCGCCAAATTAAATTCCGCCAATATTTATCCATGATGTCATTTGGTGGGTGGGGTCTGGAAACTTCTCACCATGCACGAGTGTCAGAGTACGAGTGAAGCTAGCTTCGAAGATGGCGTTGTACAAGTACTTTACCAGAGAGCGCCTGACATACCCTACGAAAGTCCCCTCTCTTTCAGATAAACAAGTCGAACAAACAAACGCAGAAGTGAAGCGTGCGCTAGAAGAGGATACCTCTGGCCGCGGCAAGTACAACGAATATACGCCAGAAGAAAGAGCACAGATTGGAAAGTTCGCCACTGAACATGGACCCGCAAAGGCAGTCAGACACTTCTCAAAGCTTTTGTCCAGGAAAGTTCCAGAAACAACGGCCAGAAGGCTCAAGTCTGAGTATCTACTGAAGATGAAAGACGAGTGTAGAGGTGAGAGCACGGTTCCCGAAGTAAAAAGCCTGCATACCAAGCCTCAAGGAAGACCTTTACTCCTTGGTAAACAGTTGGACAAATCAGTCCAGGAGTATATCGATGCAATGAGAAAGGTTGGAGGAGTTGTCAACACTGCTATCGTCATGGCTGCTGCTCGGGGAGTAATAGCTTCTAGACATTCTGGATTGCTCAGGGAGCATGGCGGCCACATAGAGATCACCAAAGCTTGGGCAAAATCTCTCTTAATGTGGATGGGCTACGTCAAGAGAAAGTGTTCAAATGCAGGGAAGATCTCTGTGTCGCATTTTGAGGAAGTCAAAGAGGAATTTCTGGCAGACATCAAGGCAGAAGTCGTAATGAACGACATACCGCATGAGCTGATCTTCAATTGGGATCAAACAGCCATTCAGCTTGTTCCGACAGGACAGTGGACAATGCATCGTGCCAAGGAGAAAGTGATTCCGATTGCAAATTCTGACGACAAGCGCCAGATCACAGCTGTCCTTGCGGCTACACTAACCGGTGAATACCTGCCCCCTCAGGTGATCTACAAAGGGAAAACCCAGCGATGCCATCCTAAAGTACCAGTTCCTGAGGGATGGGATATTTGGCACAGTGAAAATCACTGGTCCAATGAAGAGACGATGAAGCGATACATTGAGAAGGTCATCGTTCCTTTCATTGCTCACAAGAGGGAAGCCTTAAAGGTTGAGAAGACCTATCCAGCCCTAGCACTATTCGATGGCTTTCGAGGCCAGACCACACCTGATATTCTGTCCCTCCTTGAAAAGCACTGCATCATTGCTGTTCTAGTTCCAGCGAACTGCACTGACAAGTTGCAACCATGGACGTCTCCGTCAATAAGCCAATGAAGGATGAGATGAACTCAGGTACATTAAGGCCTGACTCCAGTCGTTCTAAGGATTCCTGTTTACACTAGCGCATTGCGCTGGAGCGCAAACGATATTATAATGCTTCAGTTTACCTAGCACACATTAGTGTTGCCCGCGCGGCTGCTTCGGCTTTGTACGGTACACTAACTAACTGCTGGAATGTGCGCTAAGTAAACCATGATGTAATATTTGCTGACGTGGGTACATAATGGCCGCTCGAAACGAAGGTCCTGACTACTTTGTGTTAGGCGGCCGATTAGACTATCTCCGTTCCTCATGATTGTGACTAAAAACGAACCACCAAAGGTTTGTCTTACTTTTGGCCTCTTGGTATTTTGCATGGTATGCGTGAAACGGCAGCTTTAGGCCGAGTTGTGCTGCCTAGAAGGCATTTTAAGCTGGAAAATGTACTTCTGCAAGCCATAACTTTAGAATGCGGAGTGCTCTGGGTTTTGCCAAGAGCTTTTTGTAATGATCCCTGTCACATCTAGTACCTGTGAAACGCAGGACCAGTTTGGGTAAGTGTAAGTCGGCCGCCTCGACGAAAGTTTGTTGAAGAGTGCGCGAGTTTGCCGGGAAATTTGTTTACCATAATGACGTCATTGGTGGGTGTGGCTGCAAACACAAATGAAGCAATGTCCATACTATCACTGTTGAAAGTTTGAAGGAAAAAGCTTGAACAGTTTTGTAAATATGACCAAGAATATAACACTTAAAATTCAGCTAAAATTTTGTGGCACTTCCGGGAGTCAGGCCTTAATGCACCTGAGAAGAAGCGGTTCCAAGTCTGGTATGCTGACGAAGTCCAGAAGCAGCTGAAGAATGTTCCAGTGGACCAAGTGAAAGTCAACTTGACAGTGGCAGTTATCAAGGACAAGTGTACGAACTGGATAATATCTTCCTGGCAAGCCCTTCAAGAGCGACCTGATGTGGATTCCGAAAAGCTGGGATACTAGATGCCATCACTTCCGTTACCGAGGACTAAGCTATCTTACATTATGTTTCTCTCTTACTGTATATGTTTATCTCTATTTGTTTGTACCATACTTTTGTAACTACATGTAACATGTGATCATTACAATGGTGTCATAATAATTACATTATACAATGTAGACTACAGGGTACATGGATAATGATAAAGGTCTACATGGATGGAAAAGGGGTGAGATACAACTGTTCACAGCATCTAACTAGGTGATGTCTCATAGCATTTTGATCAAAAGTAATGCAGCTTGGATGATCACCATAAGCCAGTGATGTACATGTGGCAATGGCAAATACACCACAGTCTTTAACTCCATGCTGTTGTGGCGACATCTCCAGCTTCACTTTTATATTCTGTCCGAATAGGTGCAAAATCAGTTTCATTGTTGTCTGATCAATGGATGAGTACAGGGAGTCGAACACCATTACTTCACCACTAGAACACCCAATCGTTGAGGTAACAATCCAATGATTGCCTCGTGAATGGATGACTTGTAATGCACCGGTGGAGGGTAGCGGAACTTTCAGCTTTGAAAGCAGTACAGTTGACTGAAGTCCTAACAGCTTATCAAACTGCTTCTTCAGAACTGATTGGGCAAAATTGATATGATTATCTGTCAGCTGCTCTCCTGAAGTAATAATATTTCGGTCTGCCTCCGTCAATTTGATGTGCCCTAGTGAGAGCCAGGTTGTTGAGTGGTCAATCAGATGACTGTTCTTGATCACTGCGTCTTCAACAGAAATCACATCTGGTTCCACCTTTCTTTTTTTGCTTGGCTGCTGGATCTCTGGGGTCTCTGCATTGGGGGTTGTAGTGCTTCTGACAGTCAAAAGCTTCCTCACTTTGGCCACGTCATTTGGCTGCCCCTTAAACTTAAGCTCACATGGCACCTCTAAACCTCCTTGAGGTAGATCAGCTGAAAAGCGCCTTGCTCCAGTGATTGTGCAGTGGATGGTGCCGTTTCTACACAAAAACAGAGAGCAGGCAGCGGAAATCTTCCTTGGAACATGGCCGACGACGGTACCCCTTCGGATTACTGCTACAGCGTATGGGTCCTTGTTGTTACCACTTTCTCGCTTACATGAGAATTCTTCACCCACACTCGGTGTCCATGTCTGCTTGTAAACGTGATGTCCTCGAATACAGCTTTCTATACACAGCTCAGCCTCCATATTGACACCTCAATCGAACGTTCGAACTGGCCGGGCGGAGCGTTCTGGTTATATACGTATACGTCGCGTGGCGATTACCGGTATACGTATGACATCATTGCTCGCAAAAACAAAACCGCCAAATTAAAATCCGCCAATTGGAATTGGAGACCAATCCGCCAAATTAAATTCCCGCCGAATTTTCCGGCCATACGGTATGTTGCCTAGGTAACGGGTTATATCACACTTGAAAACATGACTTCATGCCTACCTGTGGAATACATAGCCAGGTGCTATTTAGCCAGCTTTGAACATTGTGGTTCAGCTGCCACTCGGGTGATTGAGATCAGCTACTGCTTGTTGATAGTATGCATGTATGTACTGGTATCCACAGCAGATGGAACCCATGCACATGCTCTGAGAAGTGCTAAAAGCTGCTCTTGTTGTTGTTTATTCAATCCATTTTTGTGGTCCCTCACCCATCGAGTCCATGCTTGTTCTCGGTGGAGGTCACATAAATACACTGTGGTGGTGGGAAAGGCTTGCTGAATGGCAGATATCTCAGCCTCAGAATAGTCACAAAGAAAGAATCCTGGCTTCCAGTCTGGGTTCCATTGCTTGAGGATGTTTAGTGCTTCCAGTATCTGTTCAGTTGATTCTGACTGAACAATAAAGTAGGCAGCTACTTTGTAACCAACATTTGTGCGGACAGTGACAAAAAACAATGGGAGGTCATACTTGGTTGTTTTGTAGGTCGCATCAACTAATGTCATGGTATTCCCATATTTCACAAGTATTTTCTGTTGCCACTCCTCTTGATGAATCCAGATGAGTTCTTGTGTAAACTGGGAACTTGCTGATGCAGGGTTAGGGCTTGCTGAAGAAGTGGCAGTGGAGGAGGACAGCAGAAGATTCTTCGCTAGGTGAGCTTTCCTTTTTTATGAAAGGACGAAAGAAATACCTTCCTGCCTTTTGAGACTTAGACCACTCATCAACCACTGCTTTCAGATTCACTTGGTCAAATTTTGAAAACTGTATTGCAGCCTTGGCTGCATCAATGTGGTTTCGTATATCTGTGTTTGTGGGATAGTAGGCTCTGTTACTCTCATGGGGTTCATGGTCCTTCATTTCACTTTTCACGTAGCAGCGCAGGTGTCATTTCACCTCCTGAACATCAATGATACCCTCCTTTACTAGACTCTCAATTTTCTGACTGATGATTGGGTGAACCCTTTGAGACATTCCTCCTGCTTTTCCTGTGGGATGAGCTTTCTCGTGGGCATCATTGGTAGGGAGTGACACAAAGTATCTGCACTCAATCTGTAAGGAGGTCCCAGGATTCCTTAAACCCTCTGTTATTTTCATGTGTCTCTCCTTCTTTAGGGCCTTTATCTGTGGCCCTTTCATAGAATGCCTCTCTTCTTCAGTCAATTGGTAGTCAGGGTACAGGTGGTACTCCTTCACAACCATATGTGCTGGACAGCCAATCTTTTTGGTTGATTGTAGGCATAATCGCTTGCTCTTTTTCTCCCTTTGTTTATAATATTGGATACCATGTTGGCAGTCATATGTCCTGGTTTGTATTGGGCGGAATGGTATTCCATCAAATTCCACATTTGTGTTTCCAAATGACTGCTTCCAGAATATTTTCACATCAGCCTAGTGAAAAGAGTGTAATACATTTTGATAGAGTTTCATGAGAGAAAAATTTGTGGACCTGTTCATCAAAGGAAATTACTTTATTACAGCTGCAATGTTAACTGTAAATGCCTTAATTTAGCAGGGTAGTACTGCCACACATTCTGTGCAGCTGTGGTTGGATGAGACTTAGAGGGGATGAGAACTAAGGCCCCAATTCGTTGATTATTAGTTTCTTATCGACTGCCCACATGGATTTTCTGTGATAGAATTTCTCACCATTATTTTACATTTGCACATGTTGATTTTAAACGAACAAACGATAGATGTCATGGAACGTAATGCTAACAAATGTGTCTGTCTACTGCACAGCATCCAAAAGAACCCTTCGATGATGAGTGATGATCATCCTGCCATCATGCTTGTCAACTTCTTTCATGAGAAATATCTGTTGGCTGAATAATGGTAATACCCGCCCGCCTGCATTGTGCGCAGGGGAAGCACCTGATGAGGAGCTAAAAAGTAACGAATTGGGACCTAATATGCAACAAATGATGGCCTAACACATATTTAGTGTATAGCTTAATGTTACGTTGCAAATAGATGGTAATACTACTGCCTATGCATTTTCAGACAGCACCTTTATGTTAGGTTTGTCATTCTCTTTTGATGTAGAACATGAAGATGGCTTTTCTGTTCTACGAATGCCAAATGTGGTGGTGGTGTCCTGCTTATGCAACTCAAGGACATTGTCTACATCTTGAACTATCCCTTCATAGTAGCAGCCATATTTCTTGAGTCCTGCAGCCCAGAGGGGTGCAGCGTCATCCATCCCTGTGGAGTTATAGGAATGATATTTCATGTTTTTGTTGTTTTGTTTTTTTACATTGATCAGTTTGTACTTTTACATATCAGTGTATGAATAAGGCCACAGAACTATCATATTTGATTGGCATGCGTTAAAGCAGCTTTCACATACTTGCATATCGGGTCTGCAGTGGCTGAGTCAACCTGGAGAGTTCACAGATCTCGTCGATTGTAATTTCGCGCCAATGCAGCGGTAAAGTTTTGCGCGCATGTGCTACGATGTCACGTGTGATATCCTGATAATCATGTGACGTCTGCCCTCAGAATCGGTGAACAAAGTGAATCCCGTCTGAAGCGACTCATTGGCTAAATGGTTAAGGGTTAGGGCTAGGGTTAGGGCTAAGGCCAGGGAATGCACTACCTCTTTTTTTTTTTCTCTGGTCTTACAAAATGTGATGAACATCTTTCTTAGTTAATGTGATGAACATCTTTCTTAGTTGCTTCGGTACTCTGAATATTTATTAACCATTTTAAACTGGGTGAACTTAGTCTATCCCTAAGCACAACAGCTACGCGCGGATGGACATATATTCACAACCACTGGTAGCATCGCTTTGTTCACGCAAAAGTCTGGTGTAAAAAGGTCGATGCAAAGTTGATTTACAGATGCCTAGAATCTGTCATAATGGATTAGAGCTGTTTTTTTCGGTGCCATTTGCTGTAACCAGCCCCAAGTGTTATTTGAAGATATCTGGTAGTAGATTAGGACCTTCTCTTGCAAAGTGGAGCTGCATTTTCTGTGTTCCAACATGGCAAATCAGGGCCATAGCCATCAAATTTGGAGCGGTCAAGTTAGTGGTACGTGCGTAAGCATGCAACAGCTAGGGGGGTCTGGGGACATGTCTGAAAATACTGAAATCATTTATTTGAAATAAATGATTTCAGTATTTTCAGACAAGTGGTACGAAGCTACGAAATAGACATATCTGGTGACATGACCTGCAGCATACAATGTGCTTGAAGTATATTTCTATGAAGCGAAGTACAGCACACAAAGAAGACCAATTTAAACTGGGTTGCAGGTGCTAGTTACAAATTCATTCATTGGTAAAATAGGTAGCACCCAATGTCAAGTATGCATGTGCATGCCAAGCAGGAAAGCAAATGACAAGAAATTTAGGCAAGACTATATCTTGCATCCAATTGCCAGGCTCCTCGAACCCCATCAATAAATGTTTTAATGAGTACCAGTCAGATCAGTACACTAGTTGAAGACAGTAAATTGAGTAATGCTGAAAAGGAGGAAGTTGAAGGACCGGATCACACATTTTGTTTGTGAGAAGGAGTGACGCAGATGACACGACACGACTTTTCTATACATTTTATAGTAGCCTATCAACTAGATAGCTACATACAGTAAGCTAATGTACTAATTCACATCTAGATCTTCTCATCTGCATATGCATGTCTAACAGTGGTGCTGTTCATCATAGCAAGGTATGCATGGGACACGATGTATCTCCACTTGTGGTAATTAATCACATCAACCAACTTCATTTGCTGTAACCCATAGCTATCGCGTTAAAACTTTGTACCCGGCTTTTACACTCATTGGTCTATATATATGACAATGGGAAGAGTTACCGTGTTCCGCACCTACACAGCCCAGGGCAACTCAAAATACATCGTACACAAACTCCAGCAAAATGGGCCATGACAACAAACACCGCCTTTATCATCCAAACGGTGCTTTTCGAAGCTCCATATTGCCCAGCATCACTTTATTACATCAATGCACAGCACGAAAAAAGCTTACCTTTTACACATAACCTTGCTTCAGAACCAGTGGCGTAGCCAGGCTGGGGCACATGCCCTAGCAACTAGGGGCCATGCCCCACCACCAGTGCAGGTATGCATGCGAATTATCGGCGCTGATAGTATCGTTGTAGATCGCGAATCAGGCGCTAAACTGTCTTGAAATCGAACGGCGCAATATCGCTTTGTATAATCCACAGAATTACGAGTTTCGTACGCGAGTTTGCCTGGGAGGCTGTGTGAAAATTCTTAAATGTTCCCTAAATACTTCTGCACTTTGCGCACAAGTTCGTACAAACATATATAGTGTGCCCATGCTGTACCCTAGCATCCGCGATGTCCTGGCTACGCCACTGCAAAGAACTGGCTGAAGTGCTCTGTGTCGGCATTGTTCACACTACTTCCGCTACCCGATTTAAATTACGTCATCTGCGGATAAAATCGCGGAAATACGTACGCTGGCGATTCCGCTGGACGCAGGTATTAAAAACGAAGTGGCTAGAGGACCGGTACCGGTTCCGAAAATTGAGGGCTTAGAGAGCCGGTTAGATCACGTGAGTGATAAATTTACGAATTACGGTGCGTGTGCAGTTAATGGATCATGGTCCATGGATCATGGTCCATGGATCATGGAGTCGACGCAAACAGCAGCGTCTGCCGTCTCATTTTCACTTGGGGAGCGTTTCCGGTTGTTTGGAGAGTTAGAAGACAAGCTAAGGCGATATGAAGAGTCGACATTCACGAAGTTTTGGAAAAGAGACTGCAGAACAGTGGAAGCCGCCAGGAGACGCATGGACAGACCGCTAGCTGATTGTATCACGTACTATGAGGTCACCTACCGCTGTATTCATGGAGGAAGAAAGTTTAAAGCACGAGGGGAAGGCAAGCGTGCAATTATGATACATGATGATGTACAAGGGGTAGTCACTTACATGTCCCCTGTAGAAGCGTTTGCGACCACGATCAAGTTTTTTGATCGGCAAAAAGTGTGCTTGATCGCTTGATCGGTCCCTTCTGAGGCTCTTGATTGCTTGATTTCCAGGGGTCAAAGGTCACATTGCAGCCGCGCGTTCTTGATTGTTGATTTTAGCAGTTGGGAGGTCACCTTGATCCCTTGATCGGTCCCCCAAAAGGACTTTGATCGCTTGATTCAATTTTGATCCCGGTCGCAAACACTTCTACACGGGACATACAAGTGATTATATATATACCCCTTGATGTACAAGGTGTGACTTACCAGGGCTAATAATTATGTGATTTTTGAACTTAAATCCCGTCAAAGTTTTAGAACCTGCCCAGTACAATAATACTCCACGTGGGTGTATGTTGTTACTAGTAGATGGTGTCTGGGGGAAGGTGATAGATTAGGCACTATACACATGCTCTTGTTGTTGAAGTTACATGTACCACTCACACATTGATTCTCTATTCTCCAACTAAGGACCTTTCGGAAAGACTGCCCGGCTGAGCTTGCATTGCGGGCCTCAGAAGATGGTCAGGCTTTAGTTGTGAGAGCTTTCAATGACAGTCATAACCATCAGATAAGCAGGGTAAGTTTATCCCTGAAGTATGATGGCTAGAAATAAGTGCATGCACACAGAGAATAAAGAGGTTTGCCAAAGCCATTCTTAAGAATGAATTTTTAGCTGCTCGTTGGAGCAGGAGCAAATATTAAGCACAAGCAGGGACAGAGTAGGAGCAAAAAGCATACACATTACTCCAATACACACACACAGTCAGATTTGTTTACTTACACAATAAATTTCAAGAAGTTAAGTGTATTTGATCTTCTCGCTGCTATGTACTCCCTTCCCTGGTTTGCTTTAATTAGACCTTCATAGCTTTCGCTATTAGCTAAGTGTACTGGTTTGGGAGAATGATGCAGCACTTTATGTTTGTGGTGCAATAACGCATATATATTGACCTTGTTAATTAGGAACTCTTCAAGCAACTACCTCACCAAAGGAAGCTGAGTGCAGATGAGGAAGCCGAGGCTGCAACGTTGCTAAGCGTGAAGGCAAACAAGAAAATGGTTCAGGACAAGATGGCTGATATGACGGGGAAGGTGATTCTTTTGAAGGACCTAAGCAACTGAAGTGACAAGATGAAAGCTGGGAGAACGAGAAATGATTTGGAGGCTGCTGTGAAAGTACTGACAGATAAACATGGTGAGTACATGTATGTATATGTGCATACAGTCATTCTCCCACCCCCTCCACTCCCCTTGTTCCCTCATCTTCCCAAGTCCAAAATTAGTCTGGGTGCAAGTGATTAAGCCATTACATACACATCGTAATGGTCAGTCAATCACACACTAGACTGTTGTTAGTTACTTGGATTTGTTCCTGAATCCCAGACCTCATTGTTGGCTTCCTTATTTAGGTGCATGTGTGACTATCCTGGTCAACAGTGACAATGATTTACACGGGATCTTCTTTCAGGATGAAGGAATGAAGCAGGCATTTGCAGCTTACCCAGAACTGTTGTGCATTGATGCCACATACAAGCTCCTTGAGCTGTGCCTCCCTCTGTATGTTATGCTTGCAGAAGATGGCAATGGGCAGAGTGAGATTGTCTGTGCTTTCTTGCTGCTGGAAGAGACAGAATCTTCACTCAAGACGGTTGCTGGCCTCTTCAAGGAGCAGAATCCGGCTTGGGAATCTGTACGCGTCCTGATGGCAGACAAGGATATTACAGAACGGGAAATGCTGGCGAGCAGCTTCCCAGGTGCTGAGCTTTTGATTTGTCTTTATCATACGTTCCGTTCATTTCGACGCGAAATTTTAAGTGAAAAGATGGGCATTACGTCTGGACAACGCAACATGTGCCTTGAGAGTTTGCAGCAGATGGCATATGCCCCAAGTGAGCAGAAGTACATGGAGCTGTACTCGCAGTTCAAAAGTTGTGCTCCCTCTACTGTGGTTGAGTACTTCAATCAAAATTGGCACCCAATCAGGAAGCAGTGGACAATGGGCATGAAGTATAGCACAGGCAACTTTTTAAATGGCACTAACAATAGGTTAGAATCGCTCAATGCCAAGCTGAAGTCCGTCATTTCTCGCTACCCTTCCTTGGAGGAGTTTGTAGACAAGTTCTTTCTTGTCTTGAGGGTTCTACGTTCAGAACATGATCATGCGGCAAGCCTCACTGCCCAAAAGGTACCTGTTGCTTTTCATAGCACAACGGATCCCAGCTCTATTAGCTATATGCAGCATCTCACCCCTTATGCCTAGAAGTTCGTTGCTAAGCAAATGGCTTTGAAGACAAAAGTGCAGCTTGTGAATGATAGTAGCGAGCAATTCCATGTCGCATCTAGTGAAGGCTCTATATCAGTCAGTTCGAGCACATGTCAGTGCACATCTTGGCAATCGATGAGGCTTCCTTATGGGGCGCCATTTGTGTCAAAATTGCGTTTTTTCTGTTATTTATATATCCTGTACTTTATTTATGAATCCATTTCAGATTTATATATCAACTATTTGTTTATAACTCAGCTCTCTGTTTATATACCCCCTCATTATTTATAAATCCAAAGTCCATATTTATAAATCCAGTGCTGTTTTTATAAACACAAAGTTCGTGTTTATAAATGCAAAGTTTGTGTTTATAAATCCACCGCTCTATTTATAAATCCAGAGTTCATATTTATAAATCTGTGCCTGTATTTATAAATACAACGTTTGATTTATAAATACAAAGTTTGTGTTTATAAATCTACTGCTTTATTTATGAACTCGTTGCTGTGTTTATAAATCCGGAGTTCGTATTTATAAATCCGGAGTTCGTATTTATAAATCTGGAGTTCGTATTTATAAACACGGGGTCCGTATTTATAAACCGGGGGTCCGTATTTATAAATCGGGAGTTTGTATTTATAAATCTGGAGTTCGTATTTATAAATCGGGAGTTCGTATTTATAAATCGGGAGTTCGTATTTATAAATCGGGAGCGTATTTATAAATCCAAAGTGATTACGTCATCTTATTAAGTATTCATAAGACACTTTGTTTGACCCTTTGTGCTGGCGATGTCTGACTGTGCTACTATCTATATGTGACTTGCAAGATAGTCATACAGCTCTCTCTAAGGTAATCAGTGGAGATTTGCAAGTGTACAGATGCATCATAACCAATAACTTGACATGAGACTGAACAGGGTTCCAAACTGAATTCCTCTGCAGAGTAAAAGCTTTCTTCATCCTGGGTAAGAGTGGTACATAGATTACACAGGTTTGGTTGGTGACGTGCCTTGGTTAGTGACATGGTGACTCTGATTCGCTCAGAGGTCACTTCACAAAGGAAAGGTGAGATAATTAACTCACTTCAGAGTAAATTTCAGCATAAGTTGCAATGTCAGTTTCCAGATGTATGCCAATTTTACAAGGACTACTTTTCCGCTATGTCTAACAACTGCTACATATCTATAGTCTTGTTCCCAGATTGAAACACCAAATTTTACAAAGGTTGCCCAGGCCAACAGAAAATAGGGTCTGGACACTCACTACGAAAACCATAGTCAGCAGAAGACACTTGAGATTGGGGGGCACATGACTACATGCATCTGGGAGCATGCTCCAGGAAAGTCTTCAGAGTTATCCCTGAAATCGCTTCTGAGGCCATTGTGGGATCAAATCTTGCAACTAGTTTGACGAGAGTGTCTTTGTGGCACTAGCCTATACCGTGCTAGTATCTTGGGGCATTGGGACGATCATGAACGCCTAATCATGCACCTGTCGCATGCACCTGACCTGGTGCAGGTACGATTTTGTGGGGACACGCACCACCACTGCCCCCCTTGTCCCGCTGCATATGAAACAGTGGCTTATATGACTGGCCAGTAATAGGGTCGAGTGCTTGCACTGTATCCAAATTACTGTATCCAAATTTGGATACAGTGCTGCAAGCACTCAATCCTGCAAGATAGCCATACATCAACAGCATTGAGTCCTGTGAGACAATTGTCTGGTATGAAATGTCTGAGTTTGACTTTGAGGCCATCATGTTCTGTGTGGACAATGATGAGGAAGGGATGAAGGCACTTACTTAAATGTCTTGAGGCTAGGGGGAAGGCATCATTTCAATGCAAGAAATCAACACAAAAATTGGTGTGATGGAGATAGATTTTCTTTCTAGATTCCAGGAAAACTGTACATGTGCAAACAGTGGGCGTCAGGTTCCCTCCTTTAATTCTCTGCCACCACAAGAGCCTAGGATCAAACCTATCCCTCCCTGGAGAGTGGTCATTAAGTTAGACCACGCCTTAGGGAGGGATTTAACTATTATATAACCTGTTCCCTAGGGAATCACTGTAGAAGAGAGATAGGAGCAACATTGCAATATGTTGCCTAGGTAATAGGTTTATTACCAACACTTCTTTTCTTCTGCAGAAAACCATGGTCACCTAAATGGAGATGTAAACTTTTGTCTATGTAATTTTTAGTAGCTATGTTTGCAGGGTAGGCTTTCTTGATAACCCATGTAGATAAGCCTCTGAGCAAGTCCTGTACAGTCACCTGGCTGTGGAGATACAACCTTCATCAATGTCAACAACCAAACCTTTGTAATGTATGTACCACTCCTACCCATGATGAAGAATGCTTATATATACTCTGCAGAAGAATTCAGTTTGGAACCCTGTTCAGTCTCATGTCAAGTTATTGGTTATGATGCATCTGTACACTTGCAAAAAATCTCCACTGATTACCTTAGAGAGAGCTGTATGACTATCTTGCAAGTCACATATAGATAGTAGCAGAGCACGAGTCAGACATCGCCAGCACAAAGGGTCAAACAAAGTGTCTTATGAATACTTAATAAGATGACGTAATCGCTTTGGATTTATAAATACGCTCCCGATTTATAAATACGAACTCCCGATTTATAAATACGAACTCCCGATTTATAAATACAGACCCCCGGTTTATAAATATGGACCCCGTGTTTATAAATACGAACTCCAGATTTATAAATACGAACTCCGGATTTATAAACACAGCAATGAGTTCATAAATAAAGCAGTAGATTTATAAACACAAACTTTGTATTTATAAATACAGGCACAGATTTATAAATATGAACTCTGGATTTATAAATAGAGCGGTGGATTTATAAACACAAACTTTGCATTTATAAACACGAACTTTGTGTTTATAAAAACAGCACTGGATTTATAAATATGGACTTTGGATTTATAAATAATGAGGGGGTATATAAACAGAGAGCTGAGTTATAAACAAATAGTTGATATATAAATCTGAAATGGATTTATAAATAAAGTACAGGATATATAAATAACAGAAAAAACACAATTTTGACACAAATGGCACCCCATACTTCCTTGCTGTCACATTTTGGCTGTGCGAACAAGCCTAGGCTTGGATTTTTTTGATCAAGCTGTTTGCGATAGGAGGTGGTCTATGGACTACTACTGCTTGAGTCAGAGGGTGTTTTTGGCTAATGTGGACGGAAGTACAACTCAAGTTTCTGTTGTCAACCTTCCTACATCTAAGAAGAAGCCACTTTCTTAGGTGCGATAACTTACTGGTGACTAATTTGGATTTCCCAAACCATTGCCTCTACATGTACCTCCTGCAGTTTGAGAAGTTCCGACGTGTATCTAAGATCACTACCAAACTAGCTTCGCTAGCGTCTGAAGTATCAGGTGCTTCATTTAGTAGTCGGTGTGACCTGCTGGAGCAGTTGTCCTGTTTGTGGGAACATGGAAAGAAGGCTGCAGTGATCGAAGGTACAGAATCTTGGGCATGAATGTAACTGTGATAATAGTATGTTGTTGTTTGGGTGTGTGTACAGGAATTGACTCTGATGAATCAGAGGTGGAAAGTGAAGAAGGTAGCGCTGCCTGAGTATGATCACTACATGTACATTTATGTGACAACCTATAGCTTTGTGCTGAAAACAATGATTTCTTTCTTTTTAGAAATGGATGCTACTTTAATAAGCACAAAGGCGCCTTCTCCGTCCCTCCTGCAAAAGGGTGTGAGTGAGGTAAGGGTGTGTGTATGTACATATGTGTGTAGGTGTATGTGTATGTAGTCATTGCATTTGTGTGTAGATTTGACATGTCTTGGATATGTGCACAATTCTCTCATGTAGGTTGGCACAAAGGAGCCATCTCCATCCCTCCTCCAGAAGGGTGTGAGTGAGGTAGGGGTGTATGTACTTACATTGTTGTGTGGTTGTCTGTTTGTGTGAAGATGTATTTAGTGCTTGCGTCTGTGTGTTCATTTGGCATGTCATAATTGCCTACACCTCTCATGTAGGGTGGCACCGAGGAGCAGTCTCCGTCCCTCCTGCAAAAGGGTGTGAGTGAGGTAAGGGTGTGTGTATGTACATATGTGTGTAGGTGTATGTGTATGTACATGTAGACTGATGTAGTCCTCAGGGCAGTTAAGGACTGGGATGCCTGCACACACCACTTATCAAAACTGTCATGAGATTATTCACAGCTGCAAGTGATTATTCACAGTTGTGGTTATGTTAGATGATAGTCACCAGAAAGGAATGTACATGTAACTTCTGTGTGCTACATTTGTCATGGATGCCTACACTTTCTGTGGTGTAAGGTGGTACAAAGGCTCTACCTCCATCCCTCCTCCAGAAGCATGTTAATGTATTTGTAGTTGTGTGGTTACTAGGTCTAACTTTTTTGTGTTATCATGTATTTAGAGTGAGCGTGCCTTACGACTGGTCAGTACAGAGAATATTTGTGGCATTGGAACAGGCAGTAGTGACCTGAGGGGTAAGCAGTGTTACTCATGAGCAAGCAGTGTATCTAAGGATGTTTGTGTGTTCATGCTTTAGGCATTTCAGTACCACCAATGCTGAAGAAACGAGGCAGGCCTAAAGGTCATGAGCTAACCGTGATAGGTCTCCTTGCAAAGAAGCAGAAGAAAGCCAGTGAAGTACACGCAAAACCCAAGCTACAACCCTTTCTCAAGCTGCATGCGTCCATAAAAGAAAAAGGTCTGTAACTGATTGCATGTGTGTATGTAGTCGATTTCAGTGTTTGTTTGTTTTCTCACTCACTGTAGTCATGCTGAAATGGTTTGTTGATGCCGAAGTTGCAGCTGGTGCTATTGAACACCCAAGGAAATTGATTGAAGAAGATGTGGAAGTAAGACCAGAACGACTTCCTGATGCAGTCCTGGATGAAAATGTAGACGTGAACTTGATTAGGAAGTTTTTTACCCACGATGCTTGGTTGGTAGTGATGGATGTCGTTGGACAGAAGCGATCTAAGGCAGTGTATGTTTGCAAACACTGTTATCATGATCTAGATGAAGAACTATCTATTGTTTGTGATCACTGTCTCTCATGGCATCACTTGAAGTGTGTTGGATTGAAGCAGCCCCCTAAATCAAAGAATTGGTATTGTAGAGTTTGTCACAGTCACCCACTTAGCTAAGTCATGTTACAAAGTGTAATTCCGATGTGCTGCTAAGGTTTCAGTTCACATCATAATGTTGTTCTTGGTCATAGTAGCTACATGTACCCATGAGTGCTATACAACTTGCAACTGTTGCATGCGTTATGCTTCTGTAACCCGGCTGGACATCGCTATGCGATGGGCTGCTACGCGGAAAGCTAGGCCGACGGTCTATCCTTACTTGGAGCTCGATCTTGTTCCCACTACAGACTGGGAACGAAAGTGCAGTAGCTATTAGTAGTCTGGGAACGTCGAACGGAGGTGCGCGCGATCGAACTTAACCCTTTTCCAACCTGTCACGTGATCTAACCGGCTCTCAGCCCTCATATGCAATTTTCGGAACCGGTACCGGTCCTCTAGCCACTTCGTATTGGGCTATTCCATTTAATAAGCATACACCCCCTGTGGATGAGCTTTAATTATGTCGAGGGGGGTGTATTGTCAGAATTGTGATTAGTGTCAAGGGGGGTAGAAGTGGTTAATCTTAATTACATACAGGGGGGGTTTTGTCAGAAGTGTGATTAGTGTCTGGGGGGCCAGTGTTGTCAGAATTATGGATTTGTGTCAAGGGGGGTAGAAGTGGATGAGCTTTAATTATGTCAAGGGGGGTGTATTGTCAGAATTGTGATTTGTGTCAAGGGGGGTAGAAGTGGTTAATCTTAATTATGTATGGGGGGTATTGTCAGAATTGTGATTTGTGTCGAAGGGGGTAAACTTAAGTAGTATTATGTCTGGGGGGGGGGGGGGGGGGGGGGGGGCAGTGTTATCAGAATTATGTTTAGTGTCATGGGGGTACAAGTGATTCAAGCTTAATTATGTACAGGGGATGTATCATCAGAATTATGATTAGTGTCAAGGGGGTACAAGTGATTCAAGCTTTATGTACAGGGGGTGTATCATCAGAATTATGATTTGTATCAAGGGGGGTTGAAGTAGATAAACTTCAAGTAGAATTACGTCCAGGGGGGTGTATTGCCAGAAGTATGATTAGTGTCAAGGGGGGTACAAGTGGTTCAGGGGGTGTATTGCCAGAAGTACAAGTGGTTCAGGGGGTGTATTGACAGAATTGTGATTTGTGTCGAAGGGGGTAAACTTATGTGTTATGTCTGGGGGGGGGGGGGGGGGGGGGGGGGGGCAGTGTTATCAGAATTATGTTTAGTGTCAAGGGGGTACAAGTGATTCAAGCTTAATTATGTACAGGGGGTGTATCATCAGAATTATGATTAGTGTCAAGGGTGTACAAGTGATTCAAGCTTAATTATGTACAGGGGGTGTATCATCAGAATTATGATTAGTGTCAAGGGGGTACAAGTGATTCAAGCTTTATGTACAGGGAGTGTATCATCAGAATTATGATTTGTGTCAAGGGGGGTTGAAGTAGATAAACTTCAAGTAGAATTACGTCCAGGGGGGTGTATTGCCAGAAGTACAAGTGGTTCAGGGGGTGTATTGACAGAATTGTGACTTGTGTCAAGGGGGATAAATGAAAGTATAATTATGTCCATGGGGTTGTAATACAGTGGAACCCCGTGGAAAACCCTCAACAGCAGACACCCTGCATGTAGCTAAAGCATTTCAGCAACTGTTGGTTAACTCTTGTGAGCAGGCGTGATGGAACTTGCATAGCTAAAAGAAATGAAATCACTCAATTTTTTTTATAAAAAAAAATTACCTATAGCTAAATCAAGTAGCTATTTTCTATTTCTGTAAATAGAAGTGGAAAATAGCTACTTGATTATACATGATGCCTTAATTCTGTTAATTGTGTCAGGGAGTACTATATACATCCCACTTGATTTGCTGTCCTGGGGGTTGGAAAAGCTGTTAATTACATCTGGGGGTGCTATATCCCATTTGATTGGCTATCTAAAGGGGTAGGCATGCTCTTAGTTGTATCAGGGGGGCACTAAGTCCCATTTGATTGGCTGTCCAGGTGTAGGGGTGGGGGGGATGAGCACAAAGCACGAAGCACAGAAATGAAAAATTTTAATGATGACCTGACAGGACTAGAAAAGTGAAATGAGTTTCTGAGCAGATACAAATAATCTAAATGATCCCTAGACAATCATACTGAGACTCTGGACAAAAATTATTATAATGACTCCTTGGACAGATACAAAATAAAATATGTGAATGACGTTCTTGACAGAGATGAACAGATCCCCAAAAAGTTCCTTAGGACAGGTAGGAGAATTTAACAAGTTATGCACGGCAGCTACATGTTTACAATAATGAAAACAAGCACATGCAAGGATGGAATCCCCAAATAGCAACTAAACAAGGAGCAACGCCGCAACACCTTTACATCTTGTGCCATTTTCCCATGCAACCATTGTTTGTTACACAATGTTGCAATTATGATGATTATCCAGTGTTTGTTTTAATTTGAAAGTGCTTTCTGGCAGCTACAAACCTACAACCTTGTACATTGTATACATATGTGGTTAGTTGTTGCCTTCAAAACAAAAAGTAGATGTCAGTTGTCTCTGTGGCTGTGAAGAAAGGGGTATTTCCTAAATGGGAGCTATATAGCATGACCAGTAAGACAAAAGTTTTTTTAACATTCTGAGCATAGGTCACGATGTTGAGCATCGATCTTGCTTGATGTATCTACCAATTCACACCTTGTTTCTGCTTAAAACTTGCTGTGGTATCTATCAAACAGAATCTACAACTTCCTATGTACTGTGTGAACTACCTTCTATGTATACTATTAGCCACACTCAGAGTTGGGTGATTGTTGACCATAATCCCTGACTACATAGTGTATTTTACAACAGAGGTTTTAGTGCATTATTGCATGAGTGCAGGAATGAATTTTCACGACTCCAAATGAGATTGAAAACACTCCCTGTCAAGTGCAGTATCTCACATTGCACGGAAAGTAGTGTAAATATCTATGGACAAAATTGTCTTGCCAACAGCCGAGCAGTGCTTACAGTACATGGAGAGCCTGTATTTACATTATACTATTTTAACACTACCAGTGTGCATATTGCACATTAGCTCTATGGAACTTAACACAATGCACACTCCAAGTATATAGCTTTCTTGTAATTGTTTAGTGAACGCAAGTACAGTTCTGAAGAGCAGCTGTGTTTTTAAGTCAGGTTGTTACTGTACAGTAACTTGTAAAAACAACGAGTAATTTGATTACACAGCATGCATGTTAGCCACACCAGTAGAATTATGTTTTAGCTCAGCCTGTGCTCTGGAACTTGGGATCATTAATCCCTGGCTACCATACTCTAACTATAACAAATCTACAACTTCCTATGAGTTCATTACTTACCTGATACTACAGAAACAAGAATGAAGTGGAAAAATAGTAAATTTGTGTTCATAGTTATTATATATTCACTGTTTTGGTCATTGAGGTAGCCAATGTCAACTATACAGCACCAACAGTATAACAACTGCCACAGCTTCGGCATGCACTCTACATTTATTAGCCCAACATAGCCTACTGCACAAAGCTCATTGAGTCTTCATTGCACTTCATGCAATGCAACATGGCCTCTAAACTTCAAATTTGCCTGTAATAGGCTTGCGCACATTATTTCATGAGCCAGTTACTGTCATCACATGCATTACAGAGACAACAGTAGTTATTAGTGTTTGAGGATAAGTGCCAGTTACTTTATTGAAAGAGGCAGCACTGAGAAGCTTGTTGAACCATCTCCAAGTTTTCTGACCTATTGCTGAGCTCAATAGCTTGCAAAATAAAAGTATGTCACACCATTTTTTTTTCAATCATGTTTATATAAGCTCATTACACACACATCTACTACTGCTGTCTCATTCTAATTTTTGGGGTGGTTTTTGATTTTGCTGCTTGCAATGAGGGAGTAAAGTTGCACTTGCCACATAGAGATTGTGAGCACCTGATCATGTATTGTGGATAGTGATAATTGAAGCCACTTAGATAAGTAAACTGACTGGTCTATATATGGTATGTGGGCGGCAAGCCTACATGCTAACAAGTACAAATCTAATTTAGTAGTAGTTCCCAGGTTATGTAGCACTGTACAAGATTTGACTGAGACTTAGCATGGTACTCTGGAGTGACTGGTAGCTAGCTGTTAGCTGTCAGCAAGAATATCTGTTTTATAAACACCTAGTGGCTATATTGTACAAGGCTCTATAGTTACTTGTCTATGCAGTAGGTATCATCATGGATAATAGAGCAGGGTTGCATTGGCAACCAATCTTTGGTATTATGTTGTTCTTTATGCTATCATGATAGCACAAGCCTCAGAACAAGGATGCACCAACATCGTTCACATGGAAAGTCCTCTTGCAATTAGTAGATCCTTTGAGTGGTCTAGCATACATCTGTACTCTTTCTATAGCTACTAGTTGCTCCAGAGGTCATGACCCTATACCATGCATGTATAAGATTGTAGCAAAGGGCCAGATCTCAGTCATGTGCTACATGCTCCAAGGGGCTACTTGTAGTCTTACAAGTCTTACAAGATTAGATTCAGATTTACAATAACACCAAGGACAAATTAGGTCAAGTTATTGTATAGCAATTTTAATCTGAGGACAAGGATTGGTTATTGCTGCATAACTCCCATGGCTACCATGTTATAGCTAAGGATTGTGTACTTCACTTATCATAGGTTCTTATTGCCTTTATAGCTGTAAGTTTCTTTTCTGTCTAATGTAGCGAAACAGTGATTCACTGATTCTAAGAAATATTGCATGGTAGCTTTGGATTTAGGGTCGCCAAGTCCAAGGGCAAAGCTGACAACAAATTTGTGAGCTACGTGGCTATATACCTCAAAGGATTGGTCCTTGTTGTTATTCACACAAGATAGTTTACACTGTAAACAAGGTGGTTTGTATGAAACATCATTCCTACCTCCACACAGGCTGTTCCCCACCTGTTACCATAGGAACAAGAACATCATTTCTATTCTCTACTCAGGCTGTTACCCACCTGTTACCATAGAAATGAACATCATTCCTATCCTATACACGGGCTGTTCCGATAAGTGTACAAAAGCAGTCATCCTGTGATTCTGCTTTGTGGCACTTGCAGTTCCACAGTTTGGAAACAAATTTCTGCTGTTCTGCTACCACACAGCCTCAGAATTTTATAATGCACCAGAGAAATTTCTGCTACTCTGCTACCTCAGTAGCAGAATGTTTCTCATCTGAGAAATATTCTGCTATTCTGCTAATCTGCTACCCCGGTGGCAGAACCTTTCTAACCAGAGAAACATTCTACTATTCTGCTACCAGAATTTTGTTCATCTGAGAAACATTAGCAGGAGTTTTGAGGGAATATTTCAGCTATCATAGTGAATCTACATCATCAAAATTTTATTATTTTTTTATTATGATGATTGTTTTGCGGGGGCAAGGGGGGGGGGGCTGGAACTAACAACTGGTATGTTGGATTTTATAGCTTGCGCCAGCTTCTTGACAGGTTCAGCATATTTTGGGTTGTCCAGGAAACGGTTTAATGGCATATTTATTTGGTATATTGGCATACAGTCAAAATACGATGAAGGGATATCTGCAAAGCAAGCTAGGACATCAAAGTCTCTGAGTGCAAAGTAACTAATTTTCTTGAATGTTTGCCACTGAATTAGTGTATAATGTCAAAACACGCTAGACTGTGAATCCAGTTCAATAAGCAGTGCTGTACTTTGGGCAGGTATATAATGTGATTTATGTGTTGGCAAGAAAAGGGTTCTCAGGATTCAGGGCTGGGTTTCCTGCTACTGTTCAAGTGAGAGCAGAGTAGCAAAATAGCAGAATATTTCTCAGATGAGAAAAATTCTGCCACTGAGGTAGCAGAATAGCAGAAAAAGTCTCTGGTGCATTATAAAATTCTGAGGCTGTGGTAGCAGAACAGTGGAAATTTGCTTCCAAACTGTGGAACTGCAAGTGCCACAAAGCAGAATCACAGGATGGCTGCTTTTGTACACTTATTTGTTCCCCACCTGTTACCATAGAAACATCATTTCATGCCATTGATTGTGTCAGGGGGACACTACATCCCATCTGATTGGCTCTCCATGGGGTGGACATGCAGTTAATTGTGTCAGAGGAGCACCATGTTTTATGCAGTTAATTGTGTCAGGGGGGGGGGGGGGGGCATTACAACCCATTTGATTAGCAGTCCAGGGGGGTGGAGGTGCAGTTAATTGTGTCAGGGGGGCATTACAACCCATTTGATTAGCTGTCCAGGGGGGTGGACGTGCAGTTAATTGTGTCAGGGGGGCATTACGACCCATTTCATTAGCTGTCCAGTGGGGTAGACGTGCAGTTAATTGTGTCAGGGGGGCATTACAATCCATTTGATTAGCTGTCCAGGGGGGTGGACGTGCAGTTAATTGTGTCAGGGGGGCATTACAACCCATTTGATTAGCTGTCCAGGGGGGTGGACGTGCAGTTAATTGTGTCAGGGGGGCATTACAACCCATTTGATTAGCTGTCCAGGGGGGTAGACGTGCAGTTAATTGTGTCAGGGGGGCATTACGACCCATTTGATTAGCTGTCCAGGGGGGTGGATGTGCAGTTAATTGTGTCAGGGGGGCATTACAACCCATTTGATTAGCTGTCCAGGGGGGTGGACGTGCACTTAATTGTGTCAGGGGGGCATTACAACCCATTTGATTAGCTGTCCAGGGGGGGTATTGGCTACTAATTATGTCCAGGGGGCCATATTACCCAAACTGTCCATCCACAGGGGGTGTATGCTTATTAAATGGAATAGCCCATTACAAAATAACAGTATGAACAATCAACGAACCACATCTCCCTTATAAAACAGGCCTAGATGTTATGCAAAGTCACCCACTGCGCAGGACGCGTTTCGGCCAATACCAGGCCTCATCAGCTGCGCTGGGGTGACCGGGAGATGGGGACTGCTATCTCATGCACAGAATGCAGTCAGGTGGCTGGCCTTATTCAAAAGTCGGTAGAGACTCCTCGAAAGCACCGTCTCTTCGTGCAGCTGTTCTTCGTGCAGCTGTCTTTCGTTCGAAGGTCTTACGTAGCGATTGATCGTCACGTGTTATCGACGCGTGCGTGCGCGCGCGCGCATACAGAGGCACTGGAGGTACCGGAAGTATTGTTAATAAGGCACAAGGCAAACAGTGTAAGGCAAACAGTGCGTGTTTAAAGGCTGTGTGTGCATAAATGTGCCAAGCCAAGTAAACTGCATGTTCAGGCTGCGTTAAACAGTAGCTATGGCAATGCATTCAGTAATAATGTTTTTCAGGCACCTCCCGTACTTCTGTAAAGTCCTGGGGTAGCGATGCACAAAGGTCTTGTAGGTGCTACAGAGTTTTTGGTATACGTATCCCTGTCTAAGTAATCTGGTTGTGAGTAGTTTAGATCTGTAAACAAAATCTTGGTAATTACAACATATCCTCAAATATCGAACTAACTGTGAAATTACTACTCCGTATGCTGGTTTTGAGGGTATGTTGCTATCCATGTGTGGAAAATTGACTATTGAAAAGTTGAAGGCATCCCTCTTATCATACAAGTCTGTGCAAAACTTACCATTCAGGACATTAATGTTAAGATCCAGGTAGGAACAGCTGTCATGGCTCTCTGTAGTTTTCTTAAGCTCTAATTCTGGGGGGTAAATTTGGCCTATGCATGCTTGAAAATCAGGGTTGTTAAGTGTAAGCAAGTCATCAATATATCTGCAAGTATTACTAAATTTAGCTGCTACAGAGAGGTCAGTCCGGATTAGGGATTTCATAAACTCAAATTCATAGGAGAAAAGAAATAGATCCGCAACTAATGGAGCACAATCAGTACCCATAGGGATGCCAATTGTTTGTTGGTAGACAGCTGATCCTATCTGGATGTATATGTTATCTATCAAGAAATTGAACATCTCAACCAACTGGTTCACCGTTAAGTTACGGGTATTAGCTACAGGTCTGGAAGTCCAGTAAGCATAATCTTTTCCTAAGGCCATTTGGGAGGCATCTCTGGTATTGTATGCATTTCTAATTAACTCTTCCATGCGTGTTTTGAGCTGACTATGGGGGATGTTAGTATAGAGTGTACTGAAATCAAAGCTATCCAATGCTCTTGCGTGTCTCAACTTTTCTAGGGTGTTAGTCACTTCAGTGGAGTTGTTAATGACCCAAAAGCAGTTTACCCCGGTTCTTCTTTCTATACCATTGCAATATTCCTTGTAATGTTTAAGTATCAGCTGGAGACAGTGGGTAAGCAGCTTAGATAAAGGTTTGGTTGTGCAGGAGGCAGAAGCTGCTATAAAGCGATGTCCATAGGGATTTTTGTGTAGTTTAGGCATCCAGTAAAAACCAGGCAATCTCTTCATGTCTTCTGCTACTTTAACCTTCGTGCTATGCATGTATGCTAAATGTTTTTGTACAATCTGGTCTACAGAATCCCTACAGTGGACATATGTAGATGCTTTCCCACTCTTTCCAGCTAGTTCGTTTCTAATCACCTCAGTGTAGTATTTCTTACAGACTATGATTATGTTATTGCTAGCTTTATCTGCAGGTACCAGGACATATTCGTTGTGGAGTTCCCGGAGGGCTGTCCTACACCTAGTGTCTTTCAAAACTTGTCTTTTTCTTGTTTTATGTCCCCGAGACTTGAGACGTTTGATGTTCTTTTCAATAAGGAGTTTCACCGTGCCCGCCCACTCATTGAGTGTGCACGGGTCTACTCCCTCTCTAGAAGCCCACGTATTTCTATAATCGTGTACTCCCTCCATGCACAGTTTCAGACACAGATCCCAGTTGATATTATTTTGCTCTCTAAAATTAGGGCCTTTTTTAATGAGGTGTCTAAGTTTCCTATTGGTTATGATGCTGAGGTCACCGGTGACCACATGGCCTAAAGGCTGGTATGCACACCGCCATAATTTACTCAGCCCGATATGCTAACAACGCGAGCATCTCAAAACTCGACTTTCTGTGAGCCTATATGCCAGCACTTTATACGTTCGCCTATCAATCTTGCAGCTTGGCGCTCCAATGCATTCCCTTCTTCTTCGTCTTTGTAACCTCCTTTCTAGGAGAGTATCCCAAGTTGGGCTATGTAGGGCCGGGTTGGAGTAGTAGTGCGTTCCGGTGTGCACGGAGTTGGTTTAGAAAGTCCACAATGTACACCTGTGTTGCGTGGTCCTTAATCCATACACAACCGAGCATGACGTCGACAAAGTGGTCCGGGTCCAGGTTGATATCAGGGAGTAGCGATTTAACGTGGGAGGGTGCATCTGAGAGTAATTCACGGCGGCGAGTGGAGAGGGAGGGGCAGCGCAAGATGAAGTGGGCGGGGTCCTCAGGTGCAGTGAGACACAGCTTGCAGGTGGAGTTGCCAGGGGCTGTGCTATTCATCCTGCGTCGGAACCTCGAGGCGTCAGCCTCCAGGCCATCGCAGCCAACCAGCATTCTAAGACGAAAATTGGTTCTGATGGTGGCTTGTCGATCGTGCAGGGTGGAGGACCAATGGTGGGAGGGTTTACCGAGGGGGAGGTCGCAGTAGCCAATCGGATAGTCTGGACACTCTTCAGTGAGGGCGATGTAGTGATTGATATTTAGCAGCCTTTTGTTGGAGTTTTTCCAAGAGACTTTGTCCCTTGGGGTGGAGATAAGCTGTTCAAGGGATTGAAGGTGGAGATTGTCCAATAGTTGTTGCCATAGGGGGATGATCCCAGAGAGCAATGGGTTAGTCAACCGTTGTTCAAGGATCAGTCTGGGAAGGTCAGTAGTGGACATGGATGCGATGGAGTTGATGAAGGTGAGTTGTTGCTGTGATATGAACGAAGATATGTCCCTGGAGCCTAGGAGACTAGTTAGAGCTACACTAGGGCATCTGACAGGGAGGCCTTGAATGGTCCTTAGGATCTTCCGGTGGACGCGTTCCAGCATAAGTGATTCAGTTTTAGATATAGACCATAGTTCACATCCATACAGCATGATGGGAAGAGAGAGTGTGGAGTAAAGTCTGTGGGAGGTGACAGGATGTAAGCAGCCAAATCTGGAGCCGACTGCATTCAGGGCAAAGAAGGCACTCCGGCCAGCGGCACAACGCTCAGAAGTCCGAGCCAAGGTGGAGTAGTGAACTGAGCGTAGGATTCCAAGGTGGTGGTGTTCATCAACCTCTTGCAGTTGCTGGCCTGCTAGTAGCCATTGCCTATTGGATCTTGCGAAGGCCCTAGAGCGGGGTGATTCACCGAATACAAGGATCACGGATTTGGAGGAGTTCGGTCGGTAGTGCCACTGGGAGGCGTAGTGTGAGACAATATCTAGCATTGCTTGTAGTTCTTCAGGGGAGCTGGCCACCAGTGCTAGATCGTCAGCGTACATTGGGGCACCGCAGAAGACTTCTCCAATCCTCGCTCCGAGACAGGAGTGGTCAAGAGTGTTTAAGAGGTCGTCCACAAAGATAGAGTATAACAATGGGGATAGAATTGCTCCCTGGCGGACACCCTGTAGGATTGGGAATGATCTGGAGTGATCGCCACATTGAAGTACAGAGCAAGAGGAGGAGGTGTACCAGTTGTTTAGGATATGCCAGATCCGGGTTGGGATGCCTTTGCGGTGCAGTTTGACGAACAGTCCTTGGTGCCAGACTGTGTCGAAGGCTTTCTTGACATCTAACAATGCTACATATGCCTTCTTACCACTTTCCCTGATTGATTGGATGGCTTCTTGCAGGACAAAGGCAGTATGGATGGGACTGTAGCCAGAGCGGAAGCCACCCTGTAGTGGATTTAGGGAGAGGGCGGGGGATTGGAGTTTGGCAAGGATGACTTTTTCGAAGAGTTTGGAGATGTTAGAGAGGAGGGAAATTCCACGGTAGTTGGATGGATCAGTCTGGTCTTTTTTCGGGTCTTTAGGTATTGGCGTAATGTAACCGAGTTGGAAGACTGTAGGGATATGGCCAGTGGTGACTATGGCATTGAAGAGATCGGTGAGGAGGTTGCATGCCAGAGGGCCAGAGTGAATGATGTGCTCAGGGTCAATTCCATCTGGGCCCGAGGCCTTGTGAGGTTTAAGGCCTTGAATGGCTTCCTTGACTTCATCCACTGTGATGGGTATTTCATTCCTTGCTGTAGTATCAAGAAGGGCCAGGTACTCTTCATTGATGGATTGCTGGAAATCAGAGTCGTATGTGCTATGGGGAGAGGGGACACCGAGTTGTTCGAAGTAGGAGGTCCATCCCTCGAGGAGGGCATCTCCTTGAAAGGTGGTGCCATTAAATGAGATGACTCGGGAGGGTTCAGGTGAGTGGCCATTGATGTTCCTGATTTCTCTAAAGAGTTTACGGGAATCTGTATTGGCCAGGTCTAATTTCGAGAAGAAAAGTTCCCTTACATTTTTACGGTGGTTTCTGAGTTTTGCTCTAAATTTCCGTTTGGATTCCTTATAGATAATTCGAAGAGGGTGATCAGGATTTCTAGGTTTTCCGGCATTTCTCCAGGTCTTGTGTGCATTGTTAGCGGTCTTTTGGGCCAGCTTAAGCTCATCATCCCACTCAGGCGTTTGGTGGGGAAAGAAACGCTTTGAGGGGATGTTTGTGTCAGCTGTAGACTTCATTAGGGAGATTAAGTGGGAGAGGGTTCTGTCAATGAGATGGGGGTTGGAAGAGTAATCTGACAGTGACGGAAGGGGTAGGTGGGATAGGCTAGCTTCTAGTGGGGATGTATAAGATCTCTTCAAATCATGCGTTGTGAGCTTCCTCCAGTTGGGACGGGGTGGGGGACTGGATTTTTTGTGATGGGTAGGGGAGTTGGGAAGGTGAGTACTTATCTGGCAGGTTATCGGAAGATGGTCAGAGTTGTTAGATGGTTCCTCCTCGATGACATGGCAAGATGAGAGAGATGGGAGTACGTGAGATGGGCAAAGAATATGATCAATTGTTGATATGGAGCCATGGGCTTCACTCTCATAGGTGGAGGTTGCAGGGGTAGGGCTGAGATGTAGGTGAGCAGATAGAAAGTTCCATCTTTTTAGGTACTGCATTAAGATTTTACCCTGTTCATTGATAGGAGTAGAGGCCATTGGGCCTCCGCCCAGTCCAAGGTCTGCGTTTATATCACCAAGGATAAATACATCATTGTCAAAGCTGAACAAATTAATCATGGAGTCTAGGTAGTCGAGGGATTCTTTAAAAACGTCAGTGCAGCCTGTGCGAGTTGGAAGGTAGACAGAAAGCAGACAGATGGGTCGAGGTTGGGCTTGGAGTGAAATGCCGACCACTCGATGAGAGGAGGAGTTGTCAAGCTTGCTGATGTGGTGGTCAAGCGATTTTCTCCATGCGATTGCTACTCCTCCATGACCTCGAAGATGTCTAGGCCTGCAGTAGAGGTCATCCTCTTCTGCGGGAGGGGCAGAAGATAAGAAGTTGAAGTCAGGGTGGAGAGCTTGAAGAGATTGCAATTCGTAGGGCTGGAGCCAGTGCTCGGAGATGGCAAAAATGTCGTGTTGGTTGAGGAGCTGGTGGGTATAGTAAGTGTTGGCTTTTAAGCCTCTGACATTAAGACATCCTACTCTAAGATGGTGGGACCCCGTGCCTGTGGAGGATGTCAAGGGTATCTTATTAGCAGGGGCACGGGGGGGATGCAGTGGGGCTACTCTAACCCTAACCCCTTAATTTTTCATTCCACGTGACTTGGCTTGCCTCGTTCCCGGGCTTTTGTTTGGGTCCAATATCATACGGAGGCGCGCTCGCGGGCATGCGGCTTACTGTTACGGACGTGGAAACTTCCAGTACATCAGCATGTAAATGTTTTCCCATTGGTGTGCGTGTAGTAAAACTTGTTTTACAAATAAGTAAGCTTTAAGGATACTATTAAGCTTAGTTCACGTGTTGGTACACCCTAAGTAAAACAGTATCTGTCAAGTAGTGAACTCGACAATTATCCTTTACCGCCCTCTTCTTGTAAGTAAGAACCTACAGTCATGATGATTGTTGCAGCCGTTTTGTTACTCTTCTGCACTACAATCCCGACGAGAGTTAGAGCTTGCACTGGTGAGTTTGTTCAGTCTGGCGTCGCCGACCCTTCACTGGAAGGAAGTTCCCATGTTGTTGTGACTTCCTGCAAGCGAAGGATCGGCGACGCCAGGCTATGTAAAGTTCAGTAAATAAATCTAGTGCTCTGAAAGATTGATATGTTTAATAAATGCACGCTTATTATGTATGTATTAATCGCTGTAAACACCCCTTAATTTTTCAGGTCTGACATTGAGTAGCAGTGTTGCTGGGAGAAACGCTTGTCTTTCGGAGAAAGTCACATTTACGTGCACTGCCCGAGGGTATGGTCTTTTCTGGTGGATTGAAGGAGTTGGAGAGATCCGAGTACATCGGACAAGTTATCCTCAGCTCGCGGGATACTTTCGAGCAGCAGTTGAGAGCTTCAACAACAATTGTTTGGTTTCTTCCCTAAGCTTTCGTGCAACTGCCTCGCACAACAGGACCAGAGTCATGTGCACAAATAGAGACAGGAGTTTAAGTCAATCACTGCCACTGCATATAATGAGTATGTTAGTATTTGTGTATTCATGACTACAGTAACGCTTTTGCTCAGCAATAACACTGTGCATGCACTTGTTGTATAGCATTTTCTGAGTTATTGCAACTTCTGGTTTTAATCCAATTAGAATATATCTGCATGCAATTGCAATGGAAGGCACATTTCTCACCCTTGCAAGAACTCAGTATAGCAAAAGTTTACTTGTTTGACCTCCGTACAGACATCACCCTTGAGCACATCACTCTTGAGCACTTGACAGTAGTTCCACTCTCACTCTCAACTGTCCAACTGGAATGGAAGGTTGTCCCCACAGATGGACACCACTGCATTACAGGCTACAATATTCAGGCTTCTGGCCCAAATGGATCACAGTGGGGGGCACAAACCCCGGGAGGAAACTACTCATTTCTCTTCTCTGGAATGCAACTGGAACCATCGAAAGAGTATACATATTCTGTTACTGCCAATATTACATCTACTCAAACTGTTCCTACTGTCAAGCAAACATCAATTGTGGAAGTTCAAGGCATGTTTCACAAAACATAGAATACAGCACGTGATTGTTTGTAGCCTTGCTCTCAGTCCCTCCCTTAGGCCCTCCCCAAGCTTTCCATTCCTCACGGAAAAAGGATTTTAAAATGAGGCTAAATGTTTGCACATTACTGATACTCATTTGCATGCCTACATGCAGAACCCAACCCTCCAACTAACCTCAGTGCTCTGATGACTTGTGACAGTCAAGGTTATAAAGTCTACATTGAATGGAAGGTATACCATATCTACTGATTCCAAATCAACAACAGTAATTAAGTTAAGCATTCATACAACAGCAAATAGATATTGATACATAATAGGTATGATGGTACATGATAAAATTATTTTTGCAGGCTCCTCTTCCTGCTCCACTTCGTCCTCCACTGACTGGGTATCTCCTCCATTATCACACTTTTGAGGATGACAGTACCATTCAGCTTCCATTGAACACTACATCTACATCTTACATGCTGAACAATGTCACTGCATGCGTCTTTAACATAACTGTGACAGCTCTTAGCCAGACTGGGCCAAGCAGAAACAACCCATCAGTTCGTTTAGGTATGTAAATCATAACTTTCATCTACTCTGTCATGTTCACTTTGTTTTTGTTGAAAGTGTATAAGAAAAAAATCTAGACCTAAACTGTGTTTCACATTATAAGTATATACATCAGTCTTATTATTAGGCCTACACCCACCTTTCTTTTTATTTTTATTTTTATTTTTTCACTACACACAGTGAAAAAACTGGACAGGGACCTAAAAATGACGATTATGTGAATGCAACAAGTAGTTATAAAACTGTTAAAGCAGGTCTTTAAGAACAACATACTAAAGGTTCCTTACATCTACAGTAATTGGTAACTTTATATAATACTGCTGTTAATGAACTTGTGCCTACAGCAATTCCATGTGAGGATTCTTTGGTGACAGCAGGCCACTGCAGTGGGACACCACTAACACCAACCTTCACACAAGTGTTGACTGCTGTGGAACACACAGGTGGTGAGGGTGCATGTATGGTGCCACCCCAGAGATGCAGTGATTGCCCAGAGCCACCTGAAGTGAATGCTTCCATCCCCTTTTCAAGCCAGACTGACTGCCCAGAGTCCCCCAGAAACAGTAAGCTCTTATGCAACAAACACATCATGAATACCAACATATTATACTAAACAGTGTAGTGACACTAAAAGCAAGCTTTTAAGCATCTGAATAGAGTTCACCACAGAGTGCATGTAGCTATGTTTCTATACAAATGAATATCAACATTGTAAGGGAAACTTTTAACCATCCCAATAGAGTTCACCACAGAGGGTATGCTTCTAAACAACTTTTATACAAATAAATATCAACTGTGTACACTTTCCCATGCCATGTAGCTAATCCATTACCATGAACTCTGTTCCTCCCACACCCCCTGCAGGTCCAACTTCCGTTACCCTTTATGTTATCACTGCTCTCATCTCTGGAGTAATAGCTTTTTGCAGTGGTATTCTTTTTGCTGGTGTCTGTAATTGCATCCTACAGTGCCATGAGCAATGGAGGATAGACAGGAAGAGTTCAAAGTGTACTACTGGTGTGGCTACTCAACAGAGAGGGGGAAGTCCCGAGTATGAAGAAATTCCCACACCCACAGAAAGTGGTTCCGGGAATGATGTGCCGCTACATCAGAATGCTGCTTATGTTGCAGTGCAGAGACCCCACTAAGAACTAAAGCACTTAGTATAATTTCTAGCCACTTGTAAGTAGTTGTTTACATAAGTATTGACCTTTGAAATGATGATAAGTTACATCATACATATGAATACTGTAATTCAAAGCACACCCCATTACTGTGGGTACCCAAACAGAGAGAGAGGGGAAAGTCCTGAAAGTGTTTCCCAGGACAGTATGCAGCTACAAGGTACATATGCTACAGTGCAAAGTTCCCATTAAGAACTAAACCACTAGTACATAGTAGCCACTCAGACTGTAGTGGTTTCTTACCTGTAGCATTGACCCTAGGCATTGCTGTAATGCTGTACGTTACCAGCATGTTTTATATGATGAGCCAGAGGAACCATAATCCACCATATTATCTCCCCGTATCATAATACAGCAAAAGGATGATATTAATAAAAAATTATGAAATAATATACTCCACTATGCAATAATTCAGAGCCAGTATTGCACACATCCTTGTTGTGTTATGTACACCTTATGCATGTTGCAGCAGAGGAAGTCTAATACCTATAGTGGAAATATTAGGAATTTTTTACTGTGCATGGGAAGGACAACTGCATGCAGGTGTCCCTAAATTCTCACGGTATAATGTTTCTTTGTGCACAAAAAAAACAAAACATTATACCTTCAAAATGGTTTAGTGTATATGTATTCGTGGTGTTACGTTATATATAAGTGTGCCTTCGACCTCCAACCCTCAACATAAGCTCAATTTCACAGCACTGGCCATGATGAAATTGAATGTAAGGGGAGTTTCCCCAACATTTGAGGTGTATATAGTCCACCACATTAATGAATTTCAGTGGTTGTTTTATATCAAATTTCTGTGGTAAGGCAAGCCAGGTTATATCCTCATACCTGGTTATATTCAATTCCAGGAAACCAGACAGGAAGTGAGCAAAGAATTACACATCATGATCAATGTTGTGTCATTAAAGTTTCATTTTCATTTCAGTCACATCTGTTGGCAACCATGGGGCTCACTTTGTTTGTCTTTACGATGCACAGTTCTGGTTTATCCAAAATCTTGTTCTCACCACGACTGTACTCTCGTGCCCAGACCAGCCGTACGTATCAAGAGGAAGGGGTCTGGTGATACAAGCCGGAATCCTTTGGCTTGCGGAAGTGTTGAATTCAGAGTGTAGAATTACAAATTGGTCATATACATATATAGTTGGGTAATGAGTCTCTTAACATTACTTTGAGCAGTACAATTGAAGTACTTCTCGCTTCTGCATTATTCCAATAAACACCACTCTGAGATTTGTTGGTCACTCTACACTTCTGGAGTTAGCCAAGGATTTAGACTTGTGACACCAGACCCCTTCTCCTCGTGTGAGCAAGCTGGGTGGGGTCTGGGCACAAGACTACTATAGTTGGTTCCAGAGCCTTTCAAGCAGTATCAAACTTATATCAAGAAGGACTGAGGTTGTTGAGCATTAAAAAACGTAGTGAAATTGTCTGTTATTATAGAACGTTTCAGACAGTGGTCCATCATCAGCTGCAAAATGTGAGACTGACTGCACACATAAAATAATACTATAATACAGATGATGTAATAATAGAGAGATAGACAGATGAGTCTGGTGGTTCTTGGTGTGCTCCATATGGGATTTAGCTGCTGTCCTTGATCACGATTGATCAACTTGTCTTTATTATCTCTAATCCGGAAAGCTTCTTTGACTCTTCTCTTGGTCTAGTTAGATTTTTGTTCCAGAACCTCTGTTCCAGAGGATGTGATCATGAAGAGTTCTGCTGGCATGGACAGCTAAAGGACCTTGGGTTTCTCATCTGTAAGTCAGTGCTGTTAGTCTTCATCTCCATGAGACCCCTTCTGACCAGATAAGTGGGGTAACTGTTGGAGGTGAAGACCGCTTGTAGATGGTTGAGTTGGACTTTGTTGGAGTGACTCGCATTCATGGCTCAGTGTGTGAGGCATTTAATGATGGCTGCTTTGATTCCGGGATGATGGTTGGATCTTAATGGTTATTGTGTGTGGTTTTCTGTACATGGACATGGTGAGGTTAATTGTCATGCTCCCTCTGCACCAACACATCCAAGATTGAGAGAGAACCATTCTTCTCCATTTCCATCGTGAATTCAATGCTTGGTCTGAAGGAGCTGCAAAGACTACAGTTAAATCTCAATGGAGTGCATCAAGAATTTAACCACCAGCATTACATCTGTTGGCTTCTTAACAAAGTAGGTGCGAACATACAGCTATACCTAATAAGGTGCATTTTGGAGATGCCAAATTTGACAGGGCTAATGTAAGGTAGTTTCACGCTCTTTTGTGCTGCTTTACAGTGCTTACTAATTGTATTGCAGCAGCACACCAGAGCAGAGTGACCACAATCGTGACAACCACTCCACAGTCATGATATAACGACTCCACAATATGACAACCACTCCACAATCATGACAACCACTCCACAATCATGACAACTACTCCACAATCATGATAACCACTCCACAATCATGACAACCACTCCACAATCATGACAACCAAAGCTGTTTTATGTTCTAATTGTAACTGTAACTTAGCCTCGTTCTCAGGTCTTCCCGCCTCCAGTTTTTGATCGCTTGCAGTATCCAAAAACAGAGGGGGAAGGCCTAGCCTATTTATCACATGAATGACGTCATGTCTATAGAAGGTGGGGATTCCCGATCAAAGAACGCTTTATGTTGGTATACACCAAGGACAAAAACATTATGCAAGGAATCATGACCACAAACAGCAGTACAATATTTGCTGACCAGAAAGTTTTTCAGTATCATGTTTGTCAAGTGAACTTGCTGCATTGAAACCACAAGTCTCCCAGCTAAAGGAAGCTGTTTTTTGCTCTCCAGTGTGAGCAGAAATAGGCTAAAATGACAGCACAGTTGGTATTTGGACTACTGTCAGTATCCCACACTTGAGTTTAAGTTTGCCAGGGTAAGTTAGATCTATTGCTTTTGTACATATTCTGAAAACATGTAAACAATTTGGGTGCTGTAATTAATTGCCGGAAGAAAATTAATGTTCATGACGTTACTTGCTGGCAGTTTGTGTGGCATTGCCAGCAAACAATGCATGATATTACATGCAGCATCTACTATAGCTGTGAATATTTTGAGCCATGGCAGAAGATGAAGAAAGATGTAAACATTCACAGCTCAACTTTGGCTACTATGTACAGCAGGTTATTCTCCTTCACTCAATTTATCATGGCACATTCAGTTCTGATCAGTGTTCCTTGATGCCACATACTGCTATTCAAACCCAGATGATGAAGACAGTGCATGTGTACAGTTGCTGGTTGCTATAACAGCCACACATTCATTTGGTGACATCAAGGGTGGAAGGTTTATATGGTGCCTCCCTCCTCACCTTTATCCTCAGTGTACAATTGGGCAATCTCATGCATGGTGCTAGCTTTCCATACGACAGTGGTTCATTATGAAGTAATAGAAGTACACAGCTTACTGGAGAAGTGTGTGATGCACATAAAATAAGTACCTAAGATCCTTGCACAACTACAATCTCCCCACGCATTGGCTATATAACTAGCAGCTATGGTATGAGTCATGTGTTTTGATCTCTTCTTGTCTCCACTTATTTATTTCTACACGTCATGACTAGAAGTGAGCCATTGCAATTTTAGCTCCAAGGCAGATTCTTCCAGCTTGCATGGCATCATTTGTTCATCTATTTTTCAGGATGTTAAAAATGCCAAGTGACCCATTTCACTATACGTAGCTAAAACATTTCCCGTGTTATCAGATGCCATTATAGTACGTATACCACCTTAGCTACTTTGGTTAGTAAGTAGTGATGAAGTCATGCAGTCATAAAATTACATTAGCAAGAATAACTGCAACTTGCACTTACAGCACCAAGATAAGATACATGAACCATATTTTGTAGGAGGAGTGGTGTGGGCAAGAAAACAGCACAAATTGTCATTAGCTAGTAAAACTTGCCAAGCCAAAGGAATTAAGCAAAGTCCACAACAAGCATCCTGTCAGTGAGTGCATGCTACGTACAGTTGAATTCACTTGGGCAATGTCGATCAGATACAAGTGAATACTGCTTGTCAAAGTATGTTCATTTCATTTTTGCAGATTATGCAATCACTAGCCTCATACCCATGCCACATGTAGCCTTGGTACGAAGCTATGCAATCGCCGAAATACAACTTCGTATCCAACTTAACAATCAGTATGCACTGTATTCTGAAACATCTTCCGCCACACTGCAGTATAAAATTGACTGCAGATACAATGTAACATATATTGATACGAAATTATCAATAGAGAACAATACAACAATTGCTTGCTATGATGGTAATGCTAACTCTAGTTATAAGGCAATTTTGATAGCCTAAATAGCTAACTTAAATGTGATGTAAAAACATCTTTTTACCACTAATTTGATTGTAGTCAATCCTTACAACATTGACCTTTGCCAGTCATCATAGAGCTCACATTTTAAATGCAAATTCTGACAAGAGTTAAATATAGCATTGGTATAGTTTTGTTTTGTAGTAGCAGTGAAATGTTCCTCAGTGAGCTAGCTAACAATATTAGAATGAATGTACGATGATGGATGTTGGTTCTAGCATATGCAGCACTTGAAACTGACATATTGGAATGTTTGAGCATACATCTGCAGGACAGTAAAGCTAATGACATTATCAACTATGGCATTATACACTATGACATTAATTTAACTATCAACAGCATCGCTTCTTTATACAGCTGAAGGTCACACATATATTGCGTCATTGACCAGGTACTCTACTGTAAGGTCAAAGGTGAACGTAATTGGCCACACCCACAAGTAGTGATCTTATAACCCTTTCCAGCCCATAGCGCGAATGGCAATATTGCGAAGGAAGAACGCGTTGCGTATTGCGTATCATATCGCCAGTTGGGAAACAGCTACAGACTTCTGGTAAAAATATTATAGAGCCTTATAGTTCGCTTAGCATCAGTGGAGTTTTGAAGCTTACTACAAAAAGTACAGGCTGTAAGACAAACGTAAGTTTTCAGACCGGAAATCGCTACCTTCGGTATATTCTCAAGCTTATAGCTTGGCTGTTTCGTGTTTGTTCTTCTTGAAATCTGCAGTGTAGTTAGTGCTTTCCTTTAGCTTCATGTAGCTTTTTGTTGCATCTTCGTCGCTTGTATACCTTTCGAGATCGGTCGTGACTTACACGTCAACGTCGCCCGTGCGATAAAATGCACGCTACGCTACGTTAACTTCCGGTCCGGAAGTAGAACTTTGACAGCAACAACCCATGTTCATACCACTTCTGCTGTCCATGCAGCAAGTGTTCACTACTGCCCAAGTCTATTTTTCTTCAGTAACTAATGACTTCCACTTCAGTCAACAATTGGATAATCCATGTCATGTCATGCTACTTTGAATTTGAACTAAATCATGATTAACTTTACAAAGCACTACTATTATAATCTGCTCAAAATTAATATTTGTATTAGTCATTGTGCTATTGTTTGTTGTGTTTCATTTTGTTTTGTTCAGGCTGCCATCCCTCTCTGTAGCAGTCCTTCAGCACTGTATTTTGTATCAGCTTCACTCCTCACCCACACTTGAGTTCTACATATTCTGTCATGTCATACAATAATAATAATAGTTAATTTTCAATTTATCTATGCGATATTAGCTTCCGGTGGGTGTAATGAATACAGTTACTAACGCAGAACTACACCGCTAACGTAAACGGGAAGCCTGAAAAAGGACCTTGTGTGGCCATGACGCCGTACGGCGTCATTGGGCCGGAAAGGGTCTTATAACGTGCTTTCATGTTTGCTAGTACGTAGTCCTAAGTTCCAACTTAGTTGGAACTTACGGGCATAATGCTGTACATTTTTCCAGTCGTTTCGTTGTTCCTCTGCACTACAATCCCGACAATGGTTACAGCGTGTGTTGGTGAGTTTGTTTAGTCTAGCGTCTCCGACCGCTTGAAGGGGTTATACCCATCGCTTGCAGGAAGTACTTCTGGCTTCTGCTAGCGGAGGGTCGGCGACGCCAAGTAACTGAATTCAAAAATGAGGCTAGTGTTTCGGATGTGTATATGATGATTGTATGCCCACACTATATTGCACGTATATATTGCAGCACTGTTTGATTTCAGGTCTGAGGTTGACTAGCAGTATCTCTGGAAGACACGCATGTCTCTCGGAGGAAGTCACCTTTACATGCACTGCTCGAGGGAATGTTATTTTCTGGAGGAATGAAGGAGTTGGAGAGATCACAGTGCACAATCGAAGTTCACCTTCCAGGGGTCACTTTCGAGCAGCGGTGGAGAGCTATGACTTCAACAACAATTGCTTGGTTTCTTCCCTAACCTTACGTGCAACTGCCTCACGCAACAGGACCACGGTCACCTGCACAAATAGGGGACGAAGTTTAAGTCAATCGCTGCCTTTGCATATAATGAGTACGTTTGCACAATATATAGCTAGTTGGACTACAGTTCTCCTGCATGCTCACATTGTATAGCCTACGGTTTTCTGCAACTTCTGTTTGCAAGAGCATCAAATCTGCGATGAGCCAATCCAGAAGTATAATTTGATTGGGTGTCATGATATTTGCTCTTGCAACTGAACGTTACAAGACTAATAATTATACAACTTATATAGTATATATTTGATCTCAATGCAGACATCACTCTTGATCATCTGACAGTGGTTCCAGTCTCGCTGTCAACTGTTCTACTTGAGTGGAAGGTTATCCCCACAGATGGACACCACTGCATTACAAGCTACAACATTCAGGTCTCTGGCCCAGATGGATCACAGTGGGGGGCACAAACTCATGGAATGAACCACTCATTTCTCTTGTCTGGAATGCAACTGGAGCCATCGAAGGAGTATACATACTGTGTTACTGCCAATATTCTATCTACTCAAACTGGTCCATCTAATCATGTCAGCCCTTCTGTCAAGCAAACATCATATGAAGGGCTGAGAAGCATAGTGGTCTAACCCAAAATTAAGACAATGGGCAAGAAGACGCCAGAAATGATATCAGCAGATGGGAGATGTGTCGTTCAAGCAACTTGTCGCATATCGATAGTAATGAAATTGGTCGATAATTTGAGGGGTCTGAGGTATTAGCACTGCACTTGGGGACAGGAACAACAGTAGATATTTTCCAGGCCGTAGGAACTGTACCAGTTGCAATTGATAGATTGAACAATTTAGTTAGCACAGGAGTTATACTTGAAGCAGTCATTTTAAGCATTTTCCCTGTGATACCATCCGGGCCACATACTTTAGTGGTATCCAATGCATTTAACATATTAAATACATCCACTTCAGTACACAACATTTCAGCAGGGCAGTCCTGTGGTGGTAAGTCAGGTGCATACTCCAGTGTAAGTTGAGGGAAGGATTGGTTAAAACAGGTTGCGAAAAATGTATTGAAAGCATTTGCCTTCTCAGATGCAGTGGACATAACTACTCCTCTATAGGTTAATTCTGGGAATGTTGTTTGTTTTTTATTCAGATACTTTAGTGATTTCCAAAAGTCTCTGCTGCTAGCGTTCTTCAGCCTCCTGAAATAGCTTCGCTTTGCCTATCTCAACTTAGCTGTGACCTGATTACGAAGTTGGGTGTACTTCAATGTCAGCCTAGGATTGTTGGTACGCTTCTGTTTCCTGTATAGGCAATTGCGTCTCTTGATGGCCTGGACAATGCTCTTATCGAGCCAAGGGAGATTCCGTCTCTCAGGTAAAGTAGCTCTCGGAATGCAACGCTCCATGACCTCCATAAAGTTGTCCCGCCATGTATACGTTTCCATGCGTTTTCAGAAGGATGGTATGACTGCAGGCTGTTCAGTTGGCGCTTCATTTTTGGCGGTGACTCACTAAAAGGACAACTGGTGAACTCCCGAGCGCCTGAAGTGGCGATTTATTTACGCACATAATTACGCGCGTCCTTTCGCTTACGCGGTCCTCCATGAACAAACGGGGTACATAGCTGCTACCAAACTCGTTTGGACAGCAGTGATTCTCAATGACAGCGAAGCTAATGAACCAATATTACAAACGGGAGGGTACAATGCGTAGCTAGGCGGTGTATCATCTTTTGGAGACCAAAAGGAGGGTTCGAGCGAACCCCATCGAGCATCCCACTGCCTACGGGCCTGACATGTATTAAAGAGAAAGTGTAAATCTAAAATGTGTCTCACATCAGCCTCATTCCCAATGCCTCCTCCCAACTTTCGTTACTGAGCACGGTGGGCGGGAACCTGGGAATGAGGCTAGGTTATGTGAGCGCATCAAGTAGAAGCAAGACCTTTTAGTTACATTCCCACTATTTTTAAGGTTCTGTTTTTAATATGTGTTCACATACACAGTAATATTTTACAGTTAATGAACTTGTGCCTACAGCTATTCCATGTGAGGTGATGATAGCAGGCCGCTGCAGTGAGTCACCATTCGCACCAATCTTCACACAAGTGTTGACTGCTGTGGAAGACATAGGTCTTGAGGGTTCATATAATATTATGGTGCCGCCACAGAGATGCAGCAATTGCACGGAGCTACCTGAAGTGAACTCTTCCATCCCAATTCTAAACCAGACTGACTGCCCAGAGTCCCCCACAAAAAGTAAGTTCTTATGCAACAAACACGTTATGAATACCAACAGTGTAGTGACACTAAAAGCAAGCTTTTAAGCATCCCAATAGAGTTTCCCACAGAGTGTAGCTTCTAAAGAACTTTATACAAATGAATATCAACTGTGTACACTTTCCCATGCCATGTAGCTAACCCATTACCATGAACCCTGCTACTCCCCCACCCCCTGCAGGTCCAGCTTCCTTTACGCTTTATGTTATCACTGCTCTTATCTCTGGAGTAGTTGCTTTTTGCAGTGGTATTCTGTTTGCTGGTGTCTGTAATTGCATCCTACAGTGCCATGAGCAAAGGAAGATAGACAGGAAGAGTTCAAAGTGTACTACTGGTGTGGCTACTCAACAGATAGGGGAAATTCCCGAGTATGAAGAAATTCCCACAACAGAAAGTGGTTCCCAGAATGATATGCAGCTACATAGGAATGCTGCATATATTGCAGTGCAGTGTTCCCGTTGAGAACTGAAGCACTACTAGTATCTATTCTAGCCACTTGTAAGTTAGTTGTTTACATAAGTATTGACTTTTGGAATTACATCATACTACATGCATGTACCACAGCATTAATGTGGGTACCCATACAACAGAGAAGGGAAAGTCCTGAAAGTGGTTCCCAGAGTGATATGCATCTACAACCCAATGCTGCATATGTTGCAGTGCAGAGTTTCCATTAAGAACTAAAGTACTAGTAGTATGATGTAGCCACTCAAAGTAGTTTCTTACCTAAGCGTTGAGACTGGTATTGATTGAGTGCTACACCAAAAACAAATTTGTAACACTGTGCCTTACCAGGGTATCTATATCATATGATGAGCCGGTGGGATCATAATCCACCATATCCCCCATAGCCCTTTTACATAAAAATTAAAACCAAAATAATGAATAACACACTCCACCAGGCAATAATTCAGAGCCAGCATAGCATACCTCTTTGTCGTGTTATGTACACCTTATGCATACCATAGGGGAGGTCTAATAGTTTCTATATAATATAGTGATAATAATATTGGGACAGTGGTAAGGACACTTTGCACAAAGAAGCATGATACCTTCAAAATGGTTTAATTTACGTATCTCTGGTACCACCAACAAATTGCGTAAGGCAATAACCAGACTGCCTTTCTTGCATGAAACAGCAGTTCTGATCTCACAGTCACCCTAGTGCAGTGGTACGTATTGGCCAAAATGCGTCTTACCCAGTTGGTGACTTTGCATAGTATCTTGGCCTGCCTTCAGAAATTAAGATATGGTTTATTGATTGTTCATGTACTATGATATATATAAGTAAGCCTTCGACGTTCAACCCTTGCAGGATGGGAAGGAATAAAAGGTTAAGCTTAATACACAGGACTGGCCTTAATGAAATTGCCCCATAAGTCAGGAATGTAAGGGGAGTTCCCCCAACATTTGGGGTGTATATAGTCCACCCAAATATCAGTGGTTGTTTCCAAGTTCCTGTGGCAAGGCAAGCAGGTTGCATTCTCAATTCCAGGAAACCAGACAGGAAGTGAGCAATGAATACACATCATGTTCAAGGCTGTGTCACTAAGATTTTGGTTTCATTTCAGGATTAGGATAAACAAGAACTGTGGCTTCAATGTAAAAATACGCCCTATGCATGGTTGCCAACCGATCTAATCTTGTTCTCACCACAGTTGGTTGCAGAGCCTTTCAAGCAGCAGTGAATTTGAGAATTCCTCTTCTCTTTTCAAAACAGCTAGGTCAATCAAGGGTACATGAAACTTGGTTGCAGTCTATGTCCGATAAGTATACTTTTAGTACTCTGCACTGGTTTGTTGTTCTACAGACACAGAAAATGGGCAAGAACAAAATCACAGCTTGCACGGCATGGACATAATAGATGGGCAGATACTACATGCCTAAAATTATGGTCGATCATTTTAATGTGCACTTTACGGTAATAGATTTCAATTTTTTTTTGCGATCATATGTGTATACAACTCTGCTAGGAATTAGTTTGTGAAGATCAGCCTTTTTGACCTTTAGCACTGTAATAAAATTACATGTACACAAAGAAGTAATCTATATGTACTTGTATCATTTATATAACACCAACATAGTGCATCGATAACATCAACATAGTCCAAAAGCAGAGCAAGTAGTTACTGTAAATCTGGAAATTGAACTCTGTGACTTAAGGATGGTCAGACCTACTACATAACCTTGCATCACCGGTTGCCATCTGGCACACTGTTAAAAAAGTCTTGTTACCTTAACACCAAATGTGGTGTAAGTGTTGTGTTCCTAAAGTGACACCATGTGGAGGTGCTAATAACCCAGCCCCTTGTGTTGTTATCAGTACTTGCTGTTTTGACTAGCAAAGTGTAATTGTAGCACTCACAGTAAGCTACATTGTCACATGTAGTGGTGTAGTAATAAACAGTAATGGAGTAGCAACAACAACAACATACATGAAACTACACAGTAAATGGTAAAAATAAAAGAACAAAACAAGGAAAAAGACAAACGCATACAAAGGGAAGTAGTTACTTAATCTTCTGAATGTCACTAATAACTCCTACAAGAGTCTTGGAAACCTTTGGGCCAGTTACAATTCCAAACATAAATTCGTTCAAAGAAAAGTAAAGTGTTTAAGCACTGTTTGGGATATGCTATATCAAATACATAATAACATGCAAACAGTGCACACATCGCTTTTGCGAAGCTGTTCACCTCCACAATAATCTGCCTTTCTGCAATGGCAAAGAATTGTTGTCCAAAGTGTACGATGTATGGTGTTGTCACAGGAGAGGAACGCAGTTCATCGTCCATGTCATCTTCTTCCTAAATACATAATAAAGGAGAAGCGCATAGTAAAGTAAGGTATAATATGCATTTTACTGATTTTGCAGCTATTCAGATCATAGGAAAGAGGTAACACACACCTAAAAAAGCATTTTACTCAACAATCAAGCACCTAATAGTTATGTACTGAGAGTATAAACATACATGAAGGGCTCTCAGGATAAAGTCGTCTGCATCTTTCTTCCTTTTGTCCATGATTGATGTTAGCAGACTCAATAAAACAGTGAAGGAAATATCTGCAGAGGGAGATTGATCATTCACCTGAAGTGTTACAGTAGACAGATATTGTTGAGGGACAGGGTGACAGACAAGTCATGAGATTATGGAGAAACAAGTCATGAGATAGTGTGGCAGACAAGGCATGAGACAGTGTGACAGACACGTCATGAGACTGGAGAGACAAGTCGTGTGACAGTGCGACATACAAGTCGTGAGACAGTGTTACAGACAAGTTGTGGGACAGTGTTACAGACAAGTTGTGGGACAGTGTGACAAACATGCACGTCATGAGACTGTGCAGAGACAAGTTGTGGGAAAGTGTGACAGACAACTTGTGGGAAAGTGTGACAGGTAAGTTGTGGGACAGTGTGACAGACACATCATGAGACTGTGGAGAGACAAGTCGTGGGACAGTGTTACAGACAAGTTGTGGTACAGTGTGACAAACATGAACGTCATGAGACTGTGGAGAGACAAGTTGTGGGAAAGTGTGACAGACAACTTGTGGGAAAGTGTGACAGTAAGTTGTGGGACAGGTGTGACAGACACGTCATGAGACTGTGGAGAGACGAGTCGTGGGACAGTGTTACAGACAAGTTGTGGTACAGTGTGACAAACATGCACGTCATGAGACTGTGAAGAGAAAAGTCGTGGGACAGTGTGACAGACAACTTGTGGGACAGTGTTACAGGTAAGTTGTGGGACAGTTCAACACACAAGTCGTGGGAGAGTGTGACAGACAAGTTGTGGGACAGTGTGACAAACAAGTCGTGAGACTGTGGAGAGACAAGTCGTGGGGCAGTGTGACAAACAAGTTGTGGTACAGTGTGACAAACATGCACGTCATGAGACTGGAGAGACAAGTCGTGGGACAGTGTGACAGACAACTTGTGGGACAGTGTGACAGACAAGTCAGTGAGACTGTGGAGAGACAAGTCGTGGGACAGTGTTACAGATACGTCATGAGACTGTTGAGAGACAAGTCATGAGACTGTGGAGAGACAAGTTGTGGGACAGTTCAACACACAAGTCGTGGGAGAATGTGACAGACAAGTCATGGGACAGTGTGACAAACAAGTCGTGAGACTGTGGAGAGACAAGTCGTGGGGCAGTGTGACAAACAAGTTGTGGTACAGTGTGACAAACATGCACGTCATGAGACTGGAGAGACAAGTCGTGGGACAGTGTGACAGACAACTTGTGGGACAGTGTTACAGACAACTTGTGGGACAGTGTGACAGACACGTCATGAGACTGTGGAGAGACAAGTCGTGGGACAGTGTGACAGACACGTCATGAGACTGTGGAGAGACAAGTCGTGAGACTGTGGAGAGACAAGTTGTGTTACAGTTCAACACACAAGTCGTGGGAGAGTGTGACAGACAAGTCATGAGACTGTGGAGAGACAATTCGTGGGACAGTGTGACAGACAAGTCGTGGGAGAGTGTGACAGACAAGTCATGAGACTGTGGAGAGACAATTCGTGGGACAGTGTGACAGACAAGTCGTAGTGTCAGTAGCTGTGAGTAGTGCGTAATGCCTGCTTGCGAAAGCTAGCTTGTGTCTAGAAGCAGCAGAAAGGCCAAAGTGACCAAGACTGTACTCACTGGGTAGGCCCAGGTCTTGCGATCGTATGCCAAGCCTAGTAGGTGACTGTGGCCCGGTGCTTCAAGTGCTGTGCTGGCCTTTAACTACTGCGCAATATATCGTTGGTAGTACGCTGCAGTAGACAAGAAACCTGCAGAGGAGTTGTGTGTGGAACAGACCCGTGAGGTGTTTAGTGACATAAGGGGGAGAGGTGGGGCTAGTAATGCTTGTTTCCACTCGTGAATGAGCCCGTCCCGTAGACAAGCTGTGAATTTTTTGAAATGTGCATTCATTTTGGTGCAGTCAAAGTTGTCCATTCCAAGAGTAGTGACAAACATGAGTCTAGCCTGACTTTGAGAGTAGCTCTGAACCAAAGCTGGCACAGACTGATTTGAGATAGCTACATTGGTGGTTAGGACGCTACCTACAGTGAGCATGTAGATGCGTCCACCGAATGGCAATTTTGGCTCTTGAATATATTAATGAGCTGCTAAAACCCTTTTTTAAATTTAGGCAAAGCAAGATTGCCCTAAACCAAACCCTAATACTGCAAGTAGGAGTAACCCTGGTCCTGACTGTAACCCAGGTTTATGTTTTCGCAAACTCCCGCCTAGAGACTTCACTGCCACCTTACTTCACCACAAATATGCTAAAAGCTTATTTAAGCACCCAGGCTTCCTCTTTGAGTGCCTTTGTGATCATCATATAGTTACGCAAAAGCCTCGCGGAAGACAGCTAAACGCAAAAGTGTGCGGTAACGAAAGTGCCATTTTTCTTATTCAGACCACTATGTTCAACAATGATATCTCGAAAACGGTCTGAGTACTCACCGTCATTTTAGCACGAAACTGATGCTTATCAGAGCGCGGAGCTCTACGGTTCCCAGCGTCTTTGTAGCTTCAAATTCACCCTGGTCAATAAAAGCCATTCACAACACTCTGTGGCTAAATGTTCATTGCGAAGGACGCCATTTTGTAAATTTGTACGCATGCGCAGACGTAGTCTCGTTCCATCGTAGTTCTCGACCGATCGTTAGTCTGAGAACGAGACTAGTGCACAAGCAAAATCGCGTGTTGACCAGACCAGCAGGCAGTACGCACGCTCACGGCTGGCACGGTCTCTTCCCGTAGTAGTGGGCAAGTCTTGTGAACACCATGCAGGTAAGGCGCTGCATTCACCTGCCAACTTATAGCTACACTAAGAAAAGTAGCTACTCACTGCTTTAGTAAACTGTAAAGCTGTGCTGCAGCTGGTCAGTCGTCATGTGATCGAAAACAGGAGATTAGTTTCATGGTACGGAGCTCCGGAGAGTGGTTGACATTCATCACATTCTAGCTGGCAATAGTACACATAATTATTACATGCTTGGAACCACTACTAGGGGAGAGTCACCCATTACCAAACGACACCAATTTCTGGACTGTGCAAGGAAATTGTCCTCAAAACTGCAATTGCCGCACATTATACGTGCAGTTAGTGTAACCTAATTAATGCCCAGACAGCATATAGTTTGTTCCCAGGAAATAAGAAATGCTTAGCAGGTGGTATGTTGGGGAACGAGTCTTCTGTATTTTGATGATTACTTTTGCTGCTTATTAATTTCATGAGTGAATGGAGGGTGTAAGGAAGGGGTTGTATTGTGAATGCTGTTTTTCTGATGTTAGTTGACGGAATGCTACCTCTTCTACTCAGCCAGTAGGCCTCTTCAACGGGAGTTTGGGATGTGATTTGCATCTTCACTGCTGTAAGGGAATGTAGTGTTTTACTTTCCTCTTGTTTGGTGTGTTTTTCACCAATCAACAGACACAGCCTACTTTCAGACTTAGGTTTTGATATATTTCATGCTTTGTACTAGACATATAGTTCTCAAAGTTGGTATGCAGATTTTCTGCACCTGACCATGCACCTATGAAAAATTAATTGGAACTGATTATGTATGGCTTCTGCAAGATGAGGCATAACTTGAAGAACACCCTACACATTGTATTTTCCTTAGCCAGGTTACTGACTGTTCAGAGGGAAAACTAAAATGCTATCTGCATTCAAAAGTTTAGTCATAGACCTAACTTGGTCCCCATGCACTTGCAACAGTCTTTTGTGGTAACCTGGGTCAAGGACACAGCGTGCCCATTAAATGGAAAATTCGTCCGTTAATTGGTGGAGGGAGTGGCTTGTACATTTTATAGTACCATTGTCCATTTACTGGCTCTGTTGAAACAACTTCAGTGCTGCATGGAAGTGGATAAATTGGAGTTCCTCAGTGGTAAGTTTCATAAGATTTGCTCCAGAGCAAGTCCATGCCATGCTGCATTGCTTTTTAAGTGTCCGGAAGTTGGTGACTCTCCCCTAAATTGTCACTACCATTTCAAGTTCTGGGTTCTTGAAAGAAATATTCCTCTTAGGCTTAGGTCTAACTGTATCTGAGATTAACATATAAAAGTACAGAAACAAACATTTAAAATGTAAGGAGATGTAGGGATGGCATGCCAAAAAAGTATGCAAACAAGGTAGGGATGATACAAGAGTGAAGGTAAATTTACAAAGCCCTATCCCTACATCTTTTACACTACAGTTGCAAACTAGTGTAAAACGATGCAGGGATGAGACTTTGTAAATCATCCCTACCTTGTTTGCATACTTTTTGGCATGCCATCCCTACATTTTCTTACATTTTTAATGTTTTTATTCTCTTGTAATAGTATAGTTCCTTTTCCAGATATTGGCTGAGTCACTTGAGTCATACTCTTTACGAAGTTCATACCACTGTTCTTGCTGTGCTGAGTCATCCAAATGATATAACTGATATTCATGTGCATGCCACAAAAAGACCATGCAAGCATGTTTAGCACTTGTAGTGCACACTCGTTTTGTTTTATAGTTTGCAACCAGCTCTTAATTAAGTAAACAAAATCCTAATAATTATATTGTTATAATTTGCATGTACAAGCTGGATGGTGCATCTGCATGCTATAAAAATCTGCTAGTTTTGACTATGACAATCATACTAATAAAATGCAGTAATACAATTTTCAAGTCTAATTTATCTGTGCTTTTGTGATCTTTCATTTCTGCAGTGGCAAAATGGTTCAATGTAGGTTTAAGCATGCATTGTGATTGGTGTCAGTACCCATCAATAATGGCTACATACTGTCCTATGTAGTGTAAACACCTTACTGTGCTTCATGTCTCCTGTACCACCATCTGCAAGGAACAAACTGCTACATTCAAAACTTTAAAACAGCAGCTTAGCTAGTCTTCACATAAAATTTTCAGCAAATCTTATTAAGTGAAGTAGTATTATCTCACCCTTTCTTTTTACCATACCTGACCAGACAAGCCACTGCCACAGTGATCACAGTGATGACAGAAACGTTCAGTAAAGAAACACCAACTGCAACGAGAACACCCACAATCACAGGAATATCGTGTCCTACAAAAAAGAATCATTTACATACAGTGATGCATGTAATGTGCTTGCACAGAGTAACCCATTCATAGTAAACATGTCATAAATGATCAACTTGCAAACTTTCTTTCGCTTGTCTAATTGTCCATATCCCTATGAATACGGTATATTATGGGTACCTTTGACTGTGTGGGGTATACAATGGGCATAGCTTTGAATATATACTTCAAACCAATGACTGTAAAGCTTGCGCTGTATTATTGCACCTGTTAAAGCTTGTGGTCTTGGTTTCTCACTTGGATAGCTAACTATTGACTTTGTAGTCTCTGAAAATACAGGGCATCAAGAGGAACTGACATTTGAAATCCTCAACTTGCTATGTCAAGAAGTCGATTTTCTAAAATTACATGCTGTACACTAATGAATACATTTTTCTCTTTTTTGCTCATAGGTATTAGCACACTAAATATCACTATAGCTAGTTACCGTCACTTGTAGTTGGCTGGGTGGTTGTTGTAGTTTCTGAAACAGTAGTGAATGTCCCACTGCAAGCAGTAGCAACCGTATCATTTCCATTGAAAGTGATTGAATAACAGTATGTCGTATTTGCTGTCAAGTTTTCAAGGTGCACCACAGGTGACGTGAATGAGTTTGTGGTGTGAGAGTCTTCAGAGCACAATCCATAGGTTATTGTGAAGTTGGATGTGAAGTTGCCATTTTGCAGTTGGATGGTGGCATTGCTCTCCGCTACTGTCACATTCAGCACTTCAACAATGGCTGCAATGAGGAATGAGGAATTCTGGATTCGTTGAGCCATGAAATGTACTAACAGATTGTGAATATGCTTATAATATGCTTATAATATGCTGAATTCCTTATTTTGACTGTCCATTCACTAGAACTTCACAGAATGCATCTAAAGTGTCACTAAACTTCATTTGTATAATTTTTAGTGCACATTTCATGCATACATCTGGTATTGCATATTGTTTCCCTGTAATATATAAATGTTGTGTTACAGTGGGCTTTGGAGACCAATCTCCTTACTCTAGCTACTACAGAACGAGACCAGATGAAAGTTTCTTCACTTGACTATTTCTTAGCTGGCTAATGCATTGTTACTCACAAGTCATACCTACCAATGTTGAGATCTGGATTGTTTTGACTTTCTCTGTCATTGCTCAGAGCAGACACAGTGATGGTGTACTGAACTCCAGCATCTACTGTGAGATCAAATGATGTTGTGTCAGCTGGTAGTGTCTCACTGCAACTGTCTCCTTCACCAGTAGTACAGGTGAGTTTGTAGTTGGTCACTGGAAGCCGTGCTGATGGCTCATGCTCCGGTACCTGACATACAGTGTCAGTGATGAAAGACAAAATGAGATGATCAAAAAGATTTAGCTGAAGGGTTGCTTTGATTTACAGTAGCCATTGTACGAAGAGATTATTGGTTGGAGATGATGTTTGTAAACTGGTTTTCTAACAAAAAATTGTGAACTTCTACATCATGGTATTCAATGCATATAAGGTGTATGTACACACTTCACACTTGTCTGGTATACTTGAGGTTAAGGGTACACGCCCACTGGAAAGTACACTAGATATTCGGTTAAAAAACACAGTAGCATTCAATGCACATAATAGATATAGTGCACACTGTAGAGGAGTGTGTATGGGGAAGGACATTATTAATGGTGTATTCATATTCTATATGCACTGATGAGATCCTACACTTTACCTCCCATGTTATACTGATGTTTCTTCTTGGACTGTTGCACTGAGTACTTTCCATCCTTGACAAACGTAAATTCGTAGGAGGATCTGGTGCTGTCAGACCTGAGTGTAAAGTTGCTTGCATAATAGTTATAGGAACATGCAGTTGCTCGATTAACCCTTTAACTACGAATGACGACTATAGTCGTCATTGAAATTCAGCTGCATTGGCGCAGTCCGTTTTGAAGATAGGTTCTGCGCTAGCAGAAAGGGTGGGACAGGGGGAGGTGGGTGCATGCACCGCTCTGGGTGACAGTGCATGGCACCTGTTGCAGCTGGCTATAGAAAGGGCCTGGTCAGCACAGGTTCTTCTGCTTTCTTGTACAAATGAGGATAGAAAACGGTCCTTTCACCTTGTAGGGACTCAATTTCTGGCTTTTTAGACAGCTTTCAGTCTGGAGGAGCATTCTCTGGTCAGAGGGGACTGACTATTGAATGCTGGGTGTGGTCAGGGTCATGAACCTGCAAAGAACTTCTGAAGGAAGCTGTGGATCAAGTTTCTTGGGCTAACTCCTGGCAGAAGTGGAAATACAGGTGAAAGAAGGTGGGACTAGTCTAACCAAGACCATTAGGGAAATTAATTTAGTATTTAAAGGGCTAACTTAGCTAAGCTGTCAGCATTAACATTCAGCTCACATGTTTGCTATAATCATGTACTCACTTTTCTTTGGTAACTATCAATGGGTAAGCAATGTTATCAGTCCATTCATCATTCTATTCATGCAGATTTAATCTATGAAATGTACCTTCTTCATGCATAGATTTCTATTTTAGTAGTTATCTGAGAAAAGAAAAAGCAGAAATTCAATCTCACCTTACCTAAAATAGCTACTTCTGGCTGTTCTACAGAGAATTATACGTTAAATATACAGCCATGTATAGATGTGTTATGCACTAAGCTGTCAGTTGCAAGGAGTATCAAAGATAATGTGCACTGCCAATTGGGATTTAGTCATGGCAGTCAAGTTAGGTATCTCACCGGTGCTGAATGTAAACATAAGCATGAAGTTCATTTTCCTGATCTGTGATTTTGAGATTTTTAAACAATAAAACGTCATACCATAATACAACTATTGAGTTTCAACATGAGACTGAAACCTTATAATAGTATTATATACCTGTGCAGTTTATCACAAGCAGTGAAACAGATTCTGCGTCCGATGGTTCTCCTTCTGGACTACAGGTACTACCAATGGCTGCAGATGAGCATCCAATTTGGATGGTTGTGCTACTGCTCCCCATTTCAAGACTTGCGTTGTAGCTCAAGCAAGACGTGAAGGTGTCGGAACTTGAAAGACAGTCAATAACCTTTACATGCACTGGAGGTGATGTATCAGGTTCACAATTTTGTCTGTTACCATTACAGAGTTGAGTACGACTGCAAAATGATATAGTTTGGTTATCCCACCAGTGTATTGGTTCATGATCACGGCAGGGTGCTGTACAGTTGCAGACAACTTCTTCTCCATCACAGACATAATTCTGTGGTATACAGTTTAAGTTTACTGCACTTGCAACTGCATAAAGTAAGAATTATAATGTTCATGTTAGTTGGTTCTCTCCCATGTGTCATGAAAAGCTCTACAATCACAATTTTGCTATGTAAGAATCTTGAATTACATTTTTCCATGTACAAATTATTTTCTGGTGCCATGTAACAATGTAATATTACACCATTTGTTGTCCTTTCATAAAATTATATATAGATCGAGGTCTACATTGTCTTTGTCATGTAAACACCTTAGATTTTGTGTCTAATATCCACCAGTACACACGCATGCAGCTGTAAACACAATGTCATGAATACTGACTGAGGGTAACTACAAAGCATATGAATATTTTCGATACGTTCCAAAAAACATTGTTGGCACAAACCTGGCAAAAGAACAAGGAATGCAGCTGCAGCTAAATGCCACTGGATTAAACACACACAAAGCAAAACAAAATTGCAACTGCAGGTTATTGCCTTTTTCCTATACCATTCTTTCCTGCAATTTTCTCAAACCGTTGTTGTAGTAAATATTTGCATGCACATGTTGGTGGAATTTGGCCTAGATATGAGGAGAAGGCTATATATGTGTTGCTCTGAGGGAGTATAATACATAATCTTCTTAAGAGTGAATGAACAAGAAAGTGCTTACAGTAGGCATACCTGTAAGTGAGAGTAGTAGAATTGGGAGATTCATCAATCTGTAGCTAACGAAATTGAACAAAAGCATTCCAGGGCAAGTACATTACAGTTAGAATTGACTTCTCAGCCAGTACTTCTCTGATGTGGGCTTTAACACCTTGGAAAACAAGGACAGTGTTAATTAGTCTCAGGTTCTGAGGGCACTATTGGTTCCCAGGGTGTTAATTCGAGCCCTCATAAAAAGGCATTATCCTATACTATTCCCCAGGTCCAGGCCTGAGCTGCCCACCTCTCACCATGTGAGGGAGAGGTAATTAACATTCTTTATCCACCATATTGTAGTAAACAATCGTACATATAAATATTGGCCATAAGTTTAACCACATGTCATGAATATTTCTGAATTCACCCACCCATGTCTTAACAAAACATGCCACACAAAATGAAAGGGATGCATACATTCTAAATGTGAAAACAATTAATTTAGCCACCAACACTCACACTTTCCAAGTTTCAAGTGACAAATAGTGCATGCTGAAAAGAAAGCCTAGGTATGAGATTAGGGTTATGCCAAACATGAAACAAGTAGTTAGGTAAATGTAAGTAAGCAAGGTAGCTATAGTTTACAGTATGATACCTGTGAATGAAAGCAGTAGAAAATAGTGTGAGATCCATCAATCTTCACCCTATAAAGTATAGGGTGAAAAAATTTAGTACACTGGTAGAGAATTCTATTAGATGTGTGTTTAGCTTCAGTAGCCTCGTTCCCAGGCCTCCCCCGTTTTGTGTTCCTCGGTTTGCGTTCAGTATAATACACGGAAGCGGAGTTTTTCGCGCTCTTCCGCTTCCGTGTATTATACTGAACGCAAACCAAAGAACACAAAACGGGGGAGGCCTGGGAACGAGGCTAAGCTACAGCACATGACTCCTACAGAGGCGTAGCCAGAACACAGCTGATGCCAGGGCACACCATGGGCACACCACGTTAGCGAGAACTTCTGTGCAAAATGCAGAAGCAACTACGGGATCTGTAGGCATCCTCCCCCAGAAAATTTTGAAATTTTTGAGCTTGTCAATTTTGAGGCTAGGTTAGGCCATACCATTGGCCATGCCTGTGCCACTGCCTTCCTAGTAGCATTAAACATTTTACTGAAATACTAACCACCGAATGAAGTTGCTGTTGATGACTAGCCACGATGATAGAACAGCTCAATTGCTAGCCATAATAATTGAACAGCTGAATGATTACCCACACTGCATGATTGAACAGCTATATATAATAATGGGATGGCAGTTATAAACTGAATTGCCTGACAAGGCAGGCAACAGAAGGAACTTCTCCAGTCTAGTATTGGTCTATCATAATATTATTCATCAGCTATGTACCTTTGGATTTCTAAGCAGTAAGAATTACATTTGCCAGTTGTGGGATTTTCTGCTTCACTCAAGTACAAAAGCTGCTGCACTCTCAGGCTCATTCCATTACGCCTCACTGCCCAGTGGTAGCAGAAAAAGTTCACACAGCAGTTTTGTAAAGGCTGATACAACCATCTATGTGCACACCCAATTTTTACCCAGTGAGAAACTAGTAAAATGCGTATGCACTTAGCCACGTGGGCATTGAAGGTTCATGTAGGGTTTGGTTTGTCAAACCATCAATTGATACTTTTAGCACCATGGTCCTAGCAAGGATCAGACGATCAACTCACGAACAGTAATCACAGTGACTAGCAGAAAAGAACGGCACGGCTTTATTAATCAGCATACCTCTCGCGGTGCGAAGCGTAGACACGCCCAATCACATCCAGATTGTCTTTTGGCGACTAGTTTTACGAGAGCTTCAAGGCGTGAGCTTAAAAACAAAAGATGGGGCACTTTCGTACTCATATGATTCGTTAATTTTATTGTTTGTACATTGTTTCTACTCCCCTGCAGGCCTGCATTCCGCGGGAAACTTTGCCGACATTCATGGCGATTAACTATAGCAACGTGTCCTGCATCCGCACAGTTTCCCTGACCACGCCTCCTCCGGGGACCAGCCTCGTTCCCAGGGACGCGGACTGGGACAGGCCAAGGTCGGATTCCAGAAATGGATGATTTGTGGTCCACACAAATCTTGAATGATATTGTGTAATATTATGCCTGTTTTCTCAAATGTAGATGAAATCATCCAAAAGTAGTAAATTTTGTATAATCCAAATCTTGATGATTCTGAACATGTTTGTAAGTCATAAAATATGTGTTTTTATGTCATCAAAAGTGGATGTTTTGTACAATCCATATTTGGATGATTATCATATGTATCTTCCAAAGTTGGATGCTTCGTATCATCCTAATCTGGCTTCAATACATTTGTTTACCTCTCAAGCATAATGTGTAGCGTACATGAACACACAAAATCACTTCAATTGAGACTGTCTTGATCAGTTTAACATGAACTACCCCTTACAATAAGCAATGTATAGGCTTAGGAAAGAGTTTTTGATTGGGGGGAGGGGGGGGGGCACAGTTTCACACAGAGTAGTGAACAATTTATATATTAACAGTTTATAAAAACTTTGGGGGAGGGGGCACATGCCCCCAGTGCCGCCCCCCCCCAGTTCCTACGCCTATGCAATAGCTTAAAACAATAGCAAGCTTAAGGGAGTACATGTTGTGGTCATGATTCATTTATTCACTGATACTTCCCTGCTGGGTTGCATACCGTGGTGTACATTCCCGACATAATAACATACTTTAGGTGTCTGTTCAAGGGTTTCAAGTAACACAATGAATATGAGTAGAGCAAAAAATATGCCTGAGTTTTCCATTTGTGTGGCAATAACAAGCACTAACAAAATGAAGTAACACCATTATAGCTAAGGCATAAACTTCACACACTGTCTTATATACATCCTTTTCCCCACACAGCCATGTGGTGCATAGCTAATTGATCACATTCAGTTGTAGTCCCTATGGCTATAGATTTTGCTAACAAGTGGAACTATTACTACTGTAATGAATCCTTGGTGCACCACTATAGAAAAACATCTTCCTACGCCACTGGTTATTTAGGTCATTCTACAGACCTCAGTGTGCACAGTTCACAGATGTGCGTGTTTTGTGATACTATGAGAAAGTAGTGAATTTAAAGTGAATGAATGTCTCCATAGCCTCTATCTGAGAAGATGGATGTCAGTCTGTCTATATATATACCTAGAAGCTATTTACTAGAGGTTCTAGAAAATACCAATTCAAGTTGTTGTTTTTTTTTCCTTAATGACCCTTCAAATCGACGATTTTGACAATGCTAAACAAAAACTAGTATAGTAGTTTGAGCTACCTATCCAGGTCATAGCTTAGTATCAAAACATACCTGGAATATATAAGCACTCAATACACAACGTAAATTATCTCACCCTTTCCATATACCACAAACAATCAACACAATATAGCGTCATCGGTTGTTAAAGGTTAACTTGCTAAAGTTTCACCTGATCTTCTACCTGACTTGTCATTTTGGGGAGCTACGTTAGTGTAATATGACCGCAAGTTCATGTGAAGGTTAGAAATGATTGCACTTTTATGGACAAAGTGTTGGCAAAGTGAATTTGTACAAATCCTGGTATACTGCATGCAGGGTGTACAAATGTGTACTCCCTACCCATAGTCAGTGGCGTAGCTACACCCTGGCATACCCGGGCCTGTGCCCACGTTAAATTCGCTGGTGCCCGGGTAAAAATAATGTAGAAAGCGAAGGTCAAAGATCAGTTATTAGCATGTGCGATCGCAAGTTTATGCGGACATGAAGCGAGCATACCGGTAAGTCTGAAGAATTGTATTTGTGGCCGAAAACGGCCTCAGAAGCGATCTCAGAGAGTATAATTGAAAAAAATTTTATGGCGAGAGCATGCCCCAGGTCCCCTAGCAAATGCGTGTTATACGCACGCACTGAGTGCGCCCATGCTGTGCCCACGTAACTTGCTCATCCTGGCTACGCCACTGCCCATGGTCAAGTTTGTACACAAAATTGTACACTTTGGGTTGATTGTATGTATTTGTACACCCGTGTAAGTTAGTCTAATAATCATAAAACTATAATGACTTGTGTAAGATATTACCCGATTGTAGGTAAATATGTATGCTAAATTTACCACTTCAGTGAAAGCTTCCATGCTCATAAAATCACAAATGAAACTTCGTCATAGTGGTTGGATGCCTGTGGTTGGGGACAGTGTGGTTGGGGACAGTGTCTGCTGCCGTGACAAAGGTGCCATTGCAAGGAACAACAACTGCTTCATCATCAGCATCAGTAGTGCAAGTGATTGAATAACCGTATATGGTATATCTGCAGTCAAATTGATAAGGTGCACAACTGGTAGAAGACGCTCCAGAACATGGTCGATAGCTTATTGTAAGGTTGGATGAAAAGTTGTAATTTTGTATAGTTGGATTATGGCAGCACTTGTTGTTGCATTCTGAGTCACAACTCTAACTGTGGCTGCAAACACTGAATAGAACATTTACAGAATAGTTAGTCCATTCTGTTTGACACTGTGAAAAAAAGCTGGTATATAGTGTTTCATGTATACAGTAATAAGAAAACATAGTTGAGCTGTGGATTATTGCTTTCTCAGCCATTGCTCAGAGCAGACACAGTGATGGTGTACCATACTCCATATGAAGCTGCAATGTCTCACTGTTACTGTCTCCTTCAATAGAATTACAGCTGAGGTTGTAGTGAGTGACTGGAAGCTGTAAATGCTATGTTGGTGCCTGAAAGGTGAGGGAGATGAGTTTGTGTCACCAATGACAATTGGTATAAGTAAAGACAAAATGAGATGATCGAAATAATAGACTCAGTTCAAGGATTGGTTGATTTGCAGTAATTTTAGCCTCATTCCTGGTGATGGGAAAGTTTATGAACTTCTGCATCAAATTCGAAACATGAATAGAGGTTGTGCACACTTTTTCATGAGATGTGTAAAATTCTTTTCATATTATATGCACTGAGAAATTTGCATTATTGATTGGTGTAAATTCCTAGGATGACCCGATGCTAAGCCTGCTATGCTGCTATATATCTGTCCAACCACTGGAATGAATCCAATGTATATCATCAGTATAGTCATACAGATGGTAATCTATAGTGCCAATTTTCTTTACTCAGTATTTTATTTTCTGTAAAACATTAGAGTAGAAAGAACAGTTCATGTACGAAGGGTTGTGCCTAAAATATGCAGCCGTACACACAATACAGTTGCAGGGAGTATCTGTTAACACGCACTAGTAAGGCAGGCTTGAAGTACCTTGTGAACTGATCTTTGTAGCAGATGATCTGAAACTACTCAAAAAGCTCAAAAAGATTGTATCTACAGTTCTACACACACACTAACAGTTATAATATTTGCCAGGGTCTTCTAAGACCCACACAATCTTGAAATGAAGACCATAGATACCAACTTTATGCATGCATGGGATTATGCAATATCACAAATTGCATGGTGGGCAGTTACGTGGAGGACCTCACAAACCACAAAACTGTCAAAATTGGGGGGTGGGCTCTTGCTCGGGGATTGGCACTTGCACAGGACAATATGGTAGGATATATTCTTGGCAGTCAAGTTAGGTCTCTCACAAGTGGTGAATGTAAACATGAAGTCCTGATCTGCGTTCAGTGGTCTTAAAATATTTGAAATGAGGGCATCCAATTTTGACAACATAATTATGCTAATGTATATATACATGTATTGACCTCCAATCTGAGACTGAAAAGTTAACTTCTTTTTACCTGTGCAGTTTGTCACTGGTAGTGTAACAAATTCTGAGTCCAATGGTTCTTCTGGATTACAATTAGTACCGTTGATCACTGCAGATGAGCATCCAACTTGAATGGTTCTGATAGTGTAGCTCAAGCGAGAAATAAAGAAATTGAGCAATAATCACTTCCACATACACTGGAGGTGATGTATCAGGTACACAACTTTGTCTGTTACCGTTACAGAGTTGAGACTACGAAACAGTATAGTTCAGTTATCCCACCAGTGTATTGCTGCTGTACAAGTACAGATAACGTCTTCTCCATCACAGACATAATTCTGTGCTGTATAGTTCATTGACAAGCTGAATACACTTGTAACTGCATAAAGTAAGAATTTAACATAATTATAATGTTCATGTTAGTTGGCTCTCTCCCATGTGTCATGCAAAGCTCTACAATCACAATTTTGCTATAGATGTAAGACTCTTGAATTCTACCATGTAATAATTAATTTGGCGGGTAACGTAACAAGCCAATAGTGCAGCTTTTTTGTCTTTTCATAAAAATATAATGCATAGATCAAAGATTGTAGGTTTTGTAGAGATCTAGCTACCCTGTTTTAGTCATTTAAAATTACATCTTTGTGTCTAATATCCAAGATCCAGTAAACCACACACATGCAGCTGTAAACAAATTCTGTCAGGCTACAAAGCATAAATAGTTTCTACGTTCAAAAAAACAAACACATATTCCTGTCGGTACAAACATTACAAAAGAAAAGGAAAAAATGCCACTGGATTAACCAGAGAAAAAGCAAAACAAAATTGCAACTGCAGGTTATTGTCTTGTCCCATAACCATTATTCACTGAACTTTTGTCAAACCGTTGTTGTATTAAACACGAGCATGTGGGTGGAATTTGGCCTAGGTATGAGGATAAGGCTATGTGTTGCTCCAAGGAAAATACAATAATGTTAAGACGAAAAAGAAAGTGCTTACAGTAGGCATACCTGTAAGCGAGAGCAGTAGAATTGTTAGATCTATCACTTACAATAATCGAAATAAAACAAAAGCATTTCAGGATAAGTACATTGCAGAATTCTATTAGAATTGACTTCTCAGCCCCACTCCCACGGGTATGATCTAAATTGGGTAAAGCTCCTCTCATTTATGCTTTAACACCATGGAAAACAAGGGCAGTGTTAATTAGTCTCATTTTCTGTCCTCAACTAATTAACATTGGTTCCCAGGGTGTTAATTCAAGCCCTTAAATAAGGGAACTATCCTATACTATTCCCCGGGTCCTGGCCCAGCTGCATACCTCTTACCATGTGAGGGAGAGGTAATTAGCATTTTTTACCGTAATTCCGGAAATGAATGCACGGAGTGCGAATGAGTTGAATGTAAGGGTTTTGCATAATAATGCTATTCAAATATTGCGAATTAAGACTACTGATATATACCGGCAATTGTATCCATAAATGAATACCGTTTTTAAACAATGCGTGTGTAAAATGCCTTGCAATGTTCGCATTTATAAAATACTGCATTAATTTCTGGAATTACGGTATCTACCGCAGTTTCATACATTGTGTAGTAAACAGTCATACATATGAATATTGGCCATAATTTTAAGTTTTGGTCATGAATATTTCTGTTTCACCCACCCATGTCTTAACAAACTTGCCACACAAAACTAAAATGATGTTCCATTCTGCAAAAAAAAAAAAACAAATGAGAAAACAATAAATTTAGCCCTCACAATTTCTAAGTTTCAAGTGACAATTACTGCATGCTGACAAGAAAACCTATAGGTATGAGATTAGGGTTATGCTGCTTGTACTGCAGCTAAACATGAAACAAGTAGTGCATGATGTGTTTATAGAGTATGATACCTGTGAATGAAAGCAGTACAATAATAAGTGTGAGATCCATCAACTTTCACCCTATAAACCATAAGGTGAAAATAAATTTGTACACTGGTGGAGAATTCTACTACATGTGTATTTAGCTACAGCACATTACAGGTTGGAAGTTCAAAGCGACCGAAACCCATGGTCATGCGATGACCGGAAAGGGTACTCCCTTGAAGACCAGTGTTTTTCAAGCGTATCTCCCAAAAACAATAACCCACTTTGCCATAACTGCCCCACCCATTTGAGCCATAAATGCCCCACCCATTTAAGCCATGAATTCCCCATGGGGAATTGGGCACTGCCCCATTATGTTTAACTCCAAACCGTATGTGTGCACAATATTTTTGCATAATGAACATCAATGAGCCAGCCAGTGTCGACACACAACTTCTCTACTCCACTCCCATTAGCAAGACAAAGCCCTCCCATACAGTAGCATTAACATTTTACTGAATTACTAGCCACAATGAAGCTGCTGCTAATTACCATGCCGCAATGATTGAACAGCTGACCTATAATGATTGAACAGCTGAATTACTACCCACACTGATCAAACAGCTATATATAAATGCAATGGCAGTTAGAGCATTCTCTAAGCCGAATCGCCTGACAAGCCAGGCAGCAGAGGAAAACTTTTCTAGCTCAGCATTGGTCTACCATAACATCATGTTGGTTCAGCAAACTTATTTGTCATCAGCTATGTACCTCTGAATTTCTAAGCAGCCACAAATAAGAATTACATTTGCATAGTTTGCACAAGTTTTGGGATCTTCTGCTTCACTTACTAAGGCCGTCAGTTTGCATCAGTGAACAACATGCTGCTATTCAGCACTGCTCTCTCAGGCTCATCCCATTACATTGAAGCATGTACCCAATATCTGATAGCAAAGGACAGTAGTTATATAAAGGCTGATACAACTGTGTATGTGCACACCTATTTTACACCCAGTGAGAAACTAGCACCCCACACATCTACTGTTATGTCATACAGCTTAGAGTTGGTACTCTAGCACACACAGTTGACTGAAACACACTTCTTATCTTCAGTCTTGTAAACAAGCCAGCATTCTTTCATGTCACATCAAAGATAAAAACCAAGTGGCCGTTAGTCCTCGTCCCACCATCACTCTATGAGCGGGTTCAGGTAGGGTTTGGTTTGTCAAACCATCAGTTAGCACTTTTTGCACCATGGTACTGGCAAGGATCAGACGATCAACTCACGAACAGTAATCACAGTGACTAGCAGAAAAGAATGGCACAGCTTTATTAATCAGCATACCTCTTGCAGTGAGAAGCATAGACACGTCCAATCACATCCAAATTGTCTTTCGGCGACTAGTTTTACAAGAGCTTCATGGCATCAGCTTATAAACAAAAGAGGGCGCACTTCCGTGCTCATATGATTCGTTAATTTTATAAGATACATAGCCAGATTTGGATTGTACAAAACTTCCACTTTTCGATGACTTACAGAATCATCCAAATTCAGATGGTATATACAACTCATCCAAAGTTGGATGATCTTATCTACTTTTCACTTCTATACAGAAGAAACCAGGCATATATCATCTCACCCATATTTTGAAGATTTGTGTGGATCACAAATGCAAATCATCCATTTTAAGAAGTGGAGCCTACCTCAACTGCAATGAGTCTATAATTGATACATCAACGTATAATTGATACATCAACGTATAATTGATACATGTTTCTATAGAAAGTGAGATGAGTGACTCCCACTTTCAGTCAGTGCATGCCATGCAGGGATCACCCATTCATTCATAACATAGTGGTCATTGACTCCTAGTCACTCTATGACTATGCATGATGACTGTTCCCTCAATGCGCTCTACAGGTAATCAAGAGACCCTAGGTGCTACACAGCAAAGTGTTGACGTGTATTTTGAATGGTAGTATAATACAACTCAATGATTTTAGAGTAGCTACCAAGTGTGTCAGCACACTCATACATACAGTTGTATGAAGATCTTCTTGTGTCTGCAGCAGCTTCATCTTTGGTGATACTAAGAATACGTATTGCCTTTAACAATCTTCACACAAGAGTTCACCAGTTGTCCTTCTAATGAGTCACTCCCAACAAAGAAATGGCAACTGAGCAGCCTGGAGTCATACCATCTTTCTGAAAACACAAGGAAACGTACTGTGCATTAGTCTATAGACATCTTGCTGTCGTATAAGTTTGATGCTTTCAGTATTCTCTGCATACTATTTCACCATCTGTCACCCCACCTGCTGTTCTGCCAACTGTGGTATCTTCTCTCATGATCTTGCGGGCCAGACTCTCAGTGGAAATTCGATATCAGCTGGCTTAGCAATAATATGGACAGCCGAAAATTGCATGCAATACTCTGCGAGCCATGTAGCTACTATGGCTCTGCTTCTGTCCCAAGCCTTGATGTAAACAGATTACCATAATCTCTGCTACTTTCCCTGCAGGCACAGCTTCTATTACAATCCATGCTATCACTGCTCTCTTCTCTGGAGTAATAGTGCTATTCTGTTTGTAATTGCTTCCTACAGCACCACTAATGGGGTCCAATAGCTCTGCGGAATTTTTTAGCAGTATAGAAAAAAATTATTGTGACTACACACATTACTGAACAAAATTACGAACTGTGCGATTTCATAGTATAACACCTTAATGGGGTGTCATTTCACTGCTCTAAATAGAACTCCCATAGCGTGTAACTACTTAGCATTCATGGGTGTACTTGAGCTCCTTAAAAGTGTTATACTTAGGTGTACTGGAATACCCCAGAAGGTGCTACACCTGATGTGCTGCATGGATGTGTACCTTAAAATAGTGCTGCTGAGAAACTGTTATCTTTACAAAAACAACAAAAAATACACTGTGCACAACACACGATTATAAAGATGATATAGAAATGAAAAGCATGCACACACTAACTATTGTACTAGTGTTGTAGAAATGTTCTTACATCTTAACTCTTTAACAACCGTAGGCTATTTACTGGAAGTGTTTATTAGGCTATGGATACCTTCCATGGTCCGTATTTTCACTTCTGCTTGGAGCTAGCACTGGAAACTTGACTCAAAGCTTTATTGACATGTTCTCTGTAGGTTCATGACCTTGGACACACCCACTCATTAGCGAGCGTTCAATAGTCAGGGCCCACCAACCAGAGAACGCTCCTCCTGACTAAAAGCTGCCTAAAATGCCAGAAATGGAGTCCCTACAAGGTGAAAGGAGCGTTTTCTACACCCGTTTGTGCAAGAAAGCAGACAAATGGCCTACCCGGCATTGACCAAGGCTTTTCTACAGGCAGCTGCAACTGCCGCCATGCACTGTCAGCCAGAGCGGTGCCGCCATGCACTGTCAGCCAGAGATGGAGTCCCTACAAGGTGAAAGGAGCGTTTTCTACACCCGTTTGTGCAAGAAAGCAGACAAATGGCCCACCCGGCATTGACCAAGGCTTTTCTACAGGCAGCTGCAACTGCCGCCATGCACTGTCAGCCAGAGCGGTGCCGCCATGCACTGCCGCCATGCACTGTCAGCCAGAGCGGTGCCGCCATGCACTGTCAGCCAGAGCGGTGCACCCACCCACCTCCCCCTGTCCCACCCTTTCTGCTAGCGCAGAACCTATCTTCAAAACGGATTGCGCCAACTGATAACATGCGGCCAAAATCTGACGACGCCATATGGCGTCGTCGGTTGTTAAAGGGTTAACTCCCTAAGTGCTCAAAAGTCCGAGACTAAGCCAAGTATTGCAGTGATTGTATATAGCTACCCAATTTCCAATGTTGGTACATAGTTGGGTTAGCCCACTCTGATTCCGAGCCCTTCAAACTATATCAGAGAGTCGGTAGACTCTCTATGTGGGATTCACTTTGTTCACCGATTCTGAGGTCAGGCACGTGCACTGTGATTACGTAATGCATTACACGAGAGAGAAAGTTGGCGTAACACAGAAAAGCAAGGTGAGGGCGAAATTTATGTAAAGCTAGTCTAAAATAAGTGATAGTCTGATAGTTGAGGTAGAAATATGGGATCTATGCCTGCCAGTGGCACACATGTATATACAATGAAGTTACATGTGTGCCACTGGCAGGCTACATACTCTTGATGACATCCCAGCTTGAAGTGCTCAAGCATCTTAGCCATGCAAACTTGGTTGACAACAGATCAGCAGAATTGAAGTGATTTTTCCATTTATCACTGTTTGGGATGATGTTTGGATGTAGTATGGCCTTAGTTTAGATCAGAAGAAGCAACATGGAAGCTACCAAATTGTTTATCAACAATGCAGAGTTTGTTGGGATTGCTATTTTCTCCCCAAGGAGCTGGAATAACTCCATGGTGGGTGTCATTAACTTTATGCCTTGGCTGATGATCACGTAAGCCAGACCAAACCAACCACAGCACAGATTGTGTTCAGTGTCATGCATAGGAAAGGATCAGGTGGCTTCTGAAGCGGGTTTGTGTGTTTGTGGAATGCACTCAGAGGAGAAGCTGATTGCTAGCTTTTGAAAGAGAGCTCAAGTTTAAAATTGGTACCTGCTTACTCTTTAGTTAAACCCCACCCTTTCACCAAAAAGGGTCTGCTGACACAAGCCATACGTAATTGGGCTTACTCCAGATTTTTAATATGATGTAGTCTCACAGGCCCGACTCACTTCCGCAAAAGAAGGGAAGGGTCTGGTGAACTGCATATACAAGCCATGCATGCCCCACTGGAATGCAATTAGCTAGATGACGTAACCAGATATCAAATAATGCACTTTTGAATTTACCTGTTGTGGAGTAAGCACGCTCCTCGAGAAGTGTTTTTACAGCTTCTGCAGTAGCGGAAAAGATGCCCTAGCTCTCTTCCACCATTTTCAAGACTGCTATTGCTACTCAAACAGTCATGTAATGCGTCATGTGACAAAATACTGCAGTGTGATTGTACTGTACTGTACAGTGCGGCGGGACATGGCTTGTATATGCAGTTTACCAGACCCTTCCCTTTTTGCAGAAGTGGGTATGGCTTGTGAGACTAAATATAATGCAGGAGCAAGTAAAAGTACTTCAATTGTGCTGCTAAAAACTTGCGATTCTTCAACACAAAGCATGTGTTTATCCTTCATCTAAAATTACAAAGCTTCAGCACAAGGATTCTGGCTTTTGTCACAAGACCTTTCTCTGTTGGTTGGGTTTGGGCACGAGACTGGTAGCCGGACAACAAAATTAAGTAGCTGAGTGATTTACAGCCATCTGTCTAATTGGCCGCACTCAACACACAAAAGCACAAAAGCTCATCAAGTCACCAGACCCTTACCTGTGAACAGGAGGGAGACATGACGTCACATCATAGTGGCAATTAATGTGCTATCATGACATTCCAAGGGCATGAATTAGTGCTACAAACAAGGTGGTTCTATGAATGAAGTCATGATGAGTGCATTCAGTTTTCAACTGTGCTGAAGCCATCTGACAGGCTAGACCTGTACATTGCTAGTTTAATGGTCGGTTGTTCATGAGAAGCAATTTTGACTAGCCAGGCGGCTTCAGTTTTGTTGAAAAATCCATGCACCCACATTGACTTCGTCCATACAGCACTAGTTGTAGCTTGTATTCATAGTTGTTGCTCTTGGAATATCGTACAGCACATTGTCAATGTCACATGATCACCATGGGCCGGTGTGGCGGTGCGTATTATGTCATTGCTGAATGCTAGGAATTTCATTCTCATTAATCCATTAACTTAGTGTGATGTTTACTATTCCCATTGTTCTCTTTAGATGCAAAACACAAAGATCCAAGTTTCCGAGACTGTCACAGATCTCTACCATGCAAATTTCCGGACACAGCAGCACCTTGCTTGTGTCACTGTTCTCATCTTCAGCTAGATATGCATCTAATTTTGCACGATTTCATTTCAGTGAATCTTGTGTATATGTTACTTTATCAGAGAGTTTAGTACTTTTCTTCTACATTGGCTGTTATTTCCATTTGTTTTAGCTTGCAAAAAGACTTCATTCTGCAAAGCCAAACCCTACATATTCGGGCAGTGCAGTCACTGCAGTGCCAGCGTAAGTTCAGTTCGGCGCGCGAATGCGCGCACCAGCATATTCTGTCACGTGGTAATCATGTGCCTTCTGTCCTCAGAGTCGGTGAACAAAGTGAATCCCTCTCTATGTAGGGATGGCGCCGACGCGCAATATATGCAACACTTAAGCAAAAGCCGTATAACTTCACCACAAATACGCTAAAGCTTATTTGAGCGCCCAGGCCTCCTCTTTGAGTGCCTTTGTGATCAGCAAGACTCATATAAGTGGCCAAAAGCCACGCGGAAGACAGCTAAACTCAAAAGTGTGCGATAGCAAAAGTGCCATTTTTCGTATTCTTCTTTCTTGTTACGACTTTCGTTCAAACAACGATATCTCGCAAACTGTTTAAGTACTCACCGTCATTTTAGTACGAAACTGATGCTTATCACAGCGCGGAGCTCTACGACCACTCAGCGTCTTCATAGCTTCAAATTCACCCTGGTCAATAAAAGCCATTCACAACACTCTGAGGCTGCTGTCCGTTGCTTAGGACGCCATTTTCTAATTTTGTACGCATGCGCACACGAAGTCTCGTTCCCAGACCAAAGACCACGGTCATTGGTCTGGAAGCGAGAGTACACAAGCGAGCGGGCATGACTGGCACTGTCTTTTCCCCCCGCGGCATTGGGCAAGGCTTATGAACACCACGTAGGTAAGGCGCTGCATTCAGCTTCCTACTTGCAGCTACACTAAAACTAGCCTACTCACAGCTTTAGTGAACTGTAAAGCTAGGATGGTCTGACAGTTGTCAGTATGATAGTTTTCTGTGCTGCAGCTGGTCAGTAGTCATGTGATTGACAACTGAATCATGAAATTGGTTTCACAAAGTTTGGTACGGAGAGTGGTTGGCCCTTCAGCAGGTTCTAGCTGGCTATAGAATTATTACATGCCTGTAACCACTACTATTAAAACTGTCAATGCCGTTTCAAGTTCTGGTGTTGTGGTTACACTTGAAATATTCTTCTTTGGCTTAGGTTAACATCAAAAAAGTACAGAAACAAGACTTAAAAAAAACATTAAAAATGTAAAAAGATGTAGGGATGGCATGCCAAAAAGGATGCAAACAAGGTAGGGATAATGCAGGAAAGCAAAGATCAACATATTGGCAAAGCCCCATCCCTACATCTTTTTCACACTACAGTTGATGCAATGCTGCTAGATCATATTTACAGCCTCGTTCCTGAGCCGGCATGTGGGAGAAGGAAAGTGGCCTGGGGACAAGGCTAAAACCATGCCATGTACTTTAACGACACTTATATCATAAATCTGCAGTCTACTCTACTCGCTGCTTAAGTTGTTGAAGAGGTTCCGTATAACATAATGCTACCAATAGGGTCATACTAGCCTTGTTCCCAGGCCACGTGGGAGAAGGAAGTGGCCTGAGAACAAGGCTACAGCCATGAACTGCCAGTAAAGGTTGTGAACATTTTAAGAAGACCCCCCTGCACTGTCTAACTGTAGTGTGAAAAAGATGTAGGGATGGGGCTTTGCCAATATGTTGACCTCTGCTTTCCTGCATTATCCCTACCTTGTTTGCATCCTTTTTGGCATGCCATCCCTACATCTTTTTACATTTTTAATGTTTTTTTAAGTCTTGTATATTATGTATCTCCTTGATAATATATAATTATCACCATAGTACGAAGCTATACCAGAAAATATCACGAGTTTGTTGCCGTCTGTATTGTTACGAGTGTGCAGCACAAGTAACAATGCCAACGGCAACAAACAAGTGATGTTTTTTCCGGTATAGCTTGGTACTATGGTGATAATGATTTTATCATACGAACTCTCTTTGCACGTTCAGACGCAGCGCATGTGACTTGTAGTACCTGATACGGATTCTCGCGTAACTTGTAGTACCTGATATGGATTCTTGCGTGACTTGTAGTACTGATACGGATTGTCGCGTGACTAGTAGTAAAAAAATACGGCTTTTTATAAACTGCGCGCAGCTCCGATAACTCCCATACATTAGCGTGAGTTAGACGTATGATAATATATCTTATTGCTGTATTTCAATTCATGACTGTCAAAACTGTACAGTTAGGTTGCAAAAGTGATATACTTATACAACGGATTATACAAGTTGTCCTTGAGCAGGTTGGAATCGTGTACCTCATCATAATTATTTTTGGTTTAAATGCCCTAGTATTTCCTATCACTGTGAGCATAATACTTATAAGTACTTGTACAGTGGGAAGAGTGCTGTCATAAATAAACATTTATGTTGCTATGGTTATGCCAATACTATATAAAGATTTGGTAGTCTAAACAACGAAATCTAAGTCTTGAACAAGAACTTGCACATGTACAGATATGTTTACAATAATAACAACAAAGGACCAATCAGGTGGAATATATAATAATTATAGCTTAGGTGGTCAGGGATTTATGGCTGTAGTAAACAAACCTCATCCTCGGGCTATGCCCTCGGACTCGGTCTACGCCCTTGGACTCGGTCTACACCCTCGGACTCGGTCTGTTTACTGCCATAAATCCCTGGCACCTGTGCTATAACTATAACTAAATACCCTTTTAGTATGGCCTTGGAACTTTTACTTAATCAAACTATTATTAACTAAATTATTATGTGCTAAACTGGAGACTGCATGAAACTAAACTAAACTAAAATATCCAAAACAAATACAGAACTATACTAAAAAGAAAGATTATGTTTTTTTACACTAATAAGTATAACCAAATACCTTTTAGTAAAGGCGTTGGAGTTTTAGTGATTGAAACTATAGCCAACCAAAACAACTGTTCAAATTACACTAAAATAAATTTTCAGAATCTAAAAACTAACTACAACTAAACTAAAAGCATAAGCTCTACACTAAAACCACACTAATATTATTGGAGCAAAAACAGCTATTGCCACAGTTCCACTAACAGCTGCGCCAGCAATGGTTCCACCAGTGCCTGGAAAAGAAAATACATGAACAACTGTAGCTGCATTGCACTGACTGATTCTCAGTTGAAATCAGATCATAAAACAAGTTTGACTGCATAGCATCTAAGCTTCAGGGAGATGTGGTTCATTGATTGTTGATGCTGCAGTTGCAGCTGCAAGAAGAGATCTGATACCAGTCTAGAGGTCAATTAAGCAAGCAAGTTAATTACTACTACACTTACAAATAAGATTAATACACTTACCAGTTGGGGATGGTGTTAGATTCGGAACTGCATCCAAGCAAAGAATGGAAAACTATACATAAATGACCACATATACAATCTATTTTGGTAACACATAATAAGTTGATGGAAGACGGGTACAAACAACCTCCTAACAACCTCCTAACAACCTCCATTCAAAGGTTAGCAAATCCACAGGCAAACCCCCCCCCCCCTCACCCTCCTGAAGGTTGGAAAGATGTACCATTCTACTGGGTGGCTTTTGAAAATACTGTCTACAAGCCGATCGAGTTACAGTGCTAGAAGTTGATTAACTATGGCTTCCACAAGTGCGGACGTCGCCAGTTTGTACGGCTAGGAAGGTCGTATTGAGAAGCCACCCGATAGAATGTCAGCACACATCACATTCACCACATACATACTGTTCAGATAGCTTAAGCTCATCGCTAAGGCCTCCCGCCTTGAGCTACCAAGGGTGCTCAGGAAAGCTAGGAAGAACGCACACCTTCCTATGTAGGAGCAGAGGGTGTGGCCTGGGTGTGGTCAAGGAACAAGTAGATGGGTGGGGCTGACATATAAAGTAAACTTGGTATTTTTAATATCTCCATTTTCAACAACAGCCATAAATCAGTTAAAAAAACAAGATGAAAGCATTGGACCCAGGCCTTAACTCCCCTGAGTTGCACTGACTGATTCTCAGTTGAATCAGATAATAAAACAAGTTTGACTTAATTTAAATCATTCTGCGTAGCATCTAAGCCTTAGGGTGATGTTACTACACTTACAAACAAGATTAATACACTTACCAGTTGGAGATGATGTTGGCTGAACAGTTGTTGACGGTGTTAGATTCAGAACTACATGCAAACAAAGAGTGGAAAACTATACATAAATGAACATATCGAATTTGTTTCAGTAGCACATCTCATTTTTTAAGTGTAGCACTATAGGGTAAGATATGCTGTGGAATAATGAGGATATGGCACAGCATATGCATATGGGACAGCATAATTTATTATTATGCTACAAAACAAATTGCATGATTGCTTACCAGTAGTTGCAGTTAGGCATGATGTTGGATTGAGAACTGGACTATTCATACCTGCAATCAGATGCCAATTCAGTACAGGACTGGGTAAATTATAACCACGTTTTTCAACCCTTCCAAACGCAAGCTTATGCTGATCTCACGCAAGTGGAACAGGATGAATAACCCCTCTACTATAACTTATAAACACAGTTCAGACTATGGCACCTGGCAAACCACTCAAGTTGGTTCTCATTATTTCTCATCAGCATTGAGTAATATAATAATTTTTTAAGAAAATGTGTAGAGATTCACCTCTTCTGGAACAAAAATATTTTCATGAATGTTGCACTAGAAAGGTAATGTACAACCCAGTTCCAGGTGGTATCAATGAACAGAAGCTTCCTTCATGACTACTTATATGATAGCAATGTTATATTACAGCTGCTTGGAACTGCAGGGACTGTAATAAGATTATGAATATATCAGCAAACTGAGTAGTGGCCAACAGTGAAGCTATTGTGTCATTCTTGTCTCGATCACATTTCCAGAACGGTGCAAATAGAAACTTCCATTGGCTACTGATAAATACTATGTTAACTACCAATGTAAAGGTACAGACGCCCAACACTGTAGCCTAGCTTGCTTATTTCTGCACTTCAGTAACATTACACATTTCTTATCTGGTTGAATCAAACAGTATTTTTGTTGATGAAGAGAAAAAATTGAGACCAGGACACATTAAGTTGGGTCTTCCAATGCATTACTACTGAGTCAATTGAGCTAAGGCATTTGAGCTGAGGATAATTCATAGACAATTGCTGCAACTAGCAAACTGCTCTAAGACACAAGTTGGCTGGATCACATTATTTCATCACCAACATAAATACTATTTATACTATGAATGTTTTTAGGACCACCCCATTTTTTGAAACATATAAGTGTGAATATTGCTGTACTGGAATTATGTACAGCTGCATACTACCAAGGGAGAGTAGGCCACAGTGAACCTGTGACTGCAGTTGAAGCAACCTTTAGTTAGAGGTTTGCGCTTTTTGTCTGTTTGGACATTTGTCTTTGTTGTCATGTAACTGTTTTATCCATACATACATACCTGTGCAGTTTGTCACACACAATGTAAAACTAGAGTTCTGTTCCATTTGTGATGGTACTGTCATTGGACTACAACTTGAACTCGGTGTGGATTCAGGTATAATGGAGCAATTAATTTGAACGATTGTGGTACTGTCCCCCATTCCAAGACTGGCATTGTAGCTCAAGCGAGATGTGAAGGTGTCAGAACAGGAAGGAAAGTTGATCACTTTCACAGGCAAACATGATTCAGTATTATTTGGACTGTAACAAGCTTGAGTGAGATTGTTGAAACTTGGTGTAGTGTTACCCGACCAGAGTATTATTTCATTGCAGGCTGCTGTACAAGAGAGATTGACTTCAGCACCAGCACATACACAAGTCTGTTGTGGTGTACATTCCAAACTCGCTACGACACTATAACCTGCATGAATTGAGATTCAACATGCATGTTACTGGGCATTTTACTACTGTATACTGTCATACTACTTCGGACAGCCAAAAAATACTCTGACCATGCATATGTAAACATTTACCAAGTAAATCATCTGAGAAAATTATAATTGCAGTCACAACATTCATAATCTTTTGTGTACTACTATTATACGCATGGAGATTGCAGGGTAATCTCCATTACTGAACTATCGTACATAGTGAAGGTCACCAGTGAGTAGATAAAAGCTGGTGTTATGGATATGAGACGAGAACCACTTTTTATGTAATGTATTAGTATAGACTTACCTAGTCAGAGTGCCCAGCTTGCAGTATATATATATACGTACATAATTATATACATATATGCATGTATATCTTTTTGACTGCACCATGTTTTCTACATGCACTACCTTTGCACAATAATTTTGTTTTGATAATGTAGAGTGTGTGGAATAATTAAATATCAAGAAAATAACTCTTCAGCCTGTTTAAAGAATTAAGAGAGGTCAGTCAACTGGAGGTAGCTAGTTACATGTCAGTACCTGTAAATGAGTGAGTAGCTGACAGCAGCAGAATGAAGAGTAGTGAATTCATCATCCTCTAACATACAAACAGAAGCATACTTGTAAGCATTAATTCTAACATTTTATGATGACCCATTATTGTTTTGGGTAAGTGGTGACATTATCCACCACAGTTCTGCAACCAAATACTGTGCATGCATAATCACAATTATGACATTAGATTTGGTAATTGGATAAGCGTTGTCTGAAGCCTAAACTGCCCAAATGTAACCTTTTTTGCACTAAGCCAGAGAAACTAAATTGGCATCAATTTGTCTTTTTGTAATAGTGGTATATAGGGGGTCAAGGTAGTAAAGCAATGTTAGGGTCTTTTTTATGTATTTTATTTTCAACAAAGTCCTTTTCTTCACATTTTCTAAATGTATTTGTATCATTATTGACAGTTAAATTTTATGACTGTTGTAACTATTCTTACATTCCAATTACTTATCCAATTAGTCTCATTCCCAGACCTACGGCAGGAGTCTTGCTGAGGGTCTGAGAATGAGACTATTATCCAATCAGGTTACTGCATACCAGATTAAGTATTGGAACCCAACTTCTGCGGAAATGCAACCACCCCAAATGCCAGCCTTTTTAATTAAAAGTCTACTCGGATTATAGCTCAGATGCACAACCTTCACTGCTGAACATTCACCTCGACATCGCTACCAACTTGGGAGATTCGGTTTACATCCACCATTGTATTACAAAGCCACAGCTCACTTTTCTTCTAGAGTGAGGTAATGATTGCAGCAGCTCCTTCAGTAGCTTATTGAAGAGCTACGAAGAGCTACTTAGCCTTACTACAAATGACAAACGCCATGAAGGCCTGAGAAGTTTCTACATTGGGCTATTCCAGCATGCCAGCTTGGTATCCACTTCGGCTGGTTTCCTCGCAGCTCAGCCTTAAGTACTCAAACTCAGTCACTGCTGAGTTGTTGAATGACTCGGTAGCTCAGTTGGCTCGAGCATGGAAGGCCATTTGCCAGGGTAATGGGTTCAACGAGCCATTGATATATTTTCTCCCTCTTTCACATTTTTATTTCTCACCTTTCGTTCTTAATGACTTTGACCAGGTTAAGGTCTGACTGTCAGGTCTGTATATACAGCATTGGTCACGCTCACCCAAAGATCATGGATAATTTTTTTTTTATACGGGACGTCTCTTGAATCAGGTAATAACGACTTTACCAACTCTCACTTTAACATAAACAGCTTCTCTAAAGGTTAGTCGAGGGGTAACGTAAGCTATTCGTGACTAGCGATCACTGGGGAGATTTCGTACCGCGAAACGTTACAAATAAGCGGCAAATTTTGACTTTAATTATCAGCACAGTTATTCCTTACCTTTATTACCTCGTCCTCGTGCACACACCAATGCCTTTCTGTCGTCTTTTGTACCTAGCTCCGTTTCTGTTTGGAATCGGTCACGAAGCACTTACAACATCACTCGTATTCACTTCCTCAGTCACCTCAGACCTAAATCCATAATACACCGCCAACTACTTTGCGACTAATAGTTCTGCAACTGTCGACAACTATTATTAGGCGGCCTACAAAACAAGGCCTTTTTAAGTACTCTACAAATGACTCAAAACAAATACGAGAATATTCACGGTATATAAGCGCCACGATGACATGACGATATTCATTTAGACAATTTGACCAATCGAAGAGTTCAATTTGGGTATCAAACAGGACGTTTATACTGAGCGAATTGTAATGAGTTTCTTGAGATATATTTTCGCGCGGTAAACAATCGTTGATTTTATAGTCGAAAATTTTACGTGAGTATAATTTTTGCTGCCGTTAGATATACACTATTAGTGAATTATTGTAATTACTTTAAAATTTGTCCGCTCTTTGTGACAGCTAATATGTACAGTGCCCACCACACTACACCACGTCAGAAAACTATATCCTTGATGTCATGGAATTATGGTATTGTTTGATAATATTCATCTGCTCGTGATGTCTCAATACAATTGACGTGTGAGTTAAGTCCATATGGCTCCACACAGCTACATGCATGTCACGTGGTTAGTTGCTGTAGTCTGCTACATTCTATGATTGCTTGTGTAGTTATCCATAGCTTTCATAGCCTTTCCCTATGTATTTGTTATGAGCATGCCTCTACCACATCTCTACCACAGAACAGATACTGCAGGTTGAAACAACTCCAGCTTTCTTGACATGGCAGAGAGTCGTATTGATATGGCAGAGAGGAAGTGGAATTCAGGGTTTTAATGTCTTGCTTATACAGGTATACTGAACCAGATTGTGCATAGCTGCATGTGACTTGGGATTTTCATCATAATTCCCAATTGGCTGATCATAGAGTTGTGTTGAATTGTGAACTCATAGTTTCTTGAATATGAGCCATGACAAAACAATGCCTCCCCTCAAGCATTCCCTACTTCTATTCATACTATTATGTTACCTGATATTCACAAAAAGAAAAAAAACAAAAACAAATTCCAAATGTTTTATATTCATAGCTATGTAAGTATGGCAACATGAATCCAGTAGTTTAGGAGGCAAGTAACTGCTCATGTTACCTAATCTATACGAAAGTAAGAATCTGTATAGTAATTAGAATGAGTTTGACCAGGGGTCACTCACAGTGGTGATCACTTCATTGAAGCATTGAAGATATATGACAATCTTATGTATGAGCTATTATTATGCAAGTCAGCAGCTAGCTGTATGCATAAACTGTAACACAGTTACTGAACATTCAAAAGTTTACATTAAAATGTGTATTAGTTCTATTCCTATCCGACAATACTTACTTTTGCTATAGAATAGCAAGCAGTTGATAGAGTAACCTTCACTGATTGGATGAATCCGAGTAAATACTCCAGATGTGAATAAGCAAGAATTTAACCTCAAAAACTAAGACAGGTATGTCAAAACAAAAGTTTCAGTCTATGAATATTATTCCAGGCATGCATTGTTTGTGCGTGTTGTTACTAAGAGCCACTGTGGATTCCACACCACACGCATGCAACTATCTCCAACAAACAATAGCATTCTGGAATTTATGAAAACTCAAGATTCATGATAGTAGGGGTCTGCATGGGAGTGTTATAAAAAGCATTATGCAAACTTAATAATGACCATAAACTGCATTGGGTGGATAATCACTAGTTGAGCGCAATTTCATCATTTTAAACTATTCGAAAATGCACTAGCATCACTGAAGAACAGGGGTGTCTCTAATCGCTGGACTAGAATATGGAATGGAACGGTGAAATGGAAAATGGAATGGAACGGTGAATGTACGTAGTTATAGCTAACTTGAAGACTCCCAGAACTGACTGTGAATGTATGTAGTTATAGCTAACTTGTGTAGCTGGTGTTGTTCTTCAAGGTTGAGCTATATAGCTACTATGTGTCTAGGGCTCCTATCTCATCACAGAGGCTGTATGCGCAAGTCCAGTGCATGTTCCCAGGATTCTTCCTTGTCTGGTATCATGATGTCATGGTCAGAACTCGGGGTCCCCGGAGACCAGCTACAGTACCATGCATAGGAGTCACACTTACTACTGTTAAGGAAGGCTGCCACTAAGGTTGTGAGACCTAGGAGTGACCAAGGATCGAGATGCACAGACAAAGACCGAAGCGAAGAGACTGAGGAATGAGCACTGATTTTTGCCATCAATCACATTCAAGTTTGTCTACGAAGACTATAACTATATATAGTCTTGCAAAGCCAGACCCTTGTTTTTCATTTGAGAGTCTGGCTTTGCAAGACTACAATAACAAAGCATCTGATGATGAGCCAGCAACGGTACCATGCTTGGATATAGAAGCATGATGGTGGGCAACTTACGCCATACTTGCTCATAAAGCTTCTGCGGTGAGATAACAGCCGTAGAGATACACTAGGTAGTTCAACCTAGAGTGAGCAGCGCCAGTTACAAGAGTTAGCTATAACTGTGTACGTTCACTGTTCCATTCCATTTTCCATTCCATCATTCCGTTCCATATTCCAGTCCAGCGATTAGAGACACCCTAAAGAACATCACCATTGAAGAACTCACTGCAGCTGAGGCCAAGCTTCTTTGTTACTTTGTGCAACATAATGCTGCACCCACCAGGAGCAGGAAATCAAAAGTACTGGTTTTCAGATGAGCTTTCATTCTAATACTATGGGTTTTGGTTCCTCTTAAGGTAGTACTCCACCCTGGGTTTTCAAGGTTGACAAACCTGGAATCCAAGCTGATAGCCTGCTTTTGTCTTCTTAAACTTTTAACAGTCAGTTCTGGGAGTCTTCAACCTTTCTCTCTCCGTAAAATTGGGGATTTTCCCAGCTTCCTATCAGCATTGGCATCCAATAATCAGTTTATAATTAAGTTAGTTAAGATGTGGCCTGGCGAAACCCTTCATGTGGTGGTCGGAACTTTGAAGATAAACTTAGATCTACTTAAAAGAAAAAAAAAAGGAGTTTAGTAGAGTGCTGTAGTGTCAGTAGCTGTGAGTAGTGCGTAGTGCCTGCTTTTGAAAGCAAGCTTGTGTCTAGAAGCAGCAGAAAGGCCACAGTGGCCAAGACTGTACTCATTGGGCAGGCCCAGGTCTTGCGATCGTATGCCAAGCCTAGTAGGTGATCTTGGCCCGGTGCTTTGAGTGCTGGGCTGGGCTTTAGCTAGAATGCGCAATATATCGTTGGTACTACGTTGCCGTAGACAAGAAAGCTTAAGAGTGGTTGTGTGTGGAACAGAGCCGTGAGTTCTTTAGCGACATAAGGGGGAGAGGTGGGGCCAGTAATACTTGCTTGCACTCGTGAATGAGCCCCTCTCATAGACAAGCTGTGACGTCATTTTGGTGCAGTCAAAGTTGTCCATTCCAAGAGTAGTGACAAACATGAGTCCAGCCTGACTTTGAGAGTAGCTCTGAACAAAAGCTGGCACAGACTAATTTGAGATACATTGGTGGTTAGGATGCTACCTAAAGTGAGCATGTAGATGCGTCCATCGAGTGGCAATTTTGGGTCATGAAAATATTAATAAGCTACTAAAACCCTTTTTTAAAATTAGGCAAAGCAAGTTTGCCCTAAACCAAACCGCAACCCTGAAACTAGGAGTAACACTGGTCCTGACTGTAACCCATACTAGGTATATAATAAATATACATACGTGTATACATATCCATAAGTACATATGTACTATATACATCGTTGTATAATACTGTACACGTACAACTCTTTCCTTCAGGAACAACAGCACAGACAGCCTACCAGAGCTGTGGAGGAATGGATGTTGATCCACCCAGCCCTCCTCTGATGGGATCTTGTACTTTATAGCAGCTGTAGCTCAATTGCTACAAGATTTCTTCACCCCCCTCCCCTCACCCCCCCCCCCCCCCCCCCCCCCCACCACACACACACTCACCCACACATGATTACTTCACCCCCCCCCCACACACACACACACACGCCAGCCGCTCCGCACCAGCACCAGCCGCTCTGCACGCGCTTGCGTATCCATCGCATTTGAGCTCACGCTCGCCCCCACAATGCTGTGCATTCACCTAGTAGTCACGTGACTGATGCAGCTGCATGCATGCTACACTATACTGCCCAGGCGCCCAGCGATATGCATGCACGCATACTATCACATCTGGGAATCGCATTCAGGGATACACACATGACCAGCAGTTGCGCGTACGCCGGCCCGGCTCCCGCCAAAGGTTAGTGTGCTAATGAGCACTAGGGGGGTCAACCCACTACCTTAGGGGCGACCAGAGTTAAAACTAACTTCAAAGACAGGAAGTGCTATAGCTACGGGAAGCCCACCAACAGAAGTGCTAGCCTATGACCAAAGTTTATCTAGCCGCAAGAGTGGCTGCACCATCTTGTTCCCATGTAAACAGAGCGCATATAACACTAGCCTGTGGCTATGACGTGTACACACATCTACGGTATTATAACTACACTAAAATTTACGACGTGTGTAGACGTCTACGGGATATAAAGGGTTAAATGGGAGCGTGCTTATCTTAGTAACGCCATTGTTGCGCTAGTTACGGCGTGTGCTTTGCTATAGTAACGGTACGCCTAGGGGTGTAGTACAGATATGAATGCATATTTTAGTATTCCTTAGACTTTAAACTTGTAATCTAAGGTGAGATTTCTCCCTTAGGTTCAGTTTAGTCTCGCAAGCCAGACCCACTTCCGCAAAAGAAGGGAAGGGTCTGGTGAACTGCGTATACAAGCCGTGTCCCACCGGAATGCAATGGGCTGGATGACGTAACCAGATTGCACTCTTGAATTAACTGTTGCGGAGTAGGCACGCTCCCCGAGAAGTAAAGTCGAAGTGTTTTACAGCTTCTGCAGTAGCGGAAAAGATGCCCTAGCTCTCTTTTGCCGTTTTCAAGACAGCTGTTGCTACTCAAACAGTGACGTAATGCGTCATGTGACAAAATACTGCAATCTGATTGTACCGCATTGTACAGTGCGGCGGGACACGGCTTGTATATGCTGTTCACCAGACCCTCTCCCTTCTCTAGCGGAAGTGGGTCGGGCTTGCGAGACTAGGTTCAGTTTTAGTGTTAGTGGGGTCATACACATAGGACGTTGGATATAGGAAGTTTGCGCGTCATATTGATACTTTGTGAAATGCTTTTCCCTTCCATTCACCCCACGTAACTGCTAATACAGATATGAATGTACTATTTAACATGCCTTAGACACAAAACTTGTAATCTAAAGTCAGATTTCTCCCTTAGATTCTCAGCTTTAGTGCCGAGTAGTAGAATTATATAAGTAGGACATTGGATATAGGAAGTTTGTGTGATGTGGTACTTTGTGAAATGCTTTTCCCCTCCCATTCAGCGTACGTTACAGCTACTCCAGATATGACTGTATATTTTAGCATGCCTTAGACTCTAAACTTGTAATCTAAAATCAAATTTCTCCCCTAGTTTCACTTTTAGTGTTAGTGGGGTCATATACGTAGGATGTTAGATAAACGTAGGATATTTGTGCTATATTGGTACTTTGTGAAATGTTTTTCCCTTCCCATTCACCCCACGTTACTGATATGAATGCATATTTTAACATGCCCTAGACTCTAAACTTGTAATCTAAAGTCAGATTCTCCCTTAGTTTCAGTTTTAGTGTTAGCCATATACATAGGACGTTGGATATAGGAAGTTTGCCTCTCCTATTTGTGTTAGAACTATGCATGACAGTGTGTTTGGAGTCAATAGAGGTCAGCAGGAGTCGCAGATGGTGGCTGAGATCCTTTGAAATTAGAATAGCTGACTGTGTATTGATCAACTGACCTTGAAGCAACATTGTATATACACTACAAACCTAATTTAACCTCTGAAGTATCCCAACACCACTGCATCAAGCAGCACATGCACCCACTTATTAAAACCATGTCTTTACTCTACATGTAACTGCATGGGAAGGTGTATTGCCCCAGTGATTTAACGAAACGCCTCTTGTTAACAACACAGCTCAACCATCAATGAGTCATCCATACTTGCACACCAGTGCATACAAGAGACGAAACAACAGCATTGCACAACAACACTTTCAGTGTTGTGATGTAATGTGTGTACTGACTATTACCCATCCATGTGGTATTCTACCGCTCGCTCAGGCTCGCCCCAAGATGCCTTGCATCTACACTAGTATATATATATATATATATATATATATATATAAAGACTTAAAAAACATTTAAAATGTAAAAAGATGTAGGGATGGCATGCCAAAAAGTATGCAAACAAGGTAGGGATGATACAAAGCCTCATCCCTGCATCGTTTTCACATTAGTTTGCAACTGTAATGTAAAAAGGTGTAGGGATAGGGCTTTGTAAATTTAACCAGAGAGGCCTGACTAGAGAAGAATTTCTGAAACTCCATACCACAACTCCAGTATTTGTGGTAAGGAAAAGGGCTGACCATATAGACTATGTCAAAAAATCTCCATAGCGGAGAGAATTCTGATTCCATAGCTGTATGTGCTCAGCAAGTATCCACTATAGACATACACTTGAGAAGACAGGGGCGAAATGTGAAAATGTTGGAGTCACAGGAAACCAATGGAATGTACGTGTTCGTACTAAGGTGTTGAACCCTCACCCTTGACTTACAACTCTTCACGCTGCCTCCAATTGCTTGGAGACTTTGTTGCCTACAGCTGTATAGCTACTATCCCACAGTAATGACACAGAGTGTGTACAATGAACCCAAGCATGCACATAGCTACCCAGATGAGCACATAGCTACCCAAGCTATACTGCTTCATGAACACCAGCATACATTTGATACCCTAGCCTCACCCCCAGGCATTTCCTGCCCCTAGTGTTACAGGCTACAGTTGGAGGTGGGGAAGACCTAGCCTTGTTCCTAGGCCACTCCCAGATTTTAACTCACAGCTGCAAGATAAAATCTGGGAATGGGCTGGGAACGAGGCTAGGGAAGACCTGGGAATGACTTAGTGTATGCAACTGCCAAAATGTAATGCTATGAAACACTAACTCACCATGCAACTCATTCACGCTTGCCTCACAATGCACTGCATTCCCCTAGTTGGGGCGAGCCTGAGCGAGCCCCACACTAGCGAGTCGAATGGTGGATTTTTCATATAATATTATATATTACTAGGCGAATGTAGAACATTGTGGGGCGAGCGTGAGCAAGCAGCATTGAAGTATCAGGTCACAGCACACAGGCTGTGGCATGTAGCTAAACATGGTTTATCACTCTACTGTCTGCACAAGTGTGTGCGTAACAGCTTAGAGAAAACTGTCATGGCTGTGGAGCTTGTTGTGGGGTGGTACCATATAATGGGCTGTACGATAAGGGTATCCCCTCTAGATTACGTACTATTTGCCTACCCTGGTCCAAAGATTTTGGCTGGGACATTTTTTTAGACAAAAGAGGTTAGACAAAATGGGATTAGACGAAATGCTCTAGGACAGACATGCAGTACCTTATTGAGGGCTAGGGAAAATTTACAAGAGAGTGCGGAGGTATCCTAGTGTGTCAATACCCTCTGGGACCGATGTCAATACCCTCTGGGACCGACACTGGAAAATCATCCATAGCAGGTACATTTGCTAAATGGGATCCTAGTGTGTCAATACCCTCTGGGACAGACACTGGAAAATCATCCATGGCAGGTACATTTGTTAAATGGGATAGCAGAATGGAGCTATTTGTTCCACCTATAAGCAGCTACTCGGTCTGGCTAACTCTAGGCTATGTCTAAACACAGCCTGGCTTGTATTGCGTAGTCCTTACTTGAGGCATCTTAGAGAAACAGCAGATGGGAGTTGCCATGCATCAGCCGTTAAACAGGGTCTCTGCATGCCGCCTTCTGTGTTCAGTCTGTCTAGCACTTGTATGCTACACATAGACATACGGTAGGTACTCACGCTCCAGCTGCCTATTCCAATGTCGCTACTGCAAAACAGGTACGCAAGCTCCGACTGTCCTTCCTGGCTATCTTTCATAAGTATCATCATTCAAGCTCACCCTGGAGCTAGCCTTAGTTGCTATAGAGGTTCTGCAGTGACGTCATCACCAATTTAAAATTCATAATTAGCCATTCCAAACATTTGCAGGTAATACTAATGGTCCAGCTAACTCAAATCTAAAATATGAAGGCCTAACTCCTTTCCATTGATTTTATATAAATTCTTAAAGTCAAACATTTTGCATAGGATTTGTACAGCGAGTGGCAAAATTTGCCACTCGCCATACAAGTTAATGCTAAAAGATCAAACTTTGACAATTTATATAAAATCAACTATCATTAATTTAGAATTTTCACTTGAGATTTAAGCTATTTAGACCTTCCTTATTGCCTAGAAAAATTGGCAAGACTATTAAATTAAATTTAATAAATTTAACCCTTTTGATGACATCACATGCAGAACCTCTATAGCTAGCTGGCTGCTAAGTTGTACGAAATCTTACTTACGGTCCGCACGAGGCCCGCGGCTATCGCGCGTTAAATTACAGCGTCAAAAACATACGGAACGACGTATGACAGATGATTGGGGCGAGGCGAGCGCAGCGAGTCCCACAATTAGTGATACCAAATGAAAATTTCATTTGTTGATAATATTCTATTTTTTGACACCAAAAAATTTTATAACTCTTGCTCTACCATATGCTTCAAGAATTAAACAAATATCTCATTCAGTTCCTGAGATAGGAATTTTTTAAGTATGGCAAGTCATTGAAAGTCTGTGCACTACTTTGCTATATAAACTGTGGCACCAGTAGAGTACACTATCACTTCATTAGCAACTACTTATCAAAACCACCATAAAACACATCCCAAGGGACCACATAATTACACAGATATGGTACAAAAAAATATATTCAGTCTACAAAATTTATATCCCCTCTCTCAATGTCTATAAATAGGTTCAGTGACAGTACTGTATCCTCACCATCGTATATCACGTTAAACCAGTCAGTAGTTCCTGGAACCAGACTTAAAATCTTCCCATAATACAAGTGTTCTGAGCCATCAGGTTCTCTCCATTTGTGGCATATACGCCTCCCAATTAAACTCTCTTGTGTAGCAATGAAAGGTGAGCTAGGTGTTGACATAGATGTATGTGACGGAGAAATTAGTGACAATAAATTGCCCATAACCTCATCAACTGTCAGTTTCTTCTTGTTCTTGCTCATGAAAAACAACTCCCGTGGACCACTTTGCTCAAGTACTTTGAATGATGAGTCACATATAGATTTTACAGATTCATAAAACTTTATCCACGAAGTGCCTCTACTTTTTCGAATTTGACTTAGTTCATATATAGGTCCCTTCTTGATATTAGCAATTTTCATTGTTGGTGGATGCTCATCAATAGTTAGTCCAAGGTTCTTACAATACTCGCCAGCGTACTCAGCCATTGTAGCCATTATCCTGCAAGTGTACAAGAGTAGTGAAGGAGTTAACCTCGGATAGAAAACACATTGGTGTTATATTTAAAACTTAGAGCAACAGTAATTGTACAAAAAATGGTTCACTACCTCCCGCACTTTTCCGTTAGAGATAATTTATGCTTAACATTCCCAACAAGGGTAATTTTGCCTGCTGATTCTGAATATTGGTGTTACATTGTTGTACTCTCCCCGGATATGCCTAAAACGACTAATACCTGACCTTTACGTTGTAGCTAGCATAAAAATAACACCAGATTCAAAATCAGCAATACAAAATACCCCTAGGTACGACTTACTTGTTCGTTTCACGCGATTGTTGACTTATAATTCTTTACTGAACTTCGGTGCCATTGCTTGAATTCAACTTTTCATAAATTTGAGCACGCCCATTTTTATATTGAAATGCATATGCGGATAATTGGAGAAAAAGTTTGACGATCATTATCTAAGCAACCGCTGGACGAAATCTCACCGGACCAAGCTTGTTGTGAAGGTCTATCACTCTAGAATAAGGATCTGTTACTAAAATAGACTACAAAAAAGTGAGCTAGCTTCAGTGATTTTTTCTTTAAGTGCAGTAGTTTTGGTTAGTATCTGGAATGGCTACCACAATTGTGGTGAAAACGGAAAATTGTCTATATATATGTATATATATATGTATATATATATGTATATATATATGTATATATATATGTAGGTATGTTTGGTACGTGCGTATTCCGTATATGCATTCTGCCCTATTTGTGCGTGATGCAATATTCCCACATGTTTGCATGCACAGCTAGCTAGCTAGCTACATTTCAAAGAGCTTTAGGTACGACTCAATTATGGAACGCGAAGAAAGAAGAGAAAGGCTGAGGCGTAGAAACCAACGCGATAGTGATCGTCGCGCTTCTGAAAGCGCTCAACAAAGGGAGACACGGTTAGTGAGACGGAGAGTAAGGGATAGAGCTTGTCGTGCTTCGCGGTCTGCTGCTGAGCGGGAGAGGATCTTGGATCAGAGGAGAGAGCGATTAGCGTCAGAGACTCCAGACCAGAGAGAGGCCCGACTGGAGCAAGTGAGTCTCGCGAGGCATATGAGACTGTCGCATGAGATCCCGGACCAGAGAGAGGCCCGGCTGGAGCAAATGAGCGTCACGAAGCAAAGGAGACCGACGCATGAGACCCCGGATCAGAGATAGGCCCGGCTGGAGCAAACGAGCGTCACGCAGCAAAGGAGACTGACCCATGAGACCCCGGACCAGAGAGAGGCCCGGCTGGAGCAAATGAGCGTCACGCAGCAAAGGAGACTGACGCATGAGACCCCGGACCAGAGAGAGGCCCGGTTGGAGCAAATGAGCGTCACGCAGCAAAGGAGACTGACACATGAGACCCCGGACCAGAGAAAGGCCCGGCTGGAGGAAATCAGCACCACGCAGCAAAGGAGACTGACGCATCATGAGACCCCGAACCAGGGAGAGGCCCAGCTGGAGCAAATGAGCGTCACGCAGCAAAGGAGACTGACCCATGAGACCCCGGACCAGAGAGAGGCCCAGCTGGAGCAAATGAGCGTCACGCAGCAAAAGAGACTGACGCATCATGAGACCCCGTACCAGAGAGAGGCCCGGCTGGAGCAAATGAGCGACACGAAGGAAAGGAGACTGACGCATGAGACCCCGGACCAGAGAGAGGCCCAGCTGGAGCAAATGAGCGTCACACAGCAAAGGAGACTGACCCATGAGACCCCGGACCAGAGAGAGGCCCAGCTGGAGCAAATGAGCGTCACGCAGCAAAAGAGACTGACCCATGAGACCCCGGATCAGAGAGAGGCCCAGCTGGAGCAAATGAGCGTCACACAGCAAAAGAGACTGACCCAAGAGACCCCGGATCAGAGAGAGGCCCGGCTGGAGCAAATGAGCGTCACGCAGCAAAGGAGACTGACGCATCATGAGACCCCGTACCAGAGAGAGGCCCGGCTGGAGCAAATGAGCGCCACGCGGCAAAAGAGACTGACGCATCATGAGACCCCGTACCAGAGAGAGGCCCGGCTGGAGCAAATGAGCGACACGAAGGAAAGGAGACTCACGCATGAGACCCCGGACCAGAGAGAGGCCCAGCTGGAGCAAATGAGCGTCACGCAGCAAAAGAGACTGACCCATGAGACCCCGGATCAGAGAGAGGCCCAGCTGGAGCAAATGAGCGTCACACAGCAAAAGAGACTGACCCATGAGACCCCGGACCAGAGAGAGGCCCGACTGGAGCAAATGAGCGTCACGCAGCAAAGGAGACTGACGCATCATGAGACCTCGGACCAGGGAGAGGCCCAGCTGGAGCAAATGAGCGTCACGCAGCAAAAGAGACTGACGCATCATGAGACCCCGTACCAGAGAGAGGCCCGGCTGGAGCAAATGAGCGACACGAAGGAAAGGAGACTGACGCATGAGACCCCGGACCAGAGAGAGGCCCAGCTGGAGCAAATGAGCGTCACGCAGCAAAAGAGACTGACCCATGAGACCCCGGATCAGAGAGAGGCCCAGCTGGAGCAAATGAGCGTCACACAGCAAAAGAGACTGACCCAAGAGACCCCGGATCAGAGAGAGGCCCGGCTGGAGCAAATGAGCGTCACGCAGCAAAGGAGACTGACGCATCATGAGACCCCGTACCAGAGAGAGGCCCGGCTCGAGCAAATGAGCGCCACGCGGCAAAAGAGACTGACGCATCATGAGACCCCGTACCAGAGAGAGGCCCGGCTGGAGCAAATGAGCGACACGAAGGAAAGGAGACTGACGCATGAGACCCCGGACCAGAGAGAGGCCCGGCTGGAGCAAATGAGCGTCACGCAGCAAAGGAGACTGACGCATGAGACCCCGGACCAGAGAGAGGCCCGGCTGGAGCAAATGAGCGTCACACAGCAAAGGAGACTGACCCATGAGACCCCGGACCAGAGAGAGGCCCAGCTGGAGCAAATGAGCGTCACGCAGCAAAAGAGACTGACCCATGAGACCCCGGATCAGAGAGAGGCCCAGCTGGATCAAATGAGCGTCACACAGCAAAAGAGACTGACCCAAGAGACCCCGGATCAGAGAGAGGCCCGGCTGGAGCAAATGAGCGTCACGCAGCAAAGGAGACTGACGCATCATGAGACCCCGTACCAGAGAGAGGCCCGGCTGGAGCAAATGAGCGCCACGCGGCAAAAGAGACTGACGCATCATGAGACCCCGTACCAGAGAGAGGCCCGGCTGGAGCAAATGAGCGACACGAAGGAAAGGAGACTCACGCATGAGACCCCGGACCAGAGAGAGGCCCAGCTGGAGCAAATGAGCGTCACGCAGCAAAAGAGACTGACCCATGAGACCCCGGATCAGAGACAGGCCCAGCTGGAGCAAATGAGCGTCACACAGCAAAAGAGACTGACCCATGAGACCCCGGACCAGAGAGAGGCCCGACTGGAGCAAATGAGCGTCACGCAGCAAAGGAGACTGACGCATCATGAGACCTCGGACCAGGGAGAGGCCCAGCTGGAGCAAATGAGCGTCACGCAGCAAAAGAGACTGACGCATCATGAGACCCCGTACCAGAGAGAGGCCCGGCTGGAGCAAATGAGCGACACGAAGGAAAGGAGACTGACGCATGAGACCCCGGACCAGAGAGAGGCCCAGCTGGAGCAAATGAGCGTCACGCAGCAAAAGAGACTGACCCATGAGACCCCGGATCAGAGAGAGGCCCAGCTGGAGCAAATGAGCGTCACACAGCAAAAGAGACTGACCCAAGAGACCCCGGATCAGAGAGAGGCCCGGCTGGAGCAAATGAGCGTCACGCAGCAAAGGAGACTGACGCATCATGAGACCCCGTACCAGAGAGAGGCCCGGCTCGAGCAAATGAGCGCCACGCGGCAAAAGAGACTGACGCATCATGAGACCCCGTACCAGAGAGAGGCCCGGCTGGAGCAAATGAGCGACAAGAAGGAAAGGAGACTGACGCATGAGACCCCGGACCAGAGAGAGGCCCTGCTGGAGCAAATGAGCGTCACGCAGCAAAAGAGACTGACCCATGAGACCCCGGATCAGAGAGAGGCCCAGCTGGAGCAAATGAGCGTCACACAGCAAAAGAGACTGACCCATGAGACCCCGGATCAGAGAGAGGCCCGGCTGGAGCAAATGAGCGTCACGCAGCAAAGGAGACTGACACATGAGACCCCGGACCAGAGAAAGGCCCGGCTGGAGCAAATGAGCGTCACGCAGCAAAGGAGACTGACGCATCATGAGACCCCGTACCAGAGAGAGGCCCGGCTGGAGCAAATGAACGCCACGCGGCAAAAGAGACTGACGCATCATGAGACCCCGTACCAGAGAGAGGCCCGGCTGGAGCAAATGAGCGACACGAAGGAAAGGAGATTGACGCATGAGACCCCGGACCAGAGAGAGGCCCAGCTGGAGCAAATGAGCGTCACGCAGCAAAAGAGACTGACCCATGAGACCCCGGATCAGAGAGAGGCCCAGCTGGAGCAAATGAGCGTCACACAGCAAAAGAGACTGACCCATGAGACCCCGGATCAGAGAGAGGCCCGGCTGGAGCAAATGAGCGTCACGCAGCAAAGGAGACTGACACATGAGACCCCGGACCAGAGAAAGGCCCGGCTGGAGGAAATGAGCACCACGCAGAAAAGGAGACTGACGCATCATGAGACCCCGTACCAGAGAGAGGCCCGGCTGGAGCAAATGAGCGCCACGCAGCAAAGGAGACTGACGCATGAGACCCCGGATCAGAGAGAGGCCCGGCTGGAGCAAATGAGCGCCACGCAGCAAAGGAGACTGACCCATGAGACCCCGGATCAGAGAGAGGCCCGGCTGGAGCAAATGAGCGCCACGCGGCAAAAGAGACTGACGCATCATGAGACCCCGTACCAGAGAGAGGCCCGGCTGGAGCAAATGAGCGACACGAAGGAAAGGAGACTGACGCATGAGACCCCGGACCAGAGAGAGGCCCAGCTGGAGCAAATGAGCGTCACGCAGCAAAAGAGACTGACCCATGAGACCCCGGATCAGAGAGAGGCCCAGCTGGAGCAAATGAGCGTCACACAGCAAAAGAGACTGACCCATGAGACCCCGGATCAGAGAGAGGCCCGGCTGGAGCAAATGAGCGTCACGCAGCAAAGGAGACTGACACATGAGACCCCGGACCAGAGAAAGGCCCGGCTGGAGGAAATGAGCACCACGCAGCAAAGGAGACTGACGCATCATGAGACCCCGGACCAGGGAGAGGCCCAGCTGGAGCAAATGAGCGTCACGCAGCAAAGGAGAATGACCCATGAGACCCCGGACCAGAGAGAGGCCCAGCTGGAGCAAATGAGCGTCACGCAGCAAAAGAGACTGACCCATGAGACCCCGGATCAGAGAGAGGCCCGGCTGGAGCAAATGAGCGTCACGCAGCAAAGGAGACTGACCCATGAGACCCCGGACCAGAGAGAGGCCCGGCTGGAGCAAATGAGCGCCACGCAGCAAAGGAGGCTGACGCATGAGACCCCGGACCAGAGAGAGGACGGCTGGAGCAAATGAGCGTCACGCAGCAAAGGAGACTGACCCATGAGACCGCGGATCAGAGAGATGCCCGGCTGGAGCAAATGAGCGCCACGCAGCAAAGGAGACTGACGCATCATGAGACCCCGTACCAGAGAGAGGCCCGGCTGGAGCAAATGAGCGCCACGCAGCAAAGGAGACTGACCCATGAGACCCCGGATCAGAGAGAGGCCCGGCTGGAGCAAATGAGCGCCACGCAGCAAAGGAGACTGACGCATCATGAGACCCCGTACCAGAGAGAGGCCTGGCTGGAGCAAATGAGCGTCACGCAGCAAAGGAGACTGACGCATGAGACCCCGGACCAGAGAAAGGCCCGGCTGGAGCAAATGAGCGCAACACAGCAAAGGAGACTGACGCATCATGAGACCCCGTACCAGAGAGAGGCCCGGCTGGAGCAAATGAACGTCACGAAGCAAAGGAGACTGACACATGAGACCCCGGATCAGAGAGAGGCCCAGCTGGAGCAAATGAGCGTCACGCAGCAAAAGAGACTGACCCATGAGACCCCGGATCAGAGAGAGGCCCGGCTGGAGCAAATGAGTGTCACGCAGCAAAGGAGACTGACGCATGAGACCCCGGACCAGAGAAAGGCCCGGCTGGAGCAAATGAGCGCCACGCAGCAAAGGAGACTGACGCATCATGAGACCCTGGACCAGAGAGAGGCCCGGCTGGAGCAAATGAGCGTCACACAGCAAAGGAGACTGACCCATGAGACCCCAGACCAGAGAGAGGCCCAGCTGGAGCAAATGAACGCCACGCAGCAAAGGAGGCTGACGCATGAGACCCTGGACCAGAGAGAGGCCCGGCTGGAGCAAATGAGCGCCACGCAGCAAAGGAGACTGACGCATCATGAGACCCCGGACCAGAGAGAGGCCCGGCTGAAGCAAATGAGCGTCACGCAGCAAAAGAGACTGACCCATGAGACCCCGGATCAGAGAGAGGCCCGGCTGGAGCAAATGAGCGTCACGCAGCAAAGGAGACTGACCCATGAGACCCCGGACCAGAGAGAGGCCCGGCTGGAGCAAATGAGCGTCACGCAGCAAAGGAGACTGACCCATGAGACCGCGGATCAGAGAGATGCCCGGCTGGAGCAAATGAGCGCCACGCAGCAAAGGAGACTGACGCATCATGAGACCCCGTACCAGAGAGAGGCCCGGCTGGAGCAAATGAGCGCCACGCAGCAAAGGAGACTGACCCATGAGACCCCGGATCAGAGAGAGGCCCGGCTGGAGCAAATGAGCGCCACGCAGCAAAGGAGACTGACGCATCATGAGACCCCGTACCAGAGAGAGGCCTGGCTGGAGCAAATGAGCGCCACACAGCAAAGGAGACTGACGCATCATGAGACCCCGTACCAGAGAGAGGCCCGGCTGGAGCAAATGAACGTCACGAAGCAAAGGAGACTGACGCATGAGACCCCGGATCAGAGAGAGGCCCAGCTGGAGCAAATGAGCGTCACGCAGCAAAAGAGACTGACCCATGAGACCCCGGATCAGAGAGAGGCCCGGCTGGAGCAAATGAGCGTCACGCAGCAAAGGAGACTGACGCATGAGACCCCGGACCAGAGAAAGGCCCAGCTGGAGCAAATGAGCGCCACGCAGCAAAGGAGACTGACGCATCATGAGACCCCGGACCAGAGAGAGGCCCGGCTGGAGCAAATGAGCGTCACGCAGCAAAGGAGACTGACCCATGAGACCCCAGACCAGAGAGAGGCCCAGCTGGAGCAAATGAACGCCACGCAGCAAAGGAGGCTGACGCATGAGACCCTGGACCAGAGAGAGGCCCGGCTGGAGCAAATGAGCGCCACGCAGCAAAGGAGACTGACGCATCATGAGACCCCGGACCAGAGAGAGGCCCGGCTGAAGCAAATGAGCGTCACGCAGCAAAGGAGACTGACCCATGAGACCCCAGACCAGAGAGAGGCCAAGCTGGAGCAAATGAACGCCATGCAGCAAAGGAGGCTGACGCATGAGACCCTGGACCAGAGAGAGGCCCGGCTGGAGCAAATGAGCGCCACGCAGCAAAGGAGACTGACGCATGAGACCCCGGATCAGAGAGAGGCCCGGCTGGAGCAAATGAGCGCCACGCAGCAAAGGAGACTGACCCATGAGACCCCGGATCAGAGAGAGGCCCGGCTGGAGCAAATGAGTACCACTCAATAAAGAAGACTGATCTATGAGACCCCTGAAGAGACAGCAGGAAGATGTGAACAAGACAGAGAGAGTCACAGGAGACAAAGAGAGCAACAGTCTGTTCTTACTAAGATGGTGAACTTCCATTCTCGCCTGGCAGCTCTACAAGCCTCCAAATGTATTACATGCTTAGAGAAGTTCCCTGGCCTGAATGTCAGAACATTACCACCTGACAGTAGTGACACTGAGTGTGTACGATGTAATCGAGACAAGCGTATCCCCAAGCTATACTCATCGATGAACAACATGGACCCTGGTCCTGTACCTCCTGAACTTCAGGTTAGTGTGTCTTGAATGGTCAAATACCATGTATGTGGGTTCCTTCGAGCTTTGTAGACACTTAAAGCCCTCCTTTTGTTGCATGGTAGCCTTCCATTTATAACTTTTAAATGTATTCTGTAATTTTTAGGACTTATCCCATATAAGAAACTGCAACAAGTGTACCAGGAGTCTATTACAGTAAGAGTGTGCAACTCGTGTGGTGTAGGCAACCACCAGTGAATATGCTTAGCAGGTACTTAACATGAAGCCATTTTAGGTGAATATTAGCGATGTGAACACTAGCAAAAGCCTGCCTCTGCCTACTGGCTGGTATAGAAACAATTATGGGAGTTGCACACTCTTACTGTAACAGGCTACACTGCAACATTCCACTCAACATACACAACTATTTTCTGTTCTGTTGATCATGTTACTGCAGGGCTTGACACAAGTTGAAGAGATGCTTGTTGCAGCTGTTATGCCCATCATGTCAATCTACCGACTACCACATGGCCAGTATGGTTACACAGGACATGTGATAAACTTACCGCAGGATGTCATGTCATTTGCTCACGGGCTGCCACGACTACCCTCAGACCTTGATGTTGTGGTTGTCAGAAAGGAAGGTGCTGATCAATCTCATCGTGACTTTCGTGTCAGAAGATCGGTGGTGCATTGTGCTCTACAGTGGTTGATCACGAACAACATCTACTACCGTTCCAATCATATACACATTGATGAGGATGCTCTTGCTCAGCTCCCACATAATGGAAATCCCTCCAACATCTCTTCTATAGCAGTAGAGACCCCTGCAGCAAGTGACCAGCAGATGTCTGAGGACGATCCATATGATGCCCACCTAGCAAGATCATTTGTCCCAGTTGCCACTCGGTCCATCATATGGATCATCCTCAGACATCTGCTGGTCACTTGCTGCAGGGGTCTCTACTGCTATAGAAGAGATGTTTGAACGCTATGCACCATACAACTCCCTCACGCTCGCCCCACAATGCACTGCATTCCCCTAGTAATTGGGGCGAGCCTGAGCGAGCTCCACACTAGCGAGTCGAACGGTGAATTTTTCATATATGTAATTTATATATATATATCCGTCGTACGTCGTTCCGTAAATGCAACTTGACTCTTTTAACCCGAAACATTGCGCACGCCGAGTTCAAGTGCGGACGGAATATCGAAAAGAACACTTGGTCTAGTCTAGAGCCCTACTTCTGAGTTTTGATCCACCTTCAGCGTTTTAGGATACAAGTTTTGTTGAACATGGCATAGGCGTAGGAAGCAAATTTGAAGAGTAGAAGCCATGCTGAGCCGCGCGAAGCGTTGCTTAACAAAATGGAAAGTGATTTCGCCGCGCTACGCGCGGCGGCAAATTTTCAAAGTGTGCACCTTTGGACTGCAAATTTTTTCAACGGAGTATTTAATATTCTAGCCTCGTTCTCAGATCTTATCAACCCTCCAGTACAATATTCAATTTATGTGGAAAACAGATTATCATATGACTGACTTCGTCGTCGTTCCCAGGAGACCGCCCGGCTAGCTTTCGTGGCTTGTAATAGTCTCTTTGAAAATCTGCATTAGCTTCGTACCGAGCCATCTCACTGCCAAGATTTCGATCACCTTACAGTGTACTTTAATGGGAAATATACGCATGTAACTGCATATGAGACTGATGCAACGAAAAGGCTGCTTGATCTTAGCCTCGCTCACGGAGAACGAGGCTACCTTGAGCTAACCATAGATAATATAAACCGTATCTATGAGCTAACTTAGCAGGTTATGAGTATTAATTCCGAGCGAAGCGAGGCTATACCCGGGTTCAATTGAGATTTTTCGTCGTCTTCGTCGTTGTCGTCGTCGTCGTCGTCAATGGTAAACCGGAAGTTGGCCTAAAAATTTCGATATCTCAAGAATGGTGTATGGGATCACTATCAGACTGGCAGGCATGAAAGCTCTAGCTGTTACTAAACAACAGTGAGCAAACTGTATCGGTAACCCAAGGGAAACAGATGCAGCAGCGAGATATCCGTAAAACACGGATTTCTCCAGAACGGTAGGCACAACAGCTATCAAACTTACTGGTACGACAGTTCCACCTGTGAGCAACCAACGGCCGACAAATAGCGACTGTAGCATAAGACATGTTCCTACCAACTCAAGCTTACAACAGTAGCCATTTTTACATGGTAAGACTGGTATGGTTCCCAGGCTACATGGATTGGGAACGTAGAAAGTATATTTGGGAAATACGAGGGCAAACGTGAACGTTCGCGGAGCGAGGTCATTTGCACAATGTGTATCCCTAGTTTACGGCCTGAAAAGTGTAGCGGCCAAAGCCGCTACGGCCGCTACGGTTCCTACGCCACTGATCATGGATACCCAGAGCAGTTCTAGAAGAGCTCTCAAGCCAGCGCAGGAACAAGAAGTCGCCGAAGATCGGAGACGGCCCAGAAACAAGAGAGACAGAGCTCGACGTGCTGCAGAGACAGCGGAACAAATGAGCGAGAAAGCGAAGGGAGAGAGGTCGTGCTAGGCACACTGCTGAAAAGCCATTCACACAGGGCCAAATGCATCCAAGGCTTCGTCTGATGATGCAGCTGGACTGGACCCAGTTATTTGCATAGCACATGGTGCTCGGGTCATGCTCACTTCCAACCATGGGAACAGTAATAGCCACTTGCTACAAAAGTGGTCAAGCACCACCCAACCTGCCAGTTCCTGTTATGCTACGGTTTGATTCCTACCCAGGCCCCACCCTTCCTGACGGAACAGTCCCTATTGTCCCCATCCGCCACACCTGGTCTGCATCAAGTGCCCAGTGTTCACGATTGCAACTGCCACTAAAGCTAGCATGGGCTGTGACTATCCACAAGGCACAGGGCTTTACCCTAGACAAAGTGGTGATCAACGTTGGAAAGAAAGAGTTCGCCTGTGGACTGACATTTGTTGCCTGCTCGTGTTCGCACACTGACTGATCTGCTTTTCAACATTCCACCACACCTCTGAAACCGTTGTTGTGCAATGCTGTTGTTTCGTCTCTGGCTTAGTATTCATTCATGCATTCGTCTCACTGCACATTCTTTGTACTAGTCTTCAAGTAGTCTTCCTTGCAGACACTGGTTCTTTGCAAGGTTTGTTATACGCTGGAAAGGAAATGGGGGGTGTGCACTGACTATACTATTACCCATATTGGCATATAGCATCCATGTGGTATTGTACCGCTCGCTCGGGCTCGCCCCAAGATGTCTACACTAGTAACAATATAATATTCGATGAAAAATCTCGATTCAACTCACAAGTGTGGGGCTCGCTCACGCTCGCCCAATTATATACAGTCGAACCTCCGAACAAAGGACACTATGGGAACGAGTCTTTTGTCCTTTGTTCGGAGGTTGTCCCTATCTCGGAGGTTCCATTGTATAATCCTCAAATAATGTTTTATGGACCCAAGCCATAGAGGAATTGGTGGACGTACTCCTTAACAGCATCTGGACTTGTATAGGCCCCACATCTAGACTAAATCTTAATTTTTTGACAACAACGTATTATTAACAGTGTGAAAAGTTTAATGTGGACGTTTAGCTGTCTACATTCGTTCACGCGTATGCGTATCTATAATCGCACGTGGTTAATGTGTTCAAAACGTGTGGGTGTGCTACAGTTTTATAGGTGTGCTTTCCTGGGTGTCCGTTATTTAGAGGCAACTTTGTATTGAAAGTCACATTGGGTGATCTACTTAGGAGAAGACGGTTGAACGTGCTCCAGTCCTTCTATGCCCAAGGCAGCCACTTGTGTGGATATTTGAGGTCAGTCTTGTGTACACAGTTTTGATATCCAGTGGCCTTGCTACGTAGCAAATTTTGTTAGTATACTAGAAGCGCCTCCCCACTTACATGTCCCTCCTATAGGTGTGAATTTTTAAGTGCATGGGCTTTTATACTATATAGCCCTTTTTCAAGGCGGTTTTAGAGGCTGTTTAGTATTGAACCCTGTTAAATACAGTCTCTCAACAAAATAAAAGGGGTTATTACTCTGCCTTTTTTTAATATTTTTTCTATAAAACTTTATGCAAAAGGCAATGGATGCACAAAATAGCCATACGCTAATAAGGAGTGCACCCTGTTAAAGGGGGACAACACAAAAACGAACACAGCACTACAAATAAGACAAAAGGACCAGGAGCAGTGAGCTATAAGTATATTATGTACAGGATTATAAAGAACTATAATTAACAATGTTACTCTTAAAATGCTGCAGAGGTAAGTTAACAACAGACTCAGGAAGCAAGTTCCACGCATGAACAGTATGTGGCACAAATGAGTGAAAATATGCGTTGGTACCAGCAAATGGTTGTTGGAGCAGTAGTTGCCTGTTTGTACGCTGACTGTGATTTGGCCTTGTGGTGATTATATTGGGTGGGAAGAAGCATAAACCATGAACAATTTTAAACAACATGCACAGGCTGGCCTGAGCTCTTCTGGGTTCCAGGGCAATAATATCTGTCAATGACAAAAGGTCCTGGTAACCACTGTCCCAAGATCTGGTTGCCATACGTAATGCAAATTTTTCCACATCCTTCAGCTGTTTAATGTGTTTTTGCATGTATGGGTTCCACACTGGACTAGCATATTCAAGGTGAGGTCTAACCAGTGAGAGGTACAATTGGAGCAAGGTGTCTTTGCTGGCATTACTGTAAAATCTTCGATACAGGAGACCAAGAATCTTTCTGGCTTTTGAGCAGCAAATGGTTGTTGGAGCAGTAGTTGCCTGTTTGTACGCTTTGTGCTATACTAATACTAATACCTACTGTGCTGTTCAGTGCTCTGTAGGTGTGAAATTTGTACTGAGAGACAGTTACTTGTATTCTCACCCCCTTAAATTGCCTCCACATAGCTCTCAACTGCTAGTATATAACCTTCACATAAGTGGGTGTGAAATCTTCTATCATGTCTGTTTTGTCAGATGATGCTCCCTGCGTAAATTGTGGGGATATGGTTAGTGGAGAAAGCCAGGCTCTAGACTGTGACCTCTGTGGAAGGTGTTGGCATATCACAGCAAGCGTATGAAATATACAGCCAGTTTGAAGGGCAACTCCCCTGGTTTTGCACCAGCTGCCTAGCTAGCTTGAAGTCCCTCCACTCAAGTTTGGATCAACTCACTCTGGAAAATCATGCCCTCAAATTGGAATTGACCCAGCTCAGGTCACTGGACGGCCTTGTAGCCAACCTCTTTCATGAAGTGAGCAGGCTGTCCAGGGATCTAGCATTTATCACTAAGCCTGATTTAGCCTCGGTATCCATGAATCCGGCCTGTAACCCCCGACATGCCATCTATCTGAACCAATCACATCCCACCCAAACCGCTTCGAATGCTTGCTTGATAGAAATCCTGATATACCAGTTGTTCATGGAAAAGGAAACCCCAACTCTAATCCTAACCCAACCCCACAAGCTTCAACGTCCAAACCCAGGAAAGCAACAAAAAAGCCACAACCACAAACTGCATCAAATAGAAACCCACCTATCAGGGCAGTTCCCAGCCACACTAGCATTCAGGAGGTGAAACGTAAGCTTCAGAGCCTCAGTGTCCCACATGATCATCTCTCTGAACCATATTTGACAGCCCCAGATTCTAAAAGGAAGTATTTGGAAATTTTCCTTGGTGTGGACGATGCAAACAAACTCGATAAAGGACTAAAATGTGATGCCACACTGGGATGGTTTGTGAGCATATTCGCACCAATCCTGTCCCACTTATGTCACTGAAGCTCCCCCCTGTACCTTCTGATCACAAAGATAAACGTCCCGTCACATTTATGTCACTGAAACTCCCGCCACTTCCAACTACCTACACTAGTTGCCAGCAAAAGCAACAATCTCAGCCTCAGGCTACACAGGATTTTTAGGGAGAGGGAAATCCTTTCTAATAGTACGTTAGTTACAATGGGTAATATGGACAGTAATAGTAACTCAGATTTTGGTCATAACATTGTATCCTCCCACACTTTCAACCCCATTCTTGAACCAGATACCCTCAGCCATCCACCCTCTACTTATCCTCATAATCAACAAAATCTCCCCCTTCCCACCCCCCTCCCTAAGGCCACCCTTCAAAAGACAGATCTCCCTTTTCAACTCTCAGTAGGTTTTTGGAATGTTTGTGGCTGGAGCCTTGATCCGTCACAGCAACTAAAAAGCAATGTAATTACAACATCTAGGCTCGACATTATATGTATAGCTGAAACCTTCCTAACCAATGAAAATGAAATCCATTTAAAAGGATATAAGTGGTTTGGAAATAATATTTCTAAGAGGGCCATAAGAGGATCGGGAGGGGTGGGCATACTCATTAAAAATTCTATTCTTAATCACTTCTCAGTGCCTGTAATTGAAGAAAAGGCTGAAGGAATTTTGTGGATAGACCTCATAGGCAAAAAATCATTGCAAGGCCAACACTTAGGTATTTGTGTTTGCTATCTTCCCCCAATTAGCTCAAGTAGAGGTGATATTTCGCAAGAATTCTGGGATGGCCTAAGGTGCATAGTATTTGAAAACTACCAGCATGGTAATTTTATGATCTGTGGAGACTTTAATGCACGTATTGGATCTCTCTCTGATTGCCCGGATAACTCATCTATCCCCAATAGGAAACCATTAGATCACACTACAAATAGCTTTGGTAGACTCTTAGTATAGATTTCCTACACACACTTGATATGTGTACACTGAATGGTAGATTTGATCCTCTGAAAGATGGCTTCACATCAGTCTCTACCAAGGGACTTGCGGTTGTTGATTACTGCCTGGTACCTTTGCAACATTTCTCTGCCTTTTCCAAGTTTCATGTAGTTGACATACATGAGTTTGTCCACAGCAAAAATATTGCTGTGGACTCTAAAATTCCGGACCATAGGCTGATTACATGGAAGGTTACTTTTAACAATACTCAGCCAAACAATCACCCTAAAACTTCCAATCAAATAACAACCAAAAGAATCCCGCGGGACTATTTTGAAGATCCCACAGTCCACAAACAACTGAGCCACCTAGCTGCACAGTTTGATGAGGAACAAAGTCACCCGGATGTAGATGGGGTATATACCAATTTCTGCAGGCTTATAGATGAGCAATTGATTCATAAACCCCTCAAACCAAATAAAATGTATGGAAAAACAAATAAATGTAAACCATGGTGGAATTCTCACTTAAATGAGTTGTGTAAACGTGTTTCAGTTAGTTTAAAAAAATGGGAAGAGGAGAAAAATAATGTGAACCTGAAGTTAAACTACTTGAGTGCTCAAAAGATTTTTAGCAAGTATGTTCGTAAATATAGGAGACAATTCAACAACAAACGGCAGCTAGACCTTCTACAACAGCAGAAATACAATCCAAAACTATTCTGGAAGAAGTTCAGTCAACTTGGGGGTAGTGGGTTTCCTTCAGGTCAGACAATCCCTGACTCAGTAATCGATGATCAGGGACATGAAACCTCTGATATAGAAGAGGTTCTTAATGCATGGAGGTCTTACTTTAGCAACCTCTTAAATGCTGGAACTACCTCACCTGTTTCATCTCCCCCCAGTGACTCAGATTATGATACCTCATGTTTAAATGACCCTATATCTATAGAAGAAGTGAAGGCTGCAGTAGTAGCAAATATCAACTCCAAAAGCCCAGGTCTGGACCAGATTAAGGCCAACTACATTAAGAATGAAAGCTGTGTCTCCTTTCTCCATAAATTATTTAATTACTGCCTTAGGAATGGAATTGTACCATCAAACTGGAATAAGTCAGTGATAAAACCAATTCCTAAAACCAGTAGGGAGTCAAAGAACCCAAACGATTTTAGAGGCATATCTCTGCAATCAGTAATTATGAAAATACATTGCCGCATTCTAAATTCCCGGTTGAGTGATTGGATTGAGCTCAATTCTATCCTCAGTGAGGAACAAAATGGCTTCCGGCCTGGCAGATGTTGCCTTGACCACATTTTAACGTTATCTTCCATTGTTGAGAACCGTATGATAGGAAATCAGGATATGTTTGCATGCTTTATTGATTTTCGCAAAGCTTTTGACAGCATTAATCGCCATTCCTTATGGAAGAAACTTCACTCAATATGGCATAAATGGTAACTTTTTGATGGCCCTAAAATCTATGTATGTAAATGTGAGTTGTACTGTGAAAGTTAATGACCTATATTGGTTTGATGTAAACACAGGAGTTAAACAAGGCTGCATTCTCTCCCCAACATTGTTTGCCTTGTACATTGATGATTTAGCTAAAGAATTGAATTCAAGTGCTTTTGGTATACAGGTTAATGACAGAAATGTAGCTGCTTTATTGTATGCAGATGATATAGTCGTTTTAGCTCCAAATGCAGAGAATTTACAGACTTTGATTGATTTGATACACAACTTGTACACTACCTGGGGTATTAAGATTAATAGCTCTAAGTCTAACATAATCCACTTCCGTAAGAGACACTGTAGAAAGCCAAGATCCTCATTTCATTTTAAAGCAGGTAATCAAACAATTGAGTACACAAGTGAGTACCGTTATCTGGGATACTATATAAATGAACACTTGGATCTATCACAAACAGTTATTAAAATTACCATAGCGGCCAATCGGGCCCTAGCATCACTTAATCATAGAACTAAATGTGCAGAGGGATTTCACTATGACACATACACTATGCTTTTTAATCAGCTGGTTTTGAGCAGGATACTTGTATACTCATGCATCTGGGGTCATAGAGAATTTCCTAAAGTTAAATCCATTCAAACTGCTGCGATGAGGTTTTTCCTTGGAGTTGGCACCTCATGTCCCAACACAGGCTTGTTTGGTGAGATGGGATGGGTCCCTCTCCAAGCTGAAATAAAGTTTTCTATTATCAAGTTCTGGCATAGGATTTGCTCTCTCCCTACACACAGACTACCCAATATAATTCATAGATGGAGTTCCCAAAAAGGCCTTGGCAACTGGGCAGATAAAACCATAAAATTGTTCCCAGACATTAACCTCTCAAATTTCTCTAAGATGGATAGGAACTCCTTTCAAAAGGAAGCGTGGAATAGAATTTTGCAAGTGGAATATACTAAGTGGCTAGATAATCTCAACTCAATTGCTCCTAATTCTGAAAGTGGTGGAAGATTAGTCCTATACAGGTCTTACAAGCTGGAACCAGCCCCAGAAGAATATGTTACCCGACCAACTTCCTGGCGAAGGAGAAGAACCATTGCTCAGTTAAGATGTGGATGCCTACCCTTAGAGATGGAAATTGGCAGATATAGACACCCTAAGACGCCCCTTGCTCAAAGGATATGCCAGCTGTGCAATGAGGGGATTGAAGACGAAACACACTTCTTAATTTTCTGCCCGCAGCTTACCCAGGAAAGAATTGCACTATTTAAAACCATGGAAGGAGTGCTAGGATCAACATTCTACTCATTACCTGAAAAGACACTAAAAACACTTATGAACTGTGGAAGAGACCTGGAATTGGGAAAGGGTCTACATGTGATGACCCAGTCTCGGAAGAATATCATCTTCTCTCCATGACCAATCTGTTTTTATTTTTACTAGTCTCTCCCTCTAATAAGATACCTTGGGAAAACTTTCTGTCTCTGTTTAGTCTGGCCTCTGGTACTCTAAATTCTGTGTAGTTTGTCCCCTGGTGTACCCTGAGAAGGGTCCCAGGGGAAAGGCTTGTCTGTTTCTGTGTAGTCTGTCCCCTGGTGTACCCTGAGAAGGGTCCCAGGGGAAGGCTTGTCTGTTTCTGTGTAGTCTGTCCCCTGGTGTACCCTCGGAAGGGTCCCACGGGAAGGCTTGCCTGTTTCTGTGTACAGTCGAACCTCCCATAACGGACCCTCCGAGAAGCGGACAACCTCTCTACAGCGGACAAATGCTGTGTTACGGATTGAAATTACTATAGTAGAGTAGCTCATCAATCACCGGACACCACTTAATTCTGGACACCATCAAAGTGTCGGACAACAAATCTTTAAAGGTTGTATAGCTGCTAGCTGATCTGACCTACTCTAGCTAGACCGTGACATAATCAATGAATTTCTCCTTTCCATGTCCTCGTTCCCCATTTCCCATTTCCTCGTTCCACACTTTCCCTATTTCGTTTCGAAGGCGCGCCATGTGCTAGGGCAAACCACTCCCGTTCGGTTTGCGAGATGTTGTAGGCAGTGTTGACATTCACCCAAGCTGTTTACATTGAGTTGGTTGTAAGCCCCCCTCCAGCGAGCGCCTGCATAGCCGCATGCATGTACGCAAACATTGCCGTGGCTTCCGGGTCGAGAGTACGCTCCGATCGAACATCGGAGTGCTAGCTAGCTATTTGTGTGTAGGGCAGCTGTAACCTATTTGCTAAAACCCTACAGAAACATAGTCCGCAGTTAGGGGTCACTTTCCGAGTACCGATGGTTCGGACAATTGCTACTTTTACAACTGTGACTGCATAGATCTTAATCGAGTGAGTCTGGCAGTTATCTATCTTGTTTGTCTTGATGATGTGAAGAAGCGTCCCAAGTACCGACGCATAGCGTTCAGCAGTCCGAGAGATATCGTGCTGTCCGCGTGATGGTGTCCGATAACGGATGGGTTACTCTACTAATACATAAATAACCTCCGAGAGGCGGACGCTTCTTGATTCCGGACAGCGGACAAGATTCGAACTCTCAACGTGACTTTTCAATACAAAGTTGCCTCTAAATAACGGACACCCAGGAAACCACACCTATAAAATTGTAGCACACCCACACATTTTGAGTACAATCAGGAATTTAACCACGTGCGATTATAGATAAACACGCACGCATACGCATGAACGCATGTAGACAGCTGAACTTCCATATTAAAATTTTCACACACTGTAAATAATACGTTGTTGTCAAGAAGTTTTTAAGATTTAGTCTAGATGCGGGGCCTATACAAGTCCAGATGCTGTTAAGGAGTCCACCAATTCATTTATTTAAGGCTTGGGTCCATAAAACATTATTTGGGGATTATACAATGGAACCTCCGAGATAGGGACAACCTCCGAACAAAGGACAAAAGACCCGTTCCCAAAGTTTCCTTTGTTCGGAGGTTCCACTGTAGTCAGTCCCCTGGTGTATCCTCGGAAGGGTCCCAGGGGAAGGCTTGCCTGTTTTTGTGTAGTCTGTCCCCTGGTGTATCCTCGGAAGGGTCCCAGGGGAAGGCTTGCCTGTTTCTGTGTAGTCTGTCCCCTGGTGTACCCTGAGAAGGGTCCCAGGAGAAGGCTTGTCTGTTTCTGTGTAGTCTGTCCCCTGGTGAGAAGGGCCCCAGGGGAAGGCTTGTCTGTTTCTGTGTAGTCTGTCCCCTGGTGTACCCTGGGAAGGGTCCCAGGGGAAGGCTTGTCTGTTTCTGTGTAGTCTGCCCCCTGGTGTACCCTGAGAAGGGTCCCAGGGGAAGGCTTGTCTGTTTCTGTGTAGTCTGTCCCCTGGTGTATCCTCGGAAGGGTCCCAGGGGAAGGCTTGCCTGTTTCCGTGTAGTCTGTCCCCTGGTGTACCCTGAGAAGGGTCCTGTGATATATGTTAATTTCCTGTACACGTGGGCTCCCGCCCCCGCCTCAGTTTGTGTATTTAAATGTTCTGTCACCAGCATTCTGGCAGTCAGTCAGTTTGTATGCGTATTACTCTGGATCCATATCTGTGCACTTTCAATAAAGTTTTAGTCTTTCTATAGTGACAGTGCGAACCTAGCAGCCTGCGTGGTACGACACCACATCTGGCGACGAGGGTGGGATCTCCGTTGAATATCCCGTTTTCATGGCTGCTAACCGGACCGTTGGTCAAATGCAGGAGTTCAATCCTGATATTGAAACTGTCACGGCATACCTCGAGCGGTTTCAGATGTTCGTTGCCGCCAACGGTATCGAGGACGCCAAGTTAGTCCCTACACTTCTGACTGTCGTAGGCTCGAAGCACTACTCCCTCATTCGCGGGCTTGTTTCCCCAGTGTTGCCGAAGGACAAGTCCTACGAGGACCTGGTAACTCTTCTGAAAAAGCACTATGATCCAGAACCTATCGTCATCGCCGAGCGTTTCCATTTTTACGAGCGAAGCCAGAAACCCGGGGAGTCGATCGCAGACTATCTGGCAAGCCTCAGACGACTGGCTAGCCGATGCCAGTTCGGCGCCTTCCTCGCAGAGGCGCTGAGAGATCGGTTGGTGTGCGGACTATTGAGCGAGAACATTCAGAAAGCCCTGCTATCGAAGGCTGACCTTACCTTGGAGAAGGCCCTGGAGATATCCCAAGGCATGGAAGCCGCGGCGCAGAAGTCGAAAGAACTGAAGGGAAACCATCGCTCCAACGCCGTGCTGGCAGTTGATACACCTGGCAGGATGTGTGACAGGTGCGGCCGTGGGAATCACGATAAGCGTGACTGCAAATTCAAAGGTGCTACATGCCACAATTGTGGAAAGGTGGGCCACATTGCACCTGTGTGTAGATCAAAGCCTTCGCGGAGACCGCCCAGGAGCACTACAAGGAAAACAAAGTGGTTAGCTACATCAGAATCTGGCCACTCCCTAGCCCAACCAGATCCCGTTCCACTGTTTGTTATCAAGGACAGATCTTCCTCGCCCTATGTAGTGGAACTAAGGGTGAATGGACAGCCTCTTACTATGGAAGTGGACACTGGCGCAGCTGTATCCTTGGCCCCGGAGTCAGCGGTGACCTCATTACTCCCTTCTGCCATTATACAGCCGTCTAACGTAGTTCTGAAGACCTACACAGGGGAACAGATTCCGGTGAAGGGGTCTATGAAGGTGGATGTCAGTTATGGTGAGCAATACCATCGGAATTTGAAGCTTCTTGTTGTCCAAGGCTCGGGTCCTAGCCTGATGGGCCGTGATTGGCTGAGAGTCGTGACTTTGGACTGGAGGAAAGTCGGGAAGGTGTCCACATCTGCTAGCCTCGAGAATCGAGTTGTTGAACTCCAAGAACAGTTCCAGGAAGTCTTCTCGGGGACATTGGGCACTATCACCCCTTTCAAGGCCACACTCAGTGTTATGGCAGACGCCACACCCAAGTTCTTCAAGCCACATTCGGTCCCCTTCGCCTTACGAGAGCGTGTTGAGAACGAGCTGGATCGGTTGGAACAAGCCGGAGTTTTGGAGAAGACACACTACAGTGAGTGGGCCGCCCCTGTCATGGCTGTACCCAAGCGAGATGGCCGAATTCGTCTGTGCGGGGACTACAAGGTCACGGTGAATCCTGTCTTGGACATAGACCAATACCCCTTGCCCAAGCCCGAGGACATTTTCGCAACCCTGGCTGGAGGCAAACGCTTCACTACCCTGGACTTGACTCATGCATATAACCAGCTGTTGTTGGACGAAGACTCCCGCAAATACGTTACCGTCAATACCCACAAGGGTCTTTACCAATATACACGACTTCCGTTCGGGATTGCCTCAGCTCCTGCAGTGTTTCAACGGACCATGGATACAATACTCCAGGGAGCTGAGGGTGTAGCCTGCTATATTGATGATATCATCATCACGGGAAGGACTGATGAAGAGCATGTGGAGCACCTCAAGGAGGTGCTGCGACGCCTGTTGCAACATGGTGTGCACGTGAACCAGACGAAATGTAGGTTTCTCCAACCCAGTGTGACCTTTCTTGGACACTGTATCGATGCGGAAGGAATTCACCCCACTGAGGACAAGTTAAAGGCTATCACTCAAGCGCCCATGCCAAAGAATGTGCAGGAGCTACGCTCGTTCCTGGGGCTCATCAATTACTACGGGAAGTTCATTCCCAATGCTGCCACCATCTTAGCTCCATTGAATGACCTCCTTCGCAAGGATGCTGACTGGAAATGGTCGTCAAAGTGCCAGGAGAGTTTTGACCTGGCCAAGAAGACTCTGGTGTCTTCAGAAGTCCTTGTGCACTACAACCCTGATCTGCCTATCCGTTTGGCAGGAGATGCCTCAGCATATGGTGTCGGAGCCGTGATCGCGCACGTGCTCTCTGATGGGTCCGAGCATCCCATAGCTTTTGCCTCACGAACCCTCACCAGCAGTGAGAGGAATTACGCACAAGTGGAAAAAGAGGCCTTGTCACTGATTTTTGGAGTGAAACGGTTCCACTCCTACCTGTATGGCAGACACTTCACTGTTGTCACCGACCACAAGCCACTTACCGCCATCTTGGGTCCCAAGAAAGGGATACCCCCTCTGGCTGCTGCGAGATTGCAGAGATGGGCATGGATCCTCTCAGCTTACCAATACGAGATTGAGTTTCGTCCAACTGGCGACCATGGGAATGCAGATGGACTTTCACGTCTTCCCCTGACTGGAATTCCCCCAGAAGATGTTAATTCAGACCCCAAGATTTTCAACATCTCGCAGATGGAAGCTTTGCCGGTGTCTGTACGTCAATTGCGAGCCACTACAGCATCCGACCGGATTCTCAGTAAGGTGTTTCGATACACCAAGCGAGGTTGGCCTCACCGGGTTCCGCAATGTTTTCGTCCATTCTTTGACCGACGCAATGAGCTAACGGTGGAGGAGGGGTGTATCCTTTGGGGATACAGAGTTGTCATACCCCAGAAACTGAGAGAGAAACTTCTCCGTGAGCTACACAAGGATCACCCTGGGGTGACCAGAATGAAGTCAGTGGCTCGGAGTTATATGTGGTGGCCGGGTCTCGATAAGGAGTTGGAACAGCTGGCAAAAACGTGCCTGTCCTGTCAAGCTGTCAAACAAGCTCCATCTGTGGTTCCACTGCAACCGTGGATATGGCCTGCTCGGCCGTGGCAACGTGTCCACTTGGATTTCGCGGGTCCATTTCAAGGTACCATGTTTTTGGTTGGAATTGATGCCTATTCAAAGTGGCCAGAAGTCAGATTGATGTCGACCACCACAGTTTCGAAGACATGTGATGTTTTGCGAGAGTGGTTTGCTTCTCATGGGATTCCGGAACAGCTTGTGACGGACAATGGGCCCCAGTTCACTGCCGAGGAGTTCGAGATTTTCACCAAACAAAATGGAATCAAGCACGTGAAGAGTGCACCCTATCACCCTGCTTCAAATGGGTTGGCTGAGAGATTCATCCAGTCCCTCAAACAGAGTCTAAAGGCATCCCTTCATGACGGCCGCTCTCTGTGTCAGCGACTTTCCTCGTACTTACTCACTTATCCGAAGTTATCGCACTACTGCACACTCCACCACAGGAGTGCCCCCTTGCCAACTTTTTACTCAGAGAGATCTCAGAACACGTTTTAGTCTGCTGCTACCTGACCCCGAGAAAACAGTGAGGAATAGACAATCACTTCAAAAGTTCTCTCATGATCGACGTTCTCGACCAAGAGAGTGGAGACTCGGAGACCGAGTTCTGGCTCGTAATTTTAGAGCAGGACCTGATTGGTTGCCAGGCACCATCGTCGAAGTGCTGGGACCTGTAACCTACCTGGTGGAGGTGAACGGAGGACGTCAATGGAAGAGACATGCAGACCAGCTAAAAGACTGGTTGGCACCTGCACCCCAGGTTGATTCGAATGCCTCCAGTGGATCTGACTCTGAGCCGTTTCCGGAAGTTCCTGTTACTGCTCCTGAGCCTGCAGATCGTTCAATAGAAGTTGAACCCATAGAGGAGACCGGAACTCCTGGATCTGGACTGTCACCGCCCACTGCGGAGAGTGGGGAGAGAAGGTATCCAGCACACATCAGGCAACCGCCTGATCGATATCAGTAATTGTCAGACTTTGAACTGAACGTTGGTGTCAGTGTGTATGCATGTCTGTCTTTACTCTTATTTCATTTTTGTAGGAACTCTCTCATTAAGGAGGGAGGGATGTGATATATGTTAATTTCCTGTACACGTGGGCTCCCGCCCCCGCCTCAGTTTGTGTATTTAAATGTTCTGTCACCAGCATTCTGGCAGTCAGTCAGTTTGTATGCGTATTACTCTGGATCCATATCTGTGCACTTTCAATAAAGTTTTAGTCTTTCTATAGTGACAGTGCGAACCTAGCAGCCTGCGTGGTACGACACCACAGGTCCCAGGGGAAGGCTTGTCGGTTTCTGTGTAGTCTGTCTTTGGTGTTCAGAGAAGAGTACCCAATGGGGGCTATTTCAGCCATTAAATACATTCTTTTTCATCCATGCTCTCCCTGCCTTGACAGTATAATTAGCTACTCCCTCAACTTGCTTGGGTCCATTTTTTCTTTTTCATATACATGTATACAACTTAGCTGCATTAATATTACTAACCATAAATGTACTATGATAAGTTTCTTTTTTGTACAACACTATCTGTGCTGCCGTCTTATGAGCCTAGCTGGCTTGCTGTCCTAGGGACAAGACGTAAGAATACAATTCATTCATTCATTCATTCATTGGGAGTTCGAATCTTGTCCGCTGTCCGGAATCAAGAAGCGTCCGCCTCTCGGAGGTTATTTATGTATTAGTACTATAGTAATTTCAATCCGTAACACAGCGTTTGTCCCTATAGAGAGGTTGTCCGCTTCTCGGAGGGTCCGTTATGGGAGGTTCGACTGTACTCTGAAGTGTTCCTACACACCCCCTGCATCAAGCAGTACACACCCCCACTTATTAAAACCACGTCTTTACTCTATTAAACTGCATGGGACGGTGTATTGCCCCGGTGATTTAACAAAGAGCCTTATTTTAACACAGCTCAAACATCAACGAGTCATCCATACTTGCACACCTGCATACAAGAGACGAAACAACAGCATTGCACAACAATACTTTCACAGTTGTGATGTAATGTGTGCTGACTACTATTACCCATCCATGTGGCATTCGACCGCTCGCTCAGGCTCGCCCCAAGATGCCTTGCATCTACACTAGTATATTGAGACACGTGACTTCCGTACTCCGACTTGTGTGAACAATCATATATATATATCTGTCGTACGTATTCGTATGTCTTTTTAGACTGCAATTTAACGCAACCATTGGGTGAAGATGGGGAAGAGAGAGACGCTTGGGAGGAGTAGCTGGAACATGAAAGTTTACTGTAAGAGGACTGCAAGATGTGAATACAGACCTGGCTACTTACAGAACGAAGATGGCGGCTGAGATTCTTTGACAGTTGAATAGCTGACGGTGTATTGATCATCCGTAGCGACTTTTTGACGCCTCTCCTATTTGTGTAAAAACTATGCATAACAGTGTTTTCGGGGTCAGTAGAGGTCAGCACGAGTCGCAGATGGCGGCTTTGAAAGTTGAATAGCTGATGGTGTATTTATCATCCGTAGCGACTTTTCGATGCTTCTCCTATTTTGTGTAAGAACCAAAAAACCATTGGGCGAAGGTTTGGGGGTTCGTGATAGTTGAGGTTGAGATTGCTGGTGAGACCTTCCGCACCTGAATGGAGGTAGCATCTGCACTGACTGCTGAGGCCATCCTTGGGGTTGATTTCTTGGAGTCCCACAATTGCACACCCGAGATTGGGAAGAGAGTTCTACGATTTGCCAATCAGGGAGTAGCTATTGCCCTGCACGGCTCCTCCCCAGAACCTGTGACTGTACAAGCCCAACCCTGTGTACCAGTACGAATGATTAACACACAATCTGAATCTGTTGTTGTTTTCAAGGGCACTAAGGTGGGAGTGGTGGAAGAAACTGAGGGGCCACCTTCCACAGTTGCTGTTGTAGAACCAAGCACGGGAGAGAGTCCTGAGATTTCAGAAGACAAATGAGAAAGGCTCTGGAAGATGGTAGAGGATGGTGGTGAAGACCTGACACAAGAGCAGAAGCAGCAGTTTTTCCTGTTGTTGTTGGCTAACACTGATGTGTTTGCAGAGAGTGACAACCCGGGATGTACCAGTTTGGTAAAACATCGTGTGGACACTGGAAACAGTCCACCTATTCAGCAGCCTGTCCGCTGAATTCCTCTACATAAATGAGAGGAAGCGAAGCATCTGCTGCAGGACATGCTTGCCAAAGGAGTGATACAGCCATCCTCCAGCCCCTGGACATCACCCATAGTCCTGGTCCCCCCAAAAGATGGGAATGTGAGATTTTGTATTGTCTATCAGAAGGTCAATGCTGTCACAAGACGAGATGCATACCCCTTTCATGTATGGATGATACGCTGGACACCTTAGCAGGAGCCAAATTGTTCAGTACTCTCGACATGGTGAGTGGGTACTGGCAGGTGGAAGTAGCAGATGAAAACAAGGAGAAAACAGCATTTTGTACACCAGATGGCCTCTGCGAGTACTCCCATTTGGCCTCAGCAATGGACCTGCCACGTTTCAACGATTGATGGACTTAGTCTTGTCTGGCCTACAGTGGTCTAGCTGTCTAGTATACCTGGATGACATTATCGTGGTCGGGCGGTCTTTTCACGAACACCTCCAGAATCTGGAGAGTGTGTTCCAACTCTGCGAAGCACTGGACTGCAGTTGAAACCCAAGAAATTCACATTCATGAGGAAAGAGGTCTTGGACCTGGGACACCTAGTGTCTAAAGAAGGGATTGCTACAGACCATTTAAGTGGACTGCAGAATCCCAGTGGTGCCTGGTGGAGCTGAAATGTAGGCTGACCACAACATCTGTTCTGGCCTACCCAGATTACAGCAGACCATTTATTCTTGATACCGATGTGAGTGATTTTGGCATTAGGGCAGTGCTCGCTCAAAATGATGATGACGGCCATGAGCGTGTTGTTGCTGAGCGCAGATACTGTGTCACTTGAAGGGAACTGCTAGCAGTTGTGGTGTTCACAAAGCACTTCCGTCCTTACCTTTTGGGCCGAGAATTCATTCTGCGCACGGACCATGGTTCCCTAACATGGTTGCAATCCTTCAAGGAACCAGAGGGCCAACTAGCACAATGGTTGGAGAAGCTTCATGAGTTCAATTTCACTATTGTCCACCGCCCCGGAAAAAGCCACAGAAATGCAGATGCACTCTCACTGAGTATGCAATGAAGTTGCAAGAATCTCTGTCCATAGCCTACACAGTTGCACACAAACATGTAGCCAGGAAACAGGAAAGACAAGCCGAGCTGCATCGATGGTGGACAGGACCATACAAAGTGATAAAACGGATTTCAGATGCACCTTACAGAGTGCAACACATCAACAACAAGACCAGGAGGATAGTGGTGCATTTTGACAGGCTGAAACAATGCCAGCCTGATACCCGACTAGATGACAAGAACTCCAAACCTACAGCCACAACTTGGGCTCCCCCAGTACAGTCTCAAGGGTCACGCCACTTATTTGGGACAAATTTGTAGATGGCAGAGGACTCGGATATAGAGGATGAAGAAGGAACAGTCAGGAGTTCTTCACCCAGAACTCACCCACCTGCAGTGGTACCACAGCACACTAACAGGAATACCCTTCTCGAGTGAGTTGACCATTTAACTGTCTGAATAGAGGATGTATTCCAGAGAGGGGAGCTGTGCAAGAGTAACTATATATACATTATGTAACTCTGGACTCATTATGTGATCTGATTATGTAAGATGCCATGTGTACTTAACTGTTGTTGATTTGACTGCATGATCTGGTGAACTGTTCCAGCGCATGCCCCAAGCACATCTTACATACATGTAGCAGTAGGCGATGGCTAAATGTAGCGTGCAAACCAACTTGTTTTGCACTGTTGTACGTGAAGCGGAGGGCTACATTTACACAAATCCGAAGGATAAATATGAACAGCTGACTTGGGATTTTAACTGTCCACGATGTTTGAAAAGGCCACGGCTTCATGTATTGTAGCTATCCTTTCATGTTACTTTTGAACTTATTTTAGTATGTGATCTTAGGGGGGCGAAGCGCGAGGCGCAGAGGTTCAGATTTTTAACATGCTCCAGACCTGACAGGATGAGACAGTGTGTGTACAAGGCCAGACTGTAGCCCATTCAGAAGCATCCAAATGCTTAGGGATATGGCTAGACAGCAACCTCACAGGGAAGAGAGCAGTAGAAGAGACTGTGAAAAATGCAAGGAAGGCTTTCTTCTCATTCAGGAGTGTTGGAGCATTTCATGGCCAGCTAAATCCACTTTCAGGGAAATCAATATTTGAGACGTGTTATCCCAATTGCACTATATGGCTGTGAACTGTGGTATCTGACTGAGCAGACGATTGATACTCTTGAGAGATTCCAGAATGAGATTGGGAGGAGGATCCTGAGACTACCAAAGTTCTTCTCAGGCAAAGCCACTCGTTTTGGTTTGGACATGCCCTCCATGGTAGCACAGATTCTCATACACAAGCTGCTGTATCTACATCGTCTCCTTGCCACACAACACAACAATATAGTTGCAAGGATTCTTACAACACTTAGGTACATGTATTGACAGTACTGAAATTGCTATAGTACAGCAATGCCATTTCTTGGAGGGATTACTCCACATTGAGAATCAAGAGGGCATGAAAAGGTAATAAGGATGTCAATCAGTGATGCTGAGGAGGTGGTCAGGATGATCAAAGCTGAAGTCACAAGGCAGATCATCTGAGACTCATTGACAGTGTAGAGAGTGAGGGCAGTGTTGCCCTTCTAGTGCCCATCAGAGAAGTGACAACGTGGTCACGAATCTGGGACCAAGCTCTCGATTGGGGACCTAGAGCAGTTGAAGATATCAGTTTACTCAGGCTGCTATGTACTCCATTGTTTACTGACCGGAAATGTCCATCATGTGCAGAATATATCCCCTCAAACCTCACTTTCTTCAAACATATATACCAGAAGTGTGACATTGCTGTGGACGTGAACAATCTCTTCACATCAGCACTAGAGGATATGGAATCATTCATGATCTCATGTACAAACATCTTGAGAAGCTCCAGAACTATGCATGTGGACAATGACTCCTGAACTCTATATATTATAGTATTATTTTACCTCTAGCTACCCAATATTTTTTTGGGTCAATTTTAACCCATTTCTGTACCTATATGCTGTATCCCTATGGGCGTGGCAATGAACTTTTGAACTTTAAAAAACTCTTTCCCAGACTAAGGCCATACCAAATTGATCTTATGTTTCACGGATCCGGCCGGGTCTTTTTTTTTGAAAATTGAAAAAAAAATGTAAAAATGCAATTAATATGCACAGTACTCTCTAGCCTCGTTCCCAGGCCTTCGCGCATTCGTCGATAGCACTACAAATTATCGTGCAGCAAGCGACGAACGTGCGAAGGCCTGGGAACAAGGCTAAGTACTCACCACGTGGCAAGAATGGAGGATGGCGAGCAGTTTTGTGTGACTGAGTGGTATCTAATTAAATTCATGAGAAGTTCGGTCATTTTTATTTTAATTTTTTTGCCTGCCTACCGGGTCATGTTTCTGACCTAAGCAATCCGTGAAACATAAAATCAATTTGGTATGGCCTAAAGACCACGGTCATTGGTCTGGAAGCGAGACTAGTACACAAAATCGCCAGTGCATGGCTGTCACGGTCTTTTCCCCCCGCCGGCATTGGGCAAGGCTTATGAACACCATTAGGTAAGGGGCTGCATTCAGCTGCCTACTTGTAGCTACACTAAAAATAGCCTACTCACAGCTTTATTGAACTGGAAATAGGATGGTCAGTTGTCAGTATGATAGTAGTTTCTGTGCTGCAGCTGGTCAGTCATGTGATTGACAACTGAAGTTGGTTTCACAAAGTTTGGCAGGGAGAGTGGTTGGCCCTTCATCATGTTCTACCTGGCTATACACATGATTATTACATGCCTGGAACCACTACTAAACTGTCAACGCAGTTTCAAGTTCTGGTGTTGGGGTTACACTTGAAATAGGCTTACGTCTAACTGTAACTGAGATTAGCATCACAAAAGTACAGAAACAAACAACAAAAAAAACAAGTAAAAAGATGTAGGGGGTGGCATGCCAAAAAGTATGCAAACAAGGTAGGGATAATGCATGAAAGCAAAGGTCAACATATTGGCAAAGCCGCATCCCACACTACAGCTGATGCAATGCTGCTAGATCATATTAGCCTTGTTCCTGAGCCAATATGTGGGAGAAGGAATGTGGCCTGGGGACGAGGATAAAATCATGCCATGTACTTTAACGACACTATCACAAGTCTGCAGTCTACTCCAACTCACTGCTTAAGTTGTTGAAGAGGTTCCGTATAACATAATGCTACCAAAAGGGTCATACTAGCCTCATTACCAGGCCACGTGGCAGGAGGAAGTGGCCTGAGAACGAGGCTACAGCCATGAACTGACAGTAATAAAGGTTGTGAATTTGTGGTACATTTTAGGAAGACCCCCATGTAATGTCTAACTGTAGTGTGAAAAAGATGTAGGAAACTGCAGGCACTAGCGATTATCAAAATCCAAATGTCAGAAGAAAGCTCTAAGTGCGAACTGGGGAAATTCGTTGATACGGAAATTACTTGAGTCTTTAATTTTTCCCATACAAACTCTAATTGAACAAAAGTTTGAAAACTTCCGAAGTAGAGCTTGGACGACCCACGATTTTAGCAAGAGCAGCCAATGGGAAATTGTTTGATGTGCGCTGGTCACTCGTAGCACAAGCCATTTCTGCAAACGAGCTGTCTCTTGCAAAAATGTCAATCTTCCGGATTCGCTATCAAAGGTCAAACTGTTATACGCATATCGATAGACCGCACCCACTTCGCCGTCAACATGCTTCGTGTCACGATTACTCAACGCAAGTTCTAACTTGGTTGGAACTTACAAACATAATGTTGTACATTGTTGCAGTCGTTTCATTACTCTTCTGCACTGCAATCCCCGCAAGAGTTACAGCTTGCACTGGTGAGTTTGTTAACGCCAACCTGTCATTCGAATATTGTGTTAGTTTGTTAACGCCAACCTGTCATTCGAATATTGTTCGTGTACCCACACTATTATTGTACGAAGTATCCTTCGCTTGCAGGAGGGACTTCTTGGCAAACGTAAGGTCGGCGACACTTGCCTGACTGAGTTTGTTACGATGTTATAGTGTTCAGATATGCATGATGATTGCATACCCACACTGTTATTGTACGTGTACTGCATGCTAAGTTATTTTTTAATCATTGATTTTCAGGTCTGACATTGACTAGCAGCGTTATTGGAAGAAATGCCTGTCTCTCGGAGGAAGTCACATTTACATGCACTGCTCAAGGAACTGCTGTTTTCTGGAGGAATGAAGAATTTGGAACAATCACAGTACACCATCAAATTCCACTTTCCACCGTGGGGCACGTTCGAGCAGCAGTTGAGAGCTTTAACAACAATTGCTTGGTTGCTTCTCTAACTTTACATGCAACTGCCTCAAACAACAGGACCAGAGTCATGTGCACAAGTAGAGACGGGAGCTCAAATCAATCACTGCCACTGCATATAATGAGTATGTTATTTTTCGTGAAAACTAGAAACTGCTATGTTTCTAAACAACAGTAACATTGTAAGCTTGTTGTTTCTAGTGTTTCTAAGTTCTTGCAGCTTCTGGTTGCAAGAGTGTGAATCTTGTAATCCAATCAGAAAGCAGCAGTCAAAAATTGTACAAAATTAAAAAAATCTACAATTTTATACATGGCATTAATTTTACTCTTGCAAGAACTCAGTAAAACCCTTGTATAGCAAAAGTTTATGTGACCTCTATGCAGACATCACTCTTGAGCACATCACTCTTGAGCACCTGACAGTAATTCCACTCACACTCTCAACTGTCCAGTTGGAATGGAAGGTTGTCCCCTCGGATGGACACCAGTGCATTACAAGCTACAACATTCAGGCTTCTGGCCCAGATGGATCACAGTGGGGGGCACAAACCCTGGGAGGAAACCACTCATTTCTCTTGTCCGGAATCCAACTGGAACCATCAAAGGAGTATACATATTCTGTTACTGCCAATATTCCATCTGCTCAAACTGTTCCTACTCTCAAGCAAACATCAATTGTGGAAGTTCAAGGCATGTACTACAAATCATAGAATACAGCACATGATTGTTTGTAGCCTTGATCTCAGTCCCACCCTTAGGCCCTCCCCAAGCTTTCCATTGCATGTTCACAGTAAAAGGATTTTAAAATGAGGCTACATGGTTGATACTCATTTAAATTTTTCACATGCATACATGCAGAACCTAACCCTCCAACTAACCTCAGTGCTCTGATGACTTGTGACAATCAAGGTTATAAAGTCTACATTGAATGGAAGGTATACCATATCTACTGATTCCAAATCAACAACAGTAATTAAGTTAAGCATTCATACAGATATTGCTACATATATAGGTATGACGTTACATGATAAAATTATTTTTGCAGGCTCCTCATCCTGCTCCACTTGGTTCTCCACTGACTGGGTATCTCCTCCACTACCACACTTTTGAGGATGACAGTACCATTCAGCTTCCACTGAACACTACATCAACATCTTATATGCTGAGCAATGTCACTTCATGTGCATTTAACATAACTGTGGCAGCTCTTAGCCAGACTGGGCCAAGCAGAAACAACCCATCAGTTCATTTAGGTATGTAAATCGTAACTTTCACCTACTCTGTCATGTTCACTTTGTTTTTGTGGAAAGTGTATAAGAAAAAAAAAATCTAGACCTAAACTGTGTTTTACGTCAGTCTTATTATCAAGCCTCCACCCAGCTTTTTTTTACTACACACAGTGAAAAAACTGGATGGGGACCTGAAAATGTTAATGCAACAAGTAGTTATAAAACTATTAAAACAGGTCTTTAAGAACAAGGTTCCTTACATCTACAGTAATTGGTAACTTTACATAATATTGCTGTTAATATATTTCTGTTAATGAACTTGTGCCAACAGCTATTCCATGTGAAGATTCTTTGGTGACAGCAGGCTGCTGCAGTCGGACACCACTAACACCAATCTTCACAGTGTTGACTGCTGTGGAACACACAGGTATTGAGGGTGCATGTATGGTGCCACCACAGAGATGCAGCGATTGCCCAGAGCCACATGAAGTGAATACTTCCACCCCCTTTTCAAACCAGACTGAGTGCCCAGAGTCCCCAACACACAGTAAGCTCTTTTGCAACAAACACATGAATATCAACAGTGCAGTGACACTAAAGGGAAGCTTTTAACCATCTCAATAGAGTTCGCCACAGAGGGTAAGCTTCTAAACAACTTTTATAAAAACAAATATCAACTGTGTACACTTTCCCAAGCCATGTAACCCATTACCATGAACCCTGCTACTCCCCCACCCCCTGCAGGTCAAGCTTCCATTACTCTTTATGTTATCACTGCTCTCATCTCTGGAGTAATTGCTTTTTGCAGTGGTATTCTGTTTGCTGGTGTGTGTAATTGCATCCTACAGTGCCATGAGCAATGGAGGATAAACAGGAAGAGTTCAAAGTGTACTACTGGTGTGGCTACTCAACAGAGAGGGGGAAGTCCCGAGTATGAAGAAATTCCCACACCCACAGAAAGTGGTTCCGGGAATGATGTACCGCTACATCAGAATGCTGCTTATGTTGCAGTGCAGAGACCCCACTAAGAACTAAAGCACTTAGTATAATTTCTAGCCACTTGTAAGTAGTTGTTTACATAAGTATCGACCTTTGAAATGATGATAAGTTACATCATACATATGAATACTGTAATTCAAGGCACACTCCATTACTGTGGGTACCCAAACACAGAGAGGGGAAAGTCCTGAAAGTGGTTCCCAGGACAGTATGCAGCTACAAGGTACATATGCTGCAGTGCAAAGTTCCCATTAAGAACTAAACCACTAGTACATAGTAGCCACTCAGACTGTAGTGGTTTCTTACCTGTAGCATTGACCCTAGGCATTGATTGAGTGCTACATCATGCTGTAATACTGTACCTTACCAGCATGTTTTATATGATGAGCCAGAGGAACCATAATCCACCATATTATCTCCCCGTATCATAATACAGCAAAATGATGATATTAATAAAATAATGAAATAATATACTCCACTATGCAATAATTCAGAGCCAGTATCGCACACATCCTTGTTGTGTTATGTACACCTTATGCATGTTGCAGCAGAGGAAGTCTAATACCTATAGTGATAATATTAGGAATTTTTTACTGTGGGAAGGACAACTGCATGCAGGTGTCCCTAAATTCTCACGGTATAATGTTTCTTTGTGCACAAAAAACAACAACATTATACCTTCAAAATGGTTTAGTGTATATGTATTCGTGGTGTTACGTTATATATAAGTATGCCTTCGACCTCCAACCCTCAACATATGCTCAATTTCACAGCACTGGCCATGATGAAATTGAATGTAAGGGGAATTTCCCCAACATTTGAGGTGTATATAGTCCACCACATTAATGAATTTCAGTGGTTGTTTTATATAAAATTTCTGTGGTAAGGCAGGCCAGGTTATATCCTCAGACCTGGTTATATTCAATTCCAGGAAACCAGACAGGAAGTGAGCAAAGAATTACACATCATGATCAATGTTGTGTCATTAAAGTTTCATTTTTATTTCAGTCACATCTGTTGGCAACCATGCATGGGGCTCACTTTGTTTGTCTTTACAATTTATAGGTTGAAGGCACAGTTCTGGTTTATCCAAAATGCTGTTCTCACCACGACTGTACTCTCGTGCCCAGACCAGCCGTACGTATCAAGAGGAAGGGGTCTGGTGATACAAGCCGGAATCCTTTGGCTTGCGGAAGTGTTGAATTCAGAGTGTAGAATTACAAATTGGTCATATACATATATAGTTGGGTAATGAGTCTCTTAACATTACTTTGAGCACTACAATTGAAGTACTTCTCGCTTCTGCATTATTCCAATAAACACCACTCTGAGATTTGTTGGTCACTCTACACTTCTGGAGTTAGCCCAAGGATTTAGACTTGTGACACCAGACCCCTTCTCCTCGTGTGAGCAAGCTGGGTGGGGTCTGGGTACAAGACTACTATAGTTGGTTCCAGAGCCTTTCAAGCAGTATCAAACTTATATCAAGAAGGACTGAGGTTGTTGAGCATTAAAAAACGTAGTGAAATTGTCTGTTATCATAGAACGTTTCAGACAGTGGTCCGTCATCAGCTGCAAAATGTGAGACTGACTGCACACATAAAATAATACTATAATACAGATGATGTAATAATAGAGAGATAGACAGATGAGTCTGGTGGTTCTTGGTGTGGATTTAGCTGCTGTCCTTGATCACGATTGATCAACTTGTCTTCATCTCTAATCCAGAGAGCTTCTTTGACTCTTCTCTTGGTCTAGTTAGATTTTTGTTCCAGAACCTCTGTTCCAGAGGATGTGATCATGAAGAGTTCTGTTGGCATGGACAGCTAAAGGACCTTGGGTTTCTCGTCTGTAGCTAGTCATGATGTCAGGGCTGTTAGTCTTCATCTCCATGAGAACCCTTCTGACCAGATAAGTGGGGTAACTGTTGGAAGTGAAGACCGCTTGTAGATGGTTGAGTTGGACTTTGTTGGAGTGACTCGCATTCATGGCTCAGTGTGTGAGGCATTTAAGGTGGCGGTGGAAGTCTCTCGGCGGAGGTTAACGAAAACATAAACCTGGGTTACAGTCAGGACCAGTGTTACTCCTAGTTTCAGGGTTAGGGTTTGGTTTAGGGCAATCTTGCTTTGCCTAATTCTAAAAAAGGGTTTTAGTAGCTCATTAATATATTCATGAACCAAAATTGCCACTCGATGGACGCATCTACACGCTCACTGTAGGTAGCGTCCTAACCACCAATGTATCTCAAATCAGTCTGTGCCAGCTTTTGTTCAGAGCTACTCTCAAAGTCAGGCTAGACTCATGTTTGTCACTACTCTTGGAATGGACAACTTTGACTGCACCAAAATGAATGCACATTTCAAAAAATTCACAGCTTGTCTACGGGAGGGGCTCATTCATGAGTGCAAGCAAGCATTACTAGCCCCACCTCTCCCCCTTATGTCGCTAAACAACTCACTGCTCTGTTCCACACACAACCACCGTTCAGCTCCCTTGGGTACCAGAGTGTAGCACCAACGATAAATTGCGTATTCTAGTTAAAGCCCAGCCCAGCACTCGAAGCACCTGGCCACGGTCACCAACTAGGCTAGGCATACGATCGCAAGACCTGGGCCTGCCCAATGAGTACAGTCTTGGCCACTGTGGCCTTTCTGCTGCTTCTAGACACAAGCTTGCTTTCACAAGCAGGCACTACGTACTACTCACAGCTACTGACACTACAGCACTCTACTAAACTCCTTCTTTTTTTTTTTTTTTCTTTTTTTTTTTTTTAAAGTCGATCTAAGCTTATCTTCAAAGTTCCGACCACCACATGAGGGGTTCCGCCAGGCCACATCTTAACTAACTTAATTATAAACTGATTATTGGATGGCAATGCCAACAGGAAATGGGGAAAATCCCCAATTTTACGGACAGTGAACGGTTGAAGACTCCCAAAACTGACGGTGCGCTAAAATTTTAACAAGACAAAGAAGTCTATCAGCTTGGATTCCAGGTTTGTTGACCTTGAAAGTAACAGGGTTCTCTGCCACCTTAAGATGCCACACATAACTGAACCTATGAATATTTCACATGCTACATTTGTCAAGTCAACCCAATCCAGTGCTACCACAGAACAAACATGACACCACTAATCATATTCTTGAGGACCAATGAACGGAATGTTGCCTAGGGGTGCCACACAGAGCTAGCTAAATTCAACTATTAGTATGCATGAGGGGAGAGATTGCCCGACTTCCAGCCGGAATTATACATGCCTTTAATGAGATTCATTGATCTCAATTGGGACATTAACAACATTCACAAGTATCCGAGGAGGGTTAATGAGATTCATAGCCCTGTTCTGTTCGGGTTTCAGTCCATGAAAGGGTTAGGGCATACTCATAAATATTCATCACCATTTACCCATTCCTTTCAACCCCAAGCCAAGCTGCCAATGCTTCAACAGAAGGTCAATAATGAAGTTCATGAGAGTCAACATACTCTAACCCTCCCAATGGACAGCTGACTGAACCCAGGTTTGTTCATGGGTAATCCTGAGGTCTAGTTAAAGCCAACTCATTAATATTCATGAGATGGACAGAAACACTCCAGATTTTAGAGCTCTGTTGGCTTTGATTAGATTCATAGGCTCAATTAGGGTTAGGGAGATTAGGGTTAATGAGATTAGGGTTAGGGATTTTAGGGTTAAGGCAAACCAGGGTTAGGGCTAGGGCTAGGGTTAGGGTTTAAGGTGGCGGTGGAAGTCTCTCGGCGGAGGTTAACGAAAACATAAACCTGGGTTACAGTCAGGACCAGTGTTACTCCTAGTTTCAGGGTTAGGGTTTGGTTTAGGGCAATCTTGCTTTGCCTAATTCTAAACAAGGGTTTTAGTAGCTCATTAATATATTCATGAACCAAAATTGCCACTCGATGGACGCATCTACACGCTCACTGTAGGTAGCGTCCTAACCACCAATGTATCTCAAATCAGTCTGTGCCAGCTTTTGTTCAGAGCTACTCTCAAAGTCAGGCTAGACTCATGTTTGTCACTACTCTTGGAATGGACAACTTTGACTGCACCAAAATGAATGCACATTTCAAAAAATTCACAGCTTGTCTACGGGAGGGGCTCATTCATGAGTGAAAGCAAGCATTACTAGCCCCACCTCTCCCCCTTATGTCGCTAAACAACTCACTGCTCTGTTCCACACACAACCACCGTTCAGCTCCCTTGGGTACCAGAGTGTAGCACCAACGATAAATTGCGTATTCTAGTTAAAGCCCAGCCCAGCACTCGAAGCACCTGGCCACGGTCACCAACTAGGCTAGGCATACGATCGCAAGACCTGGGCCTGCCCAATGAGTACAGTCTTGGCCACTGTGGCCTTTCTGCTGCTTCTAGACACAAGCTTGCTTTCACAAGCAGGCACTACGTACTACTCACAGCTACTGACACTACAGCACTCTACTAAACTCCTTCTTTTTTTTTTTCTTCTTTTTTTTTCTTTTTTTTTTAAGTCGATCTAAGCTTATCTTCAAAGTTCCGACCACCACATGACGGGTTCCGCCAGGCCACATCTTAACTAACTTAATTATAAACTGATTATTGGATGGCAATGCCGACAGGAAATGGGGAAAATCCCCAATTTTACGGACAGTGAACGGTTGAAGACTCCCAAAACTGACGGTGCGCTAAAATTTTAACAAGACAAAGAAGTCTATCAGCTTGGATTCCAGGTTTGTTGACCTTGAAAGTAACAGGGTTCTCTGCCACCTTAATGATGGCTGCTTTGATTCTGGGATGATGGTTGGATCTTAATGGTTAGTGTGTGTGGTTTTCTGTACATGGACATGGTGAGGTTAATTGTCATGCTCCCTCTGCACCAACACATCCAAGATTGAGAGAGAACAACCATTCTTCTCCATTTCCATCGTGAATTCAATGCTTGGTCTGAAGGAGCTGCAAAGACTACAGTTAAGTCTCATATGGAGCGCATCAAGAATTTAACCACCAGCATTACATCTGTTGGCTTCTTAGCAAAGTAGGTGCGAAGCTATACCTAATAAGGCGCGTTTTGGAGATGCCAAATTTGACAGAGGATGGGATTGGCTAATGTAAGGCTCCTTTGTGCTGTTTTGCAGTGCTTACTAATTGTATTGCAGCAGCACACCAGAGCAGAGTGACCACAATCATGACAACCACGCCACACTGACTCATGACAACAACTGGCGGTTCCAGACTCGGGCAAGCCCGGGCATTGCCTAGGTAAAATTCTGGTCAATTGTGGTTATTGCTTACGGAAACTCGTAGTGGCTCCGCTGTGCATGTCGCCTGCCCGGGTAACATGGCAGGTCTGAAACCGCCAATGATGACAACCACTCCACAACGATGACAACCACTCCACAGTCATGACAACCACTCTACAGTCATGACAACCACTCCACAGTCATGACATTACCACTCCACAGTCATGACAACCACTCCACATCTCATGACAACCACTCCACGATCATGACAACCACTCCACGATCATGACAACCACTCCACATCTCATGACAACCACTCCACATCTCATGACAACCACTCCACAGTCATGACAACCACTCCACGATCATGATAACCACAGTCATGACAACCACTCCACATCTCATGACAACCACTCCACAGTCATGACAACCACTCCACAGTCATGACATTACCACTCCACGGTCATGACAACCACTCCGCAGTCATGACAACCACCACTCCACATCTCATGACAACCACTCCACATCTCATGACAACCACTACAATCATGACAACCACTCCACAATCATGACAACAACTCCACAGTCATGACATTACCACTCCACAGTCATGACAACCACTCCACATCTCATGACAACCACTCCACAGTCATGACAACCACTCCACATCTCATGACAACCACTCCACAGTCATGACAACCACTCCACAGTCATGACAACCACTCCACATCTCATGACAACCAGTCATGACAACCACTCCACATCTCATGACAACCACTCCACATCTCATGACAACCACTCCACATCTCATGACAACTACTCCACAATCATGACAACAACTCCACAGTCATGACATTACAACTCCACAGTCATGACAACCACTCCACATCTCATGACAACCACTCCACATCTCATGACAACCACTCCACATCTCATGACAACCACTCCACATCTCATGACAACCACTCCGCAATCATGACATTACCACTCCACAGTCATGACATTACCACTCCACAGTCATGACAACCACTCCACATCTCATGATAACCACTCCGCAATCATGACAACCACTCCACATCTCATGACAACCACTCCACAGTCATGACAACCAAAGCTGTTTTATGTTCTAGTTGTAACTGTAGCTTAGCTTCGTTCCCAGGTTTTCCCGCCTCCAGTTTTTGATCACTTGCAGTATCCAAAAACAGAGGAGGGAAGGCCTGACCTATTTATCACGTGAATGACATCATGTCTATAGAAGGGGGGGATTCCCGATCAAAGAATGCGTTTTTCGCGCACAGCCTTCAATTTGAACAAGGAGCGGTACATTTTTTGAATGTTCGAAACTCCACTGCTAGGGACGCAAACTACAAGAAAAGGTCTCAAGCTCATTCCTTCGATCAGGACCCCCTCCCCCTCTCTGTCTATGCTTCCTAGTAGACATTGACATCATTCACATGATAAAATAAACAGGCCTTCCCCTTCTGTTTTTCCATACTGCAAGCAATCAAAAACTGGAGGCGGGAAGGCCAGGAATGAGCCTCACTGTAGCTAGCTGTGAGACTAAACCTCAAAATCTAAACCACTGTTTGAGGTATTAAAGTCATGACAAAATGCAGTGCTCAATTGTACTTACTACTTACAGTCCATGAATACAGTGTTATTCTAGGCATTGTTTGTGTTGTTGGCAAAACAAAGTAGCTATGAATCCTTCTTGAATCTGCTACTGCACCGCATGCAATAACAGCAATAACAGCATGTCAAGTGAATTTGCTGCATTGAAACCACAACTCTCCTAGCTAAAGAAAGCAGTTGTTGCTCTCCAGCATGAGCAGAAATAGGCTAAAATGACAGTGCAGTTTGTATTTGCACTACTGTCAGTATCCCACACTTGAGTGTAAGTTTGGTAAGTTAGATCTGTTGCTTTTGTACATGTTCTGAAAACATGTAAACAATTTGGGTGCTGTAATTAATTGCCAGAACAAAATCAATGTTGATGACGTTACTTGCTGGCAGTTTGTGTGACATTGCCAGCGAACAATGCACAGTACAGCATCTAGTAGCTGTGATTGTTTTGAGCCATGGCATGCAGAGGCTTGAAAGATGTAAACATTCACAGCTCAACTTTGGCTACTACTACAGCAGGTTATTAATAACTCCTTCGCTCAATTTATCATGGTACATTCAGTTCTGATCATCATTACAGTGTTCCTTGATACCTAAACCTAGATGATGAAGACAGTGCATGTGTACAGTTACTATAACAGCCACATTCATTTGGTGACATCAAGGGTGGAAGGTTTATGGTGCCTCCCTCCTCAGCTTTATCCTCAGTGTACAGGTATGCATGATGGGGCAATCTCGGACTTACTGCATGGTGTTGGCAGCTTACTGGAGAAGTGTGTGATGCACATAAAATAAATACCTATGATCCTTGCACAACTACAATCTCCCCACACAATGGCTATATATATAACTAGCAGCTATGCATGGTAGCAAATAGCCAACTGAGTAATGTGTTTTGATCTCTTCTAGTCTCCACTTATTTATTTCTACACATCATGACTAGAAGTGAGCCATTACAATTTTAGCTCCAAGGCAGATTCTTCCAGCTTGCATGGCATCATTTGTTCTTCTATTTTACAGGATGTTAAAAATGCTAAGTGACCCATTTCACTATACGTAGCTAAAACATTTCCCCGTGTTATCAGATGCCATTATAGTACGTATACCACCTTAGCTACTTTGGTTAGTAAGTAGTGATGAAGTCATGCAGTCATAAAATTACATTAGCAAGAATAACTGCAACTTACACTTACAACACCAAGATAAGATACATGAACCATCTTTTGTAGGAGGAGTGGTGTGGGCAAAAAAACAGCACAAATTGTCATTAGCTAGTAAAACTTGCCAAGCCAAAGGAATTAAGCAAAGTCCACAACAAGCATCCTGTCAGTGAGTGCATGCTACGTACAGTTGAATTCACTTGGGCAATGTCGATCAGATACAAGTGAATACTGCTTGTCAAAGTATGTTCATTTCATTTTTGCAGATTATGCAATCACTAGCCTCATACCCATGCCACATGTAGCCTTGGTACAAAGCTATGCAATCGCCAAAATACAACTTCGTATCCAACTTAACAATCAGTATGCACTGTATTCTGAAACATCTTCCGCCACACTGCAGTATAAAATTGACTGCAGATACAATATAACATATATTATTGGTACAAAATTATCAATAGAGAACAATACAACAATTGCTTGCTATGATGGTAATGCTAACTCTAGTTATAAGGCAATTTTGATAGCCTAAATAGCTAACTTAAATGTGATGTAAAAACATCTTTTTACCACTAATTTGATTGTAGTCAATCCTTACAACATTGACCTTTGCCAGTCATCATAGAGCTCACATTTTACATGCAAATTCTGACAAGAGTTAAATATAGCATTGGTATAGTTTTGTTTTGTAGTAGCAGTGAAATGTTCCTCAGTGAGCTAGCTAACAATATTAGAATGAATGTACGATGATGGATGTTGGTTCTAGCATTGAGTAGCAGCATTACTTAGAAAGGTATGCAGCACTTGAAACTGACATATTGGAATGTTTGAGCATACATCTGCAGGACAGTAAAGCTAATGACATTATCAACTATGGCATTATACACTATGACATTAATTTAACTATCAACAGCATCGCTTCTTTATACAGCTGAAGGTCACACATATATTGCGTCATTGACCATGTACTCTACTGTAAGGTCAAAGGTGAACGTAATTGGCCGCACCCACAAGTAGTGATCTTATAACCCTTTCCAGCCCATAGCGCGAATGGCAATATTGCGAAGGAAGAACGCGTTGCGTATTGCGTATCATATCGCCAATTGGGAAACAGTTACAGACTTCTGGTAAAAATATTATAGAACCTTATAGTTCGCTTAGCATCAGTGGAGTTTTGAAGCTTACTACAAAAAGTACAGGCTGTAAGACAAACGTAAGTTTTCAGACCGGAAATCGCTACCTTCGGTATATTCTCAAGCTTATAGCTTGGCTGTTTCGTGTTTGTTCTTCTTGAAATCTGCAGCGTAGTTAGTGCTTTCCTTTAGCTTCATGTAGCTTTTTGTTGCATCTTCGTCGCTTATATACTTTTCGAGATCGGTCGTGACTTACACGTCAACGTCGCCCGTGCGATAAAATGCACGCTACGCTACGTTAACTTCCGGTCCGGAAGTAGTTAATTTTCAATTTATCTATGCGATATTAGCTTCCGGTGGGTGTAATGAATACAGTTACTAACGCAGAAAGTTCGTACTACACCGCTAACGTAAACGGGAAGCCTGAAAAAGGACCTTGTGTGGCCATGACGCCGTACGGCGTCATTGGGCGGAAAGGGTCTTATAACGTGCTTTCATGTTTGCTAGTACGTAGTCCTAAGTTCCAACTTAGTTGGAACTTACGGGCATAATGCTGTACATTTTACCAGTCGTTTCGTTGTTCCTCTGCACTACAATCCCGACAATGGTTACAGCGTGTGTTGGTGAGTTTGTTTAGTCTAGCGTCTCCGACCGCTTGAAGGGGTTATACCCATCGCTTGCAGGAAGTACTTCTGGCTTCTGCTAGCGGAGGGTCGGCGACGCCAAGTAACTGAATTCAAAAATGAGGCTAGTGTTTCGGATGTCGGATGTGTGTATGATGATTGTATGCCCACACTATATTGCACGTATATATTGCAGCACTGTTTGATTTCAGGTCTGAGGTTGACTAGCAGTATCTCTGGAAGACACGCATGTCTCTCGGAGGAAGTCACCTTTACATGCACTGCTCGAGGGAATGTTATTTTCTGGAGGAATGAAGGAGTTGGAGAGATCACAGTGCACAATCGAAGTTCACCTTCCAGGGGTCACTTTCGAGCAGCGGTGGAGAGCTATGACTTCAACAACAATTGTTTGGTTTCTTCCCTAAGCTTTCGCGCAACTACCTCACGCAACAGGACCACGGTCACCTGCACAAATAGGGGACGAAGTTTAAGTCAATCGCTGCCTTTGCATATAATGAGTATGTTTGCACAATATAGAGCTAGTTGGACTACAATTCTCCTGCATGCTCACATTGTATAGCCTACGGTTTTCTGCAACTTCTGTTTGTAAGAGCATGAAATCTACGTATGAGCTAATCCAGAAGTATAATTTGATTGGGTGGCGTGATACTTGCTCTTGCAACTGGATGTTACCAGACTAATAATTATACAACTTATATAGTATATATTTGATCTCTATGCAGACATCACTCTTGATCATCTGACAGTGGTTCCAGTCTCGCTGTCAACTGTTCTACTTGAGTGGAAGGTTATCCCTACAGATGGACACCACTGTATCAGAAACTACAACATTCAGGTTTCTGGCCCAGATGGATCACAATGGGGAGCACAAACTCCTGGAAGGAACCACTCATTCCTCTTGTCTGGAATGCAACTGGAGCCATCGAAGGAGTACACATACTGTGTTACTGCCAATATTCCATCTACTCAAACTGGTCCATCTAATCACGTCAGCCCTTCTGTCAAGCAAACATCAATTGTGATACTTCAAGGCATGCACCATTAATCATACTAACCATGCAGATAATGATTGTGTTCATGTTACTGCTTAATGTTAGTTTACAATTCAGTATTTTCTACTACATGCAGAATCCAACCCTCCAACTAACCTCAGTGCTATGATGACTTGCGACAGTCAAGGTTATAAAATCCAGATTGAATGGAAGGTATACAGTACTGATTCAAAACCAGCAGCACAATATGACGAAAAAATATAATATCTTCTGCAGGCTCCTCATCCTGCGCCACTTGGTTCTCCACTGACTGGGTATCTCCTCCATTACCACACTTTTGAGGATGACAGTACCATTCAGCTTCCGCTGAACACAACATCCACATCTTACATGCTGAACAATGTCACTACATGTGTCTTTAACATAACTGTGGCAGCTCTTAGCCAGACTGGGCCAAGCGAAAACAACCCATCAGTTCGTTTAGGTATGTAAACTAAGTTTCACCATGCAAACTTTCACTGTCAGATTCGCTTAGTTTTTGTGGAAAGTACTGGACATGCAGGCCCGTAGCCAGGATTTTCAGAAGGGGGGTTACTAGGGGTGTCTGGGGGGCATGCTCCCCCAAGAAATTTGTGGAAAATGAGATGCTCTAAGATTGCTTCTGAGGCCACTGTGGGACAGAAGCAGAGTCCTAATAGCTACATGGCTCGCAGAATATTGCTTCCAATTTTGGTCATCTATATATGCATTTGCTAAGCCAGCTGACATCAAATTTATACTGAGAGTCTGGCGACGAGATTATGAGAGAAGGTACTACCGTTGGCAAAACAGCAGGTGGGGTGACAGATGGTGAAATAGTATACACAAATACAAGATGTCTATAGCCCTTTATACGCGCGAAAGACGCCTAAAGGCGTCATCAATTTACATGCGCTAAATGATGAAAGACGCCTAAAGACGTCATGGCTACGGCTATTAACGTTATCACAGCCCAGGGCGAATAGCTACGAGCTTTGTATCCGGTCTGTGGTTAGGTTGGGGCTTCCCCTACTAATACAAGTGGGTTGGTCCAGAAGCCCTCAAGGGGCGGAGCATAATCAGCGTTAGAAGTGGGGTTGTCGTCGATCTCTCGATCGTAAAAGCGACTTATTCACCACGTTTTCTTCTCAACGCCTATAAGCAGAAGCACAACAATAACTTCAAAGGTAGAGCGGCCCTTGAGCTTCATAAATATCACGACAATTTTGGAGCTACACCTCGTTATAAGCGAGAAAAGCCAAAGACGCTACCCACAAAACGCGGTAGGTAAGCGTTCATTGTAAACGGTTACATATTGCTTCTGAAAAGCTTACCTGGGTTTAAAATAACTTTCTAGAGCCTTTCCCTATTCCTTGTTTCATTTTGTAGAGCTTTGTTTGACTTCCCTGAAGCTTGTAAAGCTTGAAAAAAGGCTTTATAAAGTAACCTTCATGGGAGGTGAATTTATTTCCGGTTTTAGGGCTGATTGCTCAATTTCGCCTATATTGGGATAGACTACCATAATATAAGTTTCCATGCGTTTTCAGAAGGATGGTATGACTGCAGGCTGTTCAGTTGCCGCTTCATTTTTGGCGGTGGCTTACTAGTAGCTGGTGAACTCCCGAGCGCTTGCAGTGGCAATTTATTTACGTACACATTTACGCGGGGTCTATGCATTCATCCGCTGGTCTTCCATGAACAAACGGGGTGCATAGCTGCTACCAAACTCGTTTGGACAGCGATGGTTCTCAATGACAAACGGTAGGGCACTTAAAATGTATAGCTAGGCGGTGTATAAAATCTTTTGAAGGCCAAAAGGGTGGTTAGAGCATCCCACTGCCTACGGGCCTGACATGTATTAAAGAGATAGTCTAGATCTAAAATGTGCCTCACATCAGCCTCATTCCCAATGCCACCTTCCAGCTTTCAGCACAGTGGGCGGGAACCTGGGAATGAGGCTAATTATATTAGGTTATGTACGTGAGCGCATCCTGTAGAAGCGAGACCTTTTACTTACATTCATTCCCACAATTTTTGAGTTCTACTTTTAATATGTGTTCACATGTGCAGTAATATTTTACAGTAATGAACTTGTGCCTACAGCTATTCCATGTGAGGATTCTTTGGTGATAGCAGGCCACTGCAGTGAGTCACCATTCGCACCAATCTTCACACAAGTGTTGACTGCTGTGGAACACATAGGTCTTGAGGGCGCATGTTTGGTGCCACCCCAGAGATCCAGCAATCGTATGGAGCCACCTGAAGTGAACTCTTCCATCCCCATTTCAAACCAGACGGACTGCCCAGAGTCCTCCACAAAAAGTAAGCTCTTATGCAACAAACACATGAATACCAACAATGTAATGACACTAAAAGCAAGCTTTTAAGCATCTGAATAGAGTTCCCCACAGAGATTATGCTTCTAAGGAACTTGTATACAAATGAATATCAACTGTGTACACTTTCCCAAGCCATGTAACCCATTCCCATGAACCCTGCTACTCTCCCACCCACTGCAGGTCAAGCGTCCATTACTCTTTATGTTATCACTGCTCTCATCTCTGGAGTAATAGCTTTTTGCAGTGGTATTCTGTTTGCTGGTGTCTGTAATTGCATTCTACAGTGCCATGAGCAATGGAGAATAGACAGGAAGAGTTCAAAGTGTACTAATGGTGTGGCTACTCAACAGACAGGGGAAAGTCCCGAGTATGAAGAAATTCCCACAACAGAAAGTGGTTCCCAGAATGATGTGCCGCTACATCAGAATGCTGCATATGTTGCAGTGCAGAGTTCCCATTAAGAACTAAAGCACTGTTAGTATCTATTCTAGCCACTTGTAAGTAGTTGTTTACGTAAGTATTGACTTTTAGAATTACATCATACAATGAATGCTGTAATTCAAGGCACACCCCATTGCTGTGGGTACCCAACAGGGGAAAGTAATGTTGCAGTGCAAAGTTCTCATTAAGAACTAAAGCACTAGTAGTAGGATGTAGCCATGCACTCGGAAGTAGTTGTTTACCCTTGGCATTGATTGAGTGCTACACCCAAAACAAATTTGTAACGCTGTGCCTTACCAGCGTATCTATTTTATATGATGAGCCAGTGGGATCATAATTCCAGGCCCTTTAACATAAAAAAAAACAAAAACATATTAATTTCATACCAAAATAATAAAATAACACTCTACCATGCAGTCAATACCAGCTTAGCATACCTCTTTGTTGTGTTATGTACACCTTATGCATAGTGTGTATGTTGCAGCAGAGGAAGTCTGATAGCTCTAGTGATAATATAATTTTGACAGTGGGAAGGACACCTTGCACAAAGAAACATGATACCTTCAATTTATGCATCTATGGTACTATACCAATTGGGTAAGGCAATCACCAGACAGCAGTTCTCATCTCACAGTCACCCCAGTGCAGCTTGGTATGTATTGGCCAAATGTGTCCTGCCCAGTAGATGACTTGGTACAATATCTTGATCTGTCTTTTTCAGAAATTAAGATGATGTTTATTGCATGATTGTTCATATGTACTCATGTACTATGTTAAATATAAGTATGGCTTCGACCTCCAACCCTTGCAGGATGGGAAGGAATAAAAGTTTATCAACATAAGCGCACTGGCCATGATGAAATTGTCCCACAAGTCTTGAATGCAAGGGGAGTTTCCCCAATATTTGAGGTGTATATAATCTGCCACATCAATGAATTTCAGTGGTTGTTTTTATATCAAATTTCTGTGGTAAGGCAAGCAGGTTACATTCAATTCCAGGAAACCAGACAGGAAGTGAGCAAATAATACACATAATACACATCATGATCAAGGTAGTGTCATAAGGTTTTGATTTCATTTCAATCAGTCATATATATCTGTTGGCAACAGTAGGGCTCACTTTGTTTGTATTGTACTTTCAGGGCACATTTCTGGTTTATCCTAAATCTTGTTCTCACCACAGTTGGTTGCAGAGCCTTTCAAGCAGCAATTAATTGCGGAATTCCTCTCCTGTTTTTAAAACTGGTCAATCAAGGGTACATGTATGCTCTTGAATTTTGGTTGCAGTCTGTGTCGGATAAGTACACTTTTTAGCACTCTGCACTGGTTTGTTGTTTTAGAAAAGCTACCGACACAGAGCATGGGGCAAAAAATTGACAGGAAGAAAGATTTTAGGCCTGAGAATGCATCACAGCTTGCACAGCATAGACACCATAGATGGGTGGGTACTATAATACTGTCAGGTTTACATATCTAGCGCCCACCTCCCTCTTTTGCTACATTTTAATGGATTCCAATTTCTTAGTGATCATATGTACATACAACTCTGCTAGGAATTAGTTTGTGAAGATCAGCTTTTTCGACCCTTAGCACTGTAGCTAATACTTACTCTATACACATGTACACAAAGAAGTAAACTATACGTACTTGTATCATTGATAACACCAACATAGTATACAACAGCATTGATAACACCAACATAGTATATAAAAGCAGAGCAAGTAGCTTCTGTAAACCTGGAAATTGAACTCTGTGACTTAAATCAAAGATCTGCACTTCTATTAATTAATTAACCCTTTAACACCAACATTTTTTTCACTTGACAATATTTTTAGCTCACACATGCCTTTAATGTAGCCTCGTTTCCAGGCCCCCCGTTTTTGTTCTTTGGTTTACGTTCAGTATAATACACAGAAGCAGAAGAGCGGTGAACTGAACGCAAACTGAAGAACAAAAACACGGGAACGAGGCACCATATCTTCTGACTCAAAAACTGAACCTTAGCACTTTCAGACTTAATAAGCAGACTCATGACCTTAACCACGCCCACTCATTAACGAGCATGCAATAGGCTAGTCTCGTGCCCAGACCCCACCCTCACTTGAGGGTGGGGTCTGGGCACGAGACTAGCAATAGGCAGCACTCTCGAACACCCGCTCAGAGCCCAAAAAGCCTTCACTACCAGAAATGAATCCCCTAAAAGGTGAGAATAGCATTTATAAGCCTGTTCATGCAGCCAGGGCAAGAATTGGCCCACCTGGTGCCAATCATGGCCTTTTTACAGCCAACCCTAGCAGCTCAGTGCCATGTGCAACCATGGCCTTTTTACAGCCAAGCCTAGCAGCTGCAGTGCGGTGCACAGCATCCTGAGGGTTATCCCACCCATCTTCCCTTGTCCCACCCTTCTGCCAACTCTTCATCACAAGACCACACACTGCAATAGCCAGGTAGTGTGGGAGTGGGTTCTAATTATGGGAAAAAATATATTCAAATAACCAGCAACGCATGCAATGGTGAGCATACATGTACAAGTACAGTGTGCTACAAAATTAACCTCATTCCCAGGCCAATTTTTGTAGCAGGCCTGGGAACAAAGTTACTGTAAATTTGCATTCTTACTGTCTAGCCTCATTCCCAGGCCTGCTAACGGGGTGGAACCGCAGGTTCTGCGCTGGCAGATGTAATGTGTGATGTAACCAAAAGTGCACTGTAGGGTTTATAGGGTTAACTTAATTAATTAAATCTCCAGTACAGCACCACTAAAAGCAAAGCGAAAGTAAGGGGAGTATTGAGACCACAAGACTAAACCAAAAATTAATACAAAAGTCACCAGAATCTTGAAAACAGAATGATGGAGTATGACTTTACATGTATGTACTTATGGATTGCCTATACATTAGCTACCTTACATATACCCTGGTAGTACAGATGTCCAAAATCTCTTATGATATATGTACACATAGGATGTTATACCACTATTGAAGTACAAAAGTACACATAGGTACATACACATCTGGATCTTTATGTTGAATAGGACTGCATATGCCACTGTTGAAGATTGTTAATTCACTAATTCTAGTTCGTCACTGCAATAAGGAATGTGTTGATATGGGCATGCAGGTATTAAAATCTGCATGCAATAAGGATGCTAGAAGAGTTAATCAAATTCTGATATTTATTGTATATTTATATGTGTGTGTGTGTGTGCAATATTATGGTAACAAAAGATCATGTACTATGGTTACACTAGCTTGAATCCAATTTATGTGACACCTGGAATGTCAACAAACAGAGCATAATGATTGAGATGACTACTATAATTGCCAATACAACAGAACCACCAATGGAACCACCAGTAATTAGACCAAGTTCTATAATGGAGGAAAGAACAAAAAAATGAGTCGCTTTAACTAGTTCTAACCCACATGACACAATAATTATATGCCCATGCTACTGACCACTAAGAGACACATACAAACTAACCCGTGGTTGGGGTCGAGGTGGTCTCTGTCCCATTAGCAGTTGGGGGTGTTGTGCCATTACAGAAACTAGCAACTGTTGTATTTCCATACAGGTGGGAAAGAGAAGAATACTAGATATGCAAACATCATAAATTATAGCATGTTTAATTTAGAATTTACATGAGAGGTTTATCAGAAGATTTTCTAGTATATAACAACACAACAGCAATCTGAATGACACGTCTATATGTAACAAGGGCTTGTTTGTTTTGTAATCAACTTTAAATAGTGTATGATAAAACCTAATCATGATTAGCTTTTGTTCTCTGGCCTTCCCATCTCCATACTGCAAGTAGTCAAAACTGGAGCCTGAGAAGGCTTTGGAATGAGGCTTGGGAATGCATGAGGCTAGTTATAGTCTGGTAATTACACAGTCACCACACCATAACTCAAGATGGTCATGTAATGCTGTAGCCACTGGGCTGTGTAACTACCTACCATCAGAAATCATTATTATGTGAAACAATAATGCATTGCTACAAAGTGTGAACACATCAAGTACAAATAAAACATGTTTTCATTTTTATGCATATTTGTTAAATAAAACGTGACGCTTTCACTTGATGTGGTACCCACACAAGAGTCAGGTTCATGCAGTGTTTCATTTACTGTCTCATGCAATTTGGCATAGTAATGTTGCTATGTACCATTAACATGCATTAACATCATTACTGACCTTGGCAGCTTGTAACACACAGTGCATGTGTAACTGGATTGCTGATCTGTATTTGATGGTCTGCATGTGCTTGAATTAACTGGTGTATGAGAGCACCCTATTTCTGTGCCATTGAGTTCAGTGCTGATGTGTTTCAAAATCAGCTCAGAGGTAAAGGAACCAGAGGGACTGCATGGCAAACACCACTCTGGCAGTCACATTGGCTTTGTTGATAGGTTGACTGTCACTTATAATGGTAATGCTACAAAAACGACTGCCTCCATTCCACCAGTAGAGTGTGTCATTTGAATTGGGAGCTGATCAGTAGCAGACAAGGTCTTCCCCAGTAAAAGTGCAGTTGAAGCCCTCATCAACTTGGGCTTGTGCAACTAGCAGAAGAGTATACCAGAAGACATCAACACTATGCATATAACACTACCACACAAGCTCAAGTGATAGATACTTTAAAAGTGATAGAAACTAGTTTGGAAAATTTACTAGTTCAGAAAATTAATAATTATGTAAGTAAACTGGATTCTGTTGCAGGGCCTACCATATCTTTAGGGCATCCCTATTCTTGTGTGTTCAGAATTAATACTGCTCATATGTATTTTCACCCTTGCCTTGTATTGCTCTTGCATTATTATATTAATATCTATGAAATAACTAAATGATTATATCACATGAATAATTATTTCTTCGTCCAGCACAAACAAAATGTAGTTCACCTCCACCCATATTCATATTTTACTCGGTGCTAAAGGTGAAAAAATAGACCACATTCTGAACCTCAATATGACTGAGGTGCACTGAACTTAGAACCTCTGTTTGGTTATGTCTGGCTCCATTTTTACAGTGATATCTGAACTTTGTCAGTACTTCCACCTCTACAGCATTTACATATATGCACACTCCTCTCAATAAACCAGCCACAACTTTGTTGTGAATTTTGTCACCATGTCATAGCCGCCAGCATGTATCTAGCAACTTACAATAAAAGAGTGCATGCATGTTCAGGTCCCAGTTATTTAACACTCATGCTACTTACCCAGAAGCATTCGAAGAAGCACAAAAGTACAAATTCAAACCTCCATCTGCAGTAATGCAAAATACATACCCACATTCACAAAAAAAAGAACACTGCATGCCTATTTCCTGTACAGAAGTGTTGTTGTGACCAAAGTGTGTTGCTTCAGTTGAATGTTGGACACAAAGATGCTACTGTGAGTCTGTTACAAATGTTTACGATAACTTCAAAGATACACCGACCCCTGCATGGGAGCTATATAATGCTCTAGGGAATACAGAAAATTCCTTAAGAGCATCTCCATACATTTCAACTGTTTGTTCATGCAACTTAAACAACAAACCTCTGGCTACAACAACGTTTCTCTTCTTAGCGCATATACATAATTATGGTTATGGCAGTATGCTTGTTTGACCTAAATATCTAATTTCTGTATGATGTGTACAGCAAGTGAGGTTCTAGGCAGTACACTCTAGGTTATGAATGTTCAGAACGGTACTCACTACCTTTAGTTATTACATACTAAACAGCACGAAATTAATGCACAAAGTTCTGCATATACTGGGATATATAGAAAGGAGCCTTGGAAGCTAGCTGAATTCTTGGCTAGTTTAGTGATATTGGGTCTGGTGCTGAAGTATAGTGCTAGTGTAATTTCTACTGGATGTTTATGAAACGGCTGATTCGTGATCAACAGCAAGTAGACACACACTGCACTGCTACAATACATGGAAGTAGCTACAGCTATTACGTGCTGGATGTTTTAATATGAAACAACTGATTCAACAGCAAGTACTGTATAGCTAGACACACACTGGACTGCTACAATACATGGAAGTAGCTACAGCTATTACGTGCTGGATGTTTTAATATGAAACAACTGATTCAACAGCAAGTACTGTATAGCTAGACACACTGCACTGTTACAATGCATGGAAGTAGCTACAGCTATTATGTGCTGGATGTTTTAATATGAAACAACTGATTCAACAGCAAGTACTGTATAGCTAGACACACACTGCACTGCTACAATGCATGGAAGTAGCTACAGCCATTACAAGTGCAGACTATATCCTCATGATTCATTCATCCGCTCAGACTGCCTAATCCCTCTGAAAAAAAAAAGCACAGGCACAAACACTTGTATATTCAGCATGGTGGTTTTGCATATCCTACGCTTACCTCATTGTTGACCAATCAAAAAGACGAAGTCACAGAAAATCCGATCCAGGCGTATTCAGTTTTTTTGGATGCACTTTCGACTTAGTCTCTGCATGGACGGCAATGCATCTGTGCATGCGCCGCACCACATCCTTGTGTACTTAGACTTTTGAGAAGGGCATGATCGAGCAAAACGACTGCCAAGAAGACTGCAGTGGGAAAGAGAGCAATTCCTCAGGTGATTTTTAACAACAAAGAACTTCAGCCTATAACTACAATGTACTTCCAGTGAACTGTAATCAAGACTGGAAAGTTTCTGGGCACTGTTCAATTTCTGTTGTCTCCTCCAGAAATAATTTGCCAAGAAAAATCATGATAGTGCGCCATATAGTGTATTCTAGCCAGTAAAACATTCCAGCAACCAGGAAACTCTCAGGGAATGTTGTCCCAAGAGTGGTCAGCAATTAGGATGTCATGGTAAAATCGTGACACTGGTAAGATGGGGTTCTTATCGTGAGAATGCCCCCCATGATGTTAAACAGTTACATGTAAGTTCCTGGGAGGGTTTGGTGCTGTGTGGATAAAGAAGAAGGTAACATAAGTCATTATAATATAGTGCTCCTATATATGTTACAAGATAATGAATGTAAACTTGACTGTTACGACAATCATTGCTACCACTGTTTATGCTATCATGCCTTACCCTGACAGCTTTGTACAAACAATGTGAAGCATGAATTTTGACTTGTACTTGATGGTGGAATCAATTTGTATCCTGTTTCAACTCTACTACTTCAACATCAACAGATCAAAACATAAATCTCCAGATTCTTTCTGCTACCCATCAGGTCAACATAAAGATAGTTCTAATTGCCACCCATTCCTGGGACAACAATCCCTGAAAGCTCCAGGTTGCTGGAATGTCTTCCTGGCTAAAGTACACTACATCGCAGACCATCATTGTCCCTGGCAAACTATGACTTCTACAACAGAATTGAACAATGGCCAAATGCTTTTCTAGGCTTGTTCCCATTTCATTGGAAGTACATTGTAGCTATAGGCTAAAATCGCCCAAGGGAATATATAGCTCCCTTTCCAACTGCATTCTTCTTGGCGTCGCTTTGCTAATTCAATCAGTCAACACTCCCTTCAAGTGCACAGATGGTAATGGCACGGCGAATGCGCAGACACATTGCATGCGTTAGTGCGTCCAATAAAAATACGCACGGCCCTGTGTAGGTAAATATGTAACTGCTGTACAGCAAGCTGTAGGTGAAAGTTTACCTCACAAGGGAATTACGGAGCCTCTTTGGTTCTACACAAGAGTCCAGTGTTCGCTACAAACGCATTTCTTGTCCAATCAACAAGTCGGTATCCATACGTTCCGCGCGCGCAATGCCCTAACACCCTAACCCTGTCGTGGAGACATCTCTCTACGACAAGGCCAGAGAGATCATCAGCACGCAGGACAACCTTCAAAAGGAAGTTGACCACCTTGCTAGAGTCCTCAAGCAGAATGGTTACCCTGCAAACTTTATCCGCAATGCTTCTGCCCCACCCACACAGGAAACAGCAGACACAAGCAGCCGAGATGAGGAACAGGAGGAGGAGATGGGACCACTGGTGGTGATACCCTATGTGGCTGGGAGTAAGGACATTAGGCGTGTTTGCTGGAAGTTCAGCCTCTTTAAGTCCGGACGGACTCTCCGCTCAATGTTGACCAAGGTCAAGGAAACATTACCTCTTGGTAAGCAATCCAATGTGGTATATCATATCCCCTGCAGCTGCAGCCAGTTCTACACTGGGGAGACCAGACAGAGACTGGAGACGAGACTGAAGGAATACCGAGATGCCTGCGAGAGGGGAACGATGGAGAAGTCAGCCATAGCAGAGCATGCGTGGGAGAATCGCCATCCGATCGACTGGGAGGAGACCACAGTGCTGGACCATGGCAGAGGACAAGAGCTGTTGGGGAAGGAGGCCCTGCACATCTAGATGACACCCTCAGAGGAGCACTTCAACCGAGATGGAGGACTGGAAGTCCCTGGTTGCTGGACCGCTGTGATGAGGAGGCAGGGAGGGAGGAGCAATCCTCACCGACCTTTGACTTCCAATGATGTATATTCTCAGTATTGCATGGATATATAAATAGCAACGTTTGTTCGTACCTCTTCACTTTCGCCCTGATGATGACTGGAGTATTCAGTCGAAACGTCGGCAAGTTTTTTTCCGAGCTAAAGTTGGTACCAGATAACCTTTTCTTCATTTATGCAGAAGCCAACTGAGAAGCCACTGAAAGTTCTAAAGAACTTGTATACAAATGAATATCAACTATGACACTTTCCCAAGCCATGCATTCCCATGAACCCTGCTACCCCCCCACCCCCTGCAGGTCCAGCTTCCATTACTTATCACTGCTCTCATCTCTGGAGTAGTTGCTTTTGGCAGTGGTATTCTGTTTGCTGGTGTCTGTAATTGCATACTACAGTGCCATAAGCAATGGAGAATAGACAGGAAGAGTTCAAAGTGTACTACTGATTTGGGTGCTCAACAAAGAGGGGAAAGCCCTGAATAGGAAGAAATTTTCCCACAGCAGAAAGTGGTTCCAGGAATAGTATGCAGCTACATAGGAATGCTGCATATTTTGCAGTGCAGAGTTCCCTCTAGTCATTGAATGTAGCTGTTTACATATATTATTATACTTATGTAAACAGCTACTTTCAAGCACCCCAATTGCTGTGGGTACTTAACAGAGAAGGGAAAGTCCTGAAAGTGGTTCCCATGACAATTACACAGCTACAACCAAGTATATACTGCAGTGCAAAGTTCCCACTAAGAACTACAGTGCTATAGTATGATATAGCCACTCGGAAGTAGTAGTATGCAGCTACAACGTAATGCTACATACCGGGTATGCTGCAGTGTAAAGTTCCCATTAAGAACTAAAGTGCTAGTTGGTACCAGCCACTCGGAAGTAGTTTCTTACCTATTATAGCATTGACCCTTGGCATTGATTGAGAGCTACACCATGCAGTAATGCTGTACTTTCACAACAAAATCAATTAACATACTCCACCATGCAATAATTCAGAGCCAGTATGGCACACCTCCTTGTTGTGTTACGTACATAGAGTATGTTGTAGCAGAGAAAGTCTAATACCTAGTAATTAGCTACCAACTGGATAAGGCACTCACCTGACTTCATTTCTTGCATGAAACAGCAGTTCTCATCACACAGTCACACCAGTGCAGCCTGGTTAACATGTATCCTGCCTAGTGGGTAGTTTTGTATAATACCTTGACCTACCTTTTTTAGAAGGATGTGGTTTATTGGCTGTTCATACACTATTGTTATATATAGCCACTCAGAAGTAGTTTCTTACCTATTATAGCATTGACCCTTGGCATTGATTGAGTGCTACACCATGCAGTAATGCTGTACCTTACCATATTGGCCAAAATGTGTTCTGCCCAGTGGATGACCTTTTATAAGATCTTGACAAGTCTTTTTCAGAAATTAAGATGAGGTTTATTGCATGATTGTTCATGTAGTACATTATATATAAGTATGTCTTTGACCTCTAACCTTTGCAGGATGGGAAGGAATAAAAAGGTTATCAACATAAGCTTAATACTCAGCACTGACCTTGAAAGGAATTGTACCACAAATCGTGAATATAAGGGGAGTTTCCCCAACATTTGAGGTGTATATATATATAGTCCACCACACAATTAATGAATTTCAGTGGTTGTTTTATATCGAGTTTTGGGGGCAAGGTTATATTCAATTCCAGGAAACCAGACAGGAAGTGACCAAGGACTACACATCATGATCAAGGTTGCATCATTACGGTTTTGATTTCAGTTCAGTCACATCTGTTGGCAACCATGAGGCTTTACAATTTTTACATTGAAGGCACAGTTCAGGTTTACCCTAAATGTTGTTCTCCCCAGTTAGTTGCGGTCATTTAAGCAGCATAAGCATCAAACGTAGTGCATTATTGGGGAATCCCTCACTCTAGCTCCTGTTTTCAAAACAGGTCAATCAAGTATGCAAGGTCTCGAAATTTGTAGTCTATGTCTGATAAGTACAGGCAACCTTTTACCAATCTGCACCAGTTTCTTGTTCTTGAAAAGCTATGGACAGGAACATGGTACAAAAAGTGGCAGGGAGAAAGATTCTAGGCCTATGAATGTGTCACAGCTTGCGCAGCATGAACATTATAGGTGGGTGGATACCGGGGTACTACATGCCTAATTGTCAGGTTTACGTATATAACACCCCCCTCCCTCTATCGCTACATTTTAATGTCTCTAAAACATAGCCACTTAAAAGTACTCTACAATAATAGATTCAAATTGTTTTGTGATCATATGGATATACAACTCTTCGTTTTCAAAGCTTGGCTTTTTCACCTAATAATACTGTTGTAAAAATTGTCATTTCCTCTATACGCATGTACTAAAAGAATAAACTATACGTACTTGCATCATTGATTACACCAACAAAGTATGCAACAAATTATATTTAAGCAGAACAACTAGCTACTGCAAACCTGGAAATTGAACTCTATGTGACTTATTTCTGCAATACAACACCACTAAAGCAAAGTGAAAGTCAGGGTAGTGTTGAGACCACAAGAAGAAATTGAACCAAAGAAAACAGTCATCAGAATCTAAAAAAAAAAAAAAGAAACAGAATTAATGTGGGATCACCATATACCCGATTATTATTTGAATTACTTGCCGTTCTTTATATGACACTTGTAATAGTAACAACAGAGCACAATGATTGAGATGACTACTATAATTGTCAATGCAACAAAACCACCAATGAAATCAATAATTGGAGCAAGGGCTACAATAGAGAAAAACAAAAATGAGTCACTTTAACTAGTTAGCTAACCCATGACAGAATATATACTATATGACCACTAGCATGGGAACCACATACAAACTAACCTGTACTTGGGATCAAGCTGGTCTCTACAATGGAACCACCAATAATTGAACCAAGGGCTACAATAGACAAAAGAACGAAACAAAAATGAGTCACCTTAGCAGCTAAAGCTTACATGAGAAAATACACTCATGGTACTTACGACTAACGTGAACCTTAAACAAACTAACCTGTAGCTGGGGTCGAGGTGGTCTCTGTGCCATTGCTAGTTGAAGTGGATGGGGTCCCTGCTGATGTGATCTCTGTCCCATTACCAGTTGGAGGTGTTGTGTCACTACAGAAGGTAGCAACTGTTGTATATCCATACAGGCGAGAAGGAGAAGAGTGCTGCAAATACTATAAAATGTATAGCATGTTATTTAGCCCATTTAAATTATCAAAAGAATTTCTAGTGTGCAGCTCTATAAGGAGTGAGCAACACGACAGCAATCTGAATGACAGGTCTATATAACATTTGTTTGGTTAATCAGTGGTTACACCTGATTATGATTAGCTTTTGTTCTCTGGCCTTCCAATCTCCATACTGCAAATGGTCAAAAAGTGGAGCCTCAAGAGGCTTTAGAAAGATGCTTGGCAATGAGGCTAGTTATGGTCTGTAATTACATAAAGTACACAGTCACCATACAATAACACAAAATGCATGTAACAGCCCAGTTAATGTACCTAAGATAATTTGGTGTGTTTACACTTGTAGCTAGCAATGCAATTCTTTCGCAAAATCTGGTTACAATAACTTCTGATGTTTATATCAGGATGTCATGTTTTTACTTTTGTTTCTTACATTATTTTCTAGTTAAAAAAACAAACAAAAAAACGTGACTAAGCCCAGTTAATGTATCCTGATATAAACGTCTGAAGTTATTGTAACCAGATTTTGCGAAAGAACTGCATTGCTGTATAGCTACATGCAAGTGTAAACACACCAAATGACAATCTTAGTCATGTTTTTACTTTTGGTTCTTACAATATTTTCTAGTTAAAAAAAAAAAAACGTGACTAAGGTTCCATTTTTAAATGTCACTTCATGGGGCACTGAACATACCAAAGTTGAGTTGTGCTCAGAGCAGACACAGTGATGGTGTCCAGCTACTACTGTAAGATCAAATGACATTGTGTCAGCTGGCAGTGTCTCATTGCAATTGTCCTCTTCACTAGAGGTAGAGGTAAGGCTGTAGTTGGTCGTGACAGTGCGAGGTTTGGGGCCTGAATCCGGCATAAGGGAAGTTTTAAACATTACTATAGTAATGATCAAGGTTGGAAATAGTATTGCATACAACGAAATGTTGGCCTTGTTTCTTCAACATTTGTACAGTAGCTATCGAGGATTTGTAGGCTCTGAAAAAAATAACAGATGATTCATTGGCATACCGGTAACTTCTCAGAAGAATAAAACAGTCCAAAGACAACAGGAAGTAGCCCACTGAATTTGCACACTTACCATCTATGTCGGAATGACTATATCCCCGTAGCACTGTGTCATATGCAAGCTTCTGGGTGGATTTGGTGCTGTGGATAAGTTTACACAAGAGTCAGGTTCATGCAGTGTTTCATTTTGGCATGCTGTCATATTATAGTAATGTTGCTGAGCATTTTCAAGAATTGTAAGCATTTTCAAGAGTTGTAAGCATTTTCAAGAGCTGAGAGCATTTTCAAGAACTGTGAGCATTTTCAGGAGCTGTGAGCATTTTTTGGCAGTTGTGAAAACTTGTGAGCATTTATGAGCATTTTTGGACAGTTGTGAGCATTTTCATGAGATATGGGCATTTCCAAGAGTTGTAATTTTGAAGCTGTGAGCATTACCTCAGTCTTCAAAACTCTCCTGGTATTTCCTAGCTATAGCTACCATCATCAAAATTTGGACCATGAGCAGCTTCACTGGCTTGTGCAAATACTCACTACATTGATGTGCTTGAAATCTTCATGTTACATACCACACCTGAAAAACCGTTCTCGAATGGGTGATGCATGCCTCCGCTTCCTGTTACAAAGAAAGACATGGACTATCTACGAAACTTTGCTAATACACATTCACGAAAGGAAGTGGGGTCTTGGGTTCATCCGCCGTTCAAGGTCAAAGGTCAACCTACTACCGACAACGGTTGGCTGCATAATGACTCCGCACAAGACCAGCTGTCTTGCAGCATTGTTGGCATCGCTGTGCATTACGTTTATGCCAAGAGGAACCAATGGCTGTACAGGTGAACCAACGTGCACGCTTTCTGCATTGTTGTCCTACATAATCTATGTAGCTAATACATTAATTAAATTATGTAGTTAATGACGAATGCTACATTGACATTCTCACTTCTATACTTGTTCACTGATATATTCTTAACAGGTTTGGTATTGACTAGCAGTGTCTCTGGAAGACACGCATGTCTCTCGGAGGAATTGACCTTCACATGCAGTGCTCAAGGAGATGCTCTCTTTTGGGTAAATGAACATTTTGGAGAGAAAGCTATGCACTACACAAGTGCCCGCTCCGATGGACAATTTAGAACAGAAATTGTGAGCTACGACAGAAACCAAAGTTGCTTGGTTTCCTCTCTGAGCTTTCGTGCAACTGCCTCACGCAATGGAACCACAGTTACATGCACAAGTAGAGACAGAAGCTCCAATCAATCACTTTCACTGCACATTATGTCAAGTGAGTCTGTTAGATACTTTTTAGCTGTGAATTGCAAGCTAAGTTGAAAGTACTTAATCATGCATACGTAGTGCATGCAGAAGAGTGTCATGTGTTGCATTGTAGCCAGCAAAGCCTTTTCCTCTAAATTTTTTCCAAGAACAGGAACAGTGTAATGATTATTTTGGTCACATGTGCTTGTGTATAATAATAGTTTCAAATGTACTGAGATAATGTTGTCGTAAGTACTCATTACATGCAAGCTAATTATATACCATAATGTTATAGAGATGTTTACCATAATTCTAGAGTCACTCTCGTCTTTTGAGTTACTTGTGTTGAGCACATCAACCATGTATAGCTGCACTGGGTCACAAAAGTCACCAAATGCAATCATCTAAATTAACATACCCCTACAGTGGCCCAGACAGCTGACCATTAAGTGACAAGTTGATTGCTTTTCACAACTTCCTTCCTCCCCCCCAAAAATGTGAAATTCGTCCTCCAAACTAACAGGCTTCAAATACCACAAAAATATGTGATCATTGGTATGTTTGACCAACCTCACAATGTTGTTAATCCGAAATATACTACACAAGTATGAGTAAACTTGCAGTACAAAAAAGAATATGGAACATTCTGATCTGCTGTATGTTTCACTGGTTACTTTTTGCTATAGGCATTGTTCTAGAAAACTTCACTGTAGTTCCAGTCTCACTCTCAACTGTCCGACTGGAGTGGAAGGTTATTCCCACAGATGGACACCACTGCATCAGAAACTACAACATTCAAGTCTCTGGCCCAGATGGATCACAGTGGAGGACGCAAATCCCTGGAAGCAACCACTCATTTCTCTTGTCTGGAATTCAACTGGAACCATTGGAGGAGTATACATATTCTGTTACTGCCAATATTCCGTCTACTCAAACTGGTCCAACTGTCAAACAAACATCAATTGTGGAAGTTCAAGGCATGTACTACAAATCATAGAATACAGCACATGATTTTCTACATGGTTTGCACATTACTGCATAATATATTAATGCCCTTTTAAACTTCCTCACATGCATACATGCAGAACCCAACCCTCCAGCTAACCTCAGTGCTATGATGACTTGTGACAGTCAAGGTTATAAAATCCAGATTGAATGGAAGGTATACAGAACTGATTCAAAATCAACAACAGTAATTAAGTAAAGCATATTCGTACATAGGTATGTTCATGATAAAATTTCTTCTGCAGGCTCCTATTCCTGCTCCACTTGGTTCTCCACTGACTGGGTATCTGCTCCATTTCCACATTTATGATAAAAACCGTACCATTCAGATTCGACTGAACAATACATCAACATCTTACATGCTGAGCAATGTCACTGCATGCACATTTAACATAACTCTCAGACTGGCAGCTCTTAGCCAGACTGGGCCAAGCAGAAACAACCGGTCAGTTCGTTTAGGTACGTACGCTGTAAGGTTCACCTACCATTTACTCTCACATTCACTATTTGTAGAAAATCCCATTTACAAAGATGTTTCACATTATATATATATCAGCCTCATTCCTAGGCCAATCTCAACCCAGCTATTGTTACTCACACAGTGGGTGGGGACCTGGTAAGGAGGCTAATTATATGTGAACACATTTAATAGAATTCAGATCTAAGTCACAATACCATTTAAAGCACTACCAGGTCTTTAAAAACAACATGCAATAACTAAGGTTCTAGCTTTGATTGATGCATTCACACAGTTGTGGTTAATGAACTTGTGGCGACTGTCCAGATTTCCCCACAAACAGTAATCTTTTATGCAACAAACACATGAATATAAACAGTGTAGTGACACTAAGAGCAAGCTTTTAAGCATCTGAATAGAGTTACCCACAGAGTTTATGCTTGTAAAGAAAAATTAATAAACTGTGTACACTTTTGCAAGCCATGTAACCCATTACCATGAACCCTGCTACACCTCCACCCCCTGCAGGTACACCTTCCATTACTCTTTATGTTATCACTGCTCTCATCTCTGGAGTAATAGCTTTTTGCAGTGGTATTCTCTTTGCTGGTGTCTGTAATCGCATCCTGCAGTGCCAAAAACGATGGAGGATAGACAGAAAGAAGTGTGCCAGTGGTGTGCCTACTCAACAGAGAGGGGAAATCCCTGAATATGAAGAAATTACCACACCAGAAAGTGGTTCCAGGAATGATATGCAGATACAACATAATGCTGCATATTTTGTAGTTCAGAGTTCCCATTAAGAACTAAAGCACTACTAGTATCATTTCTAGCCACTTGTAAGTAATTGTTTACATAAGTATTGACCTTTGAAATGATGATAGGTTACATCATACAATCATATGAATACTGTAATTCAAAGCACTACACATGATGTAGCCACTCAAAAGTAGTTGTTTACCTAAGCATTGACCCTTGGCATTCATTGAACACCATGCACATGATAAAAATTTGTAATGCTGTGCCTTACCAGCATATCTATTTTATATAATGAGCCAGTGGGATCATACAAAGTTATCACCAAAAGAAAATTTATGATACTAATACTAAAATAATGAAATAACATACTCCACTATGCAATAATTAAGCTCCAGTATAGCACACCTCCTTGTTGTGTTATGTACACCTTATGCATAGAACATGTTGCAGTCTAATACCTATATATAGTAATAATATTAGACATTTTAACAATGGGAAAGACACCAAAAAACAAAACAGAATGACACCAAGTTTAATTGGAGCTCCTAGCCCTCTTCTTGGGCTCTAGGTCAACCACTCCATGTGCACCAAGAGGTTGCTTGTGCTTACGACTGGATGACCAGTCAATATTTCTGTCCTTCAATTGCAAGTAAAACTCTAAATGGTTTTGGTCCTCAAGGACTTGTTTAATTCTGGACTTGTACGCCAACAGGTCCTGTGGCAGTGTGCGTAGAAATAGCCTAAACATAGAAAAGAATCGTCATGTAGAGGGTAGTGTGCCAGGCTATACTATCATACTCTGTGTATAATGGTGGGTACAAGTGGATTCATGGTTGGCGCTCTGTAAACGATGCCGTGATGCAAGTGCTTGCTACTTGATCGATGTTGTTAAAAAGTGGCTGATCATGATCATTCATTTCGGATCGTTCATTCTTTGTTCTTGATCTGACGTGAGGCCCTTTCTTGTACCGCATTCTACGTATTATCCGCCCACGATGTATTATCCGCCCACCCCCTTCTTCGGCCAAAAGTTATGTGGAAGGGTATTTACATTGTATCCGCCCACCCTCTACCGTGGGACTGCTCCCTGTACTGGAAACGACAGCAGGCAAGTGACAAATTTTACACAATCATGTAGATGGCTTTGAGAATAGCCGATTTTGACATTCCAGCTTAGACCGTCAGTTACGTTTGGGTTCCTGTTAGGTACAGGCCGAATGCCGCATCCGGTGGGTGGAGCTATGGGCGTGACTATGTCATGATAATATGTGAAGGGGATACACCCGGTTTGAAACGGTTACATCATCTCATTAAATATTCATAAGACATTTTAACGCTCCGCGCTGGCTTTTGCATGACTGTTGTACTTTGACCTCGACTGCTGACTTTTGCTTGCTTGGCAAGGAACCCATCCGACTGTTCTACAGCTCTTGCTAAGGTATTCAGTAGAGATTTACAAGTGTACCAATGCATCAGAACTCATAAGTTGACATAAAACTCAGCAGGAGTCCATTTGGGTTGCATAAATTATGGCCTACTCTGGTTACATGTACACATAGCTACTGAAGTTCTTGAGACTCTCCATCCTGGGGCGACAGGCCTGTGTTTCATGGTAAAGGTTTGGTTGGTGACATGGATGGGATTAACTAATTCACTTAGTACTTCCAACTTCTCAGAGATGATAAAAAACATGTATTCCTGGTCAAGGGTGACAATATGACACATTAATGCTTACGCCTCCTACTAACTAGCACATTAACGTGGTGTATTCCATATGGAAAGTGTAAACATGATAACAAACGATAACAATTGTCACTATGTTCCAGAGCTGACCCACTGCCTTCAGGGAAGCTCAACTCTCAAGTCAGGTTCTCCATATGATGTGGCCAGATAATGAAGGCATCATCCACATATCCTAGAGGACTGGCACTGGACAATGCTGAACTAGGACCTTGGCTCTGACTCAGATATATGGATGATACCTATCAACTGTCGAATGTCCAGAAATCCTCTACCGTTAGGATTCTTTCCTCAACATGTTTTTGTGGCAAATGACCATCATGGCTTGTGTAACTAGTGATGTCTTTCCGGTCCACTCTATCATGTGGACTTGGTGACCCCACATTTGAAGCAATTTTGTGATAATAATATTTCCCAGGAATGTTGTGTATCCACCTTGACACACTATCAGACTGTGAGAGCCCATCAGTTGGAGAGAACAATACATTTGAAGCAAAGAGTATGTGAAAGTTGGGCTTCAACACTTTTGTGTTTGTGTGTTTGTGTGTGCATGTGTACAGGTGTGAGTATGTGTGTATGTGTGTTGGGGGGGGGGGGGGGGGGGGGGGGGAGGATTAGTGGGAATTGAATGATCATTAAATTTTAAACAGTGGCTTCGAAATAATATTCTTTGAATTTCTATTTACCATTCATAGTGAAATGTAACTCAGCGATCATGCTATTCTGCAGGCAAAGTGGGCCCAGACATGCATATCAGTGACAGATGTGTGATTGGAGCAGCCTGTGAGATCAATTCACGGGGTACACTTGCCCCTGATACAGTTGTGTATGGACTAAAATGCCAGCAATACACAAAGAAGTCTCACTCACAGGTACATCCACCTTTTTTCAGATGAATTTTGTGTTTTATTATAGAGGTGAGTATGTGCAGGAACATTACAGACACCATGTTGCGGGGGCACTCCTAGCTTAGTCTCAAATCTGTCATGGCATAATTGTGCACACATTGCAATGATTCTAGTTATAAGTCGGCTGCACACATAGACTTTAATTGCAATGATTCAAGCTGCAAAGTGATGAACACTGTGTGCGGCTTCTAAACACAGAGCTATATACATCCATATTCGATTTTGCTAACCGCTTTTAACTTGACAGAGGAAGCTGTTTCGTATGTCCAAGATGGCTGCTCTCAGCATACAGTGAGTAAACAATATACACATTGTTGGGTTATGTAACTCTTTCTGTTACTTGCAGACAACTAACCAACATACCAAGAAGCTGTCAGAGCTAGATAATTGAGGCCAATACAGGAAATATCTCCATCCTCAACCTTATTACTCATGTTTACGCACAGAAAAGAACAGTGAATATGGCACAAGACATTCATCCCAACCCTAGGCCCGTTCTCAACAGAGGAGAGAAGGTGTGCAAATGAGATCAACGCTACATCCAGTAGATACTGGGTTGTCTGGGTATGTACACACTTAACACACATACCACTCCTGATCTTCTGTTTCCAAGAAAGCATGGTGACATTCACTCCAGTCGTCTCTGGATTGAGGTAAAGCTTGGTCTGGAGTGTGGCTCTGTCTCCATACACCTGTCAATTAGCTGCAGAAAGCACAGTTTGCTTACGTACTTGCTGAAAACTTTGTACTTGGACAGAGGTCCATGATAAAATATGGCCTTGTCACAGTATTGCAGACAACTACTATATGAGATGTCCAGGTGCGTGATGTTTCTGTAGGCAGCCTACCCCAGAGGTTAGATCAGCTTCTAAAGCACCTTAATGAACTTTTTCAGTGTGTTTTCATCATACTCTTGCTCATTGTTAGTCAACTGTTCCTTCCAGGCCCAATATATCTCCCATTCCACTTCTCCCAGACAAGGCCTCTGGGTAGCAGCTAACTCCTTTAGTAGAACTCCATAGCTGTATATGTCTGTGGCTTGTGATGGTGAGGAGTCAAGAAGACAAACTTCTGAAGCAATTGATGCTTTCTTCTTCTTATGGTTGGGAGCGGAAATCTGTGAAGGAAAGGAATGTGCATGAGAAACCCCATAAAGCTATGCTATAGCTGATGCAGTGGTTAATATACATGATGTAGCTGTGGAACTGCTTACCTGTGCAAATGTAGTGTGTCTTAGCTTGAAAGAATGCTCGTGCAAACCTTCAAGGCCATAATCTACACCAAGTGGGGGAAAAACATTACTTTCGAGCAATGAACTCTAGACTAAACATACTATTCACAGTCTGAATCATACCTGTGATTCTAAGTGTCCATTGATCATCAATCACACATGTAGTGGACTTCAATCTGCCATGGATAAACTTCTTCGAGTGAAGATATGACATTCCTTTTGCTGCATCCACTGCAAATGATAGTCTGAACATCCAGTCAAACTGAAAGTTAGCATTATTCAGAACATCTCTCAGACTTCCTCTGGTGCAGTACTCATAGAATAGTGCAGATTTTGTGTTATCCAGTATACAGCCAACAAATGTTGCAGTGGTTCAGCTCTCTGCATGCATGGAAATGTTATGAGTTTGAAGTGAAGAAGACAGATAAATAATGGCAAGTATGTACTATGGAATCACTGTAGCTTATGCAAGACAGGTAAGTAGGTGGATAATACCAGCCACCCAACTAAGTAGCAATAAATGGCAGTTCTCACATTCAAACAAATGGTGACTTTCTCACTGAGCTTCAGGGAGAGACAGCTGTTTGATTAAATGTATATATGCTACTAACCTCAAGCCTTTCACCTCCTGTCGCACTTTTTCTGTCAGTCAAATTTGGCCTTTGTAATGTACACTAATGTACCATCTGTCCTCCTGTAACAACAGTGAATGAATGGATTTGGTTACTATGTAAATGTAGCAGAAGAATAGTTAACTATCAGGGTGCATAATTGCAACTTGTGCCTTGCTAGCTGTACAACTTAGGTTAATTTGCAGATGTGAAGGATGTCCAGGTTGTCACTGAGGAATAATCACAGGGTCACTGGTATTTTGAACACAGGACAAACAGACTAGTGATTGATTTACTATTCTTGCATGGTTGATTCTCAGTGAACTGCAAAGCTTATTCTTTTTTGTGACTTCCCACAACATTTCAATTAGTTAAACTGTGGAATAGTGCCAACCATCACACTGCATGATTACTACAAAATGAATGTGCATAACTGGCTGCACAGTACTCACATTTGTCCTATCCGTTTAACACCTAGCATTCCAGACATTGCAGGTAGCCATGAGCACTTGTTCATCCTGAACTGGCCTTCATGCAATAAAGCAAAAACACACACACACACACACACACACACACACACACACACACACACACAAAAAAAAACAAAACATAAGTCCTGATACAATACTGGTCTAATGCTACAACCTTTAGCAAGCAGGTAATTACCCATTGTAAAATCAAAGTGGCAGTCATCCTCCTTGTAGATCCAGTTGTCATTGTAAAGAAGAGCCTTTCGATCTGCATGTGCAAGTGCCATTAAGTAGATCACCAGGGTGATCATGAACAAAAGACTGGTTAATATTGTTGAAATGAGAATTCTCAGAGTACCTATAGTATAAAGAAGATGAAGGCATTGGTCATAACTGAACCTGCAACTGTGGATACACATGGCTGTACAACTTGGTGCATTGCTTTTTCAGTATACATGCAACACACAGCTGGTCAGAGAGTGCAAAATAAGGTAGAATAACAAAAATGATTTAGAAGACAAATGGCTATGCACTTGGGCTAAATTATATTTCTAATAACTTACTTCTAATATAAATCCGATTTGGTCTGTCTGGCGGAATCATGTTGGTATCATCAGCATATATATAATGGTTGGCTTTGTGCTTAACATTCCATTCTCATCGATGGATTGGATATCGTTTCTATTTAGACCCAATACCAAGCAGCCCCTAATCTGGACACCTAGGGATCCAGTTCCAGAGAGTTATTTTCTTGAAAGGTATTGTTTACAGGCACAAAGTTTCTAATAGCGTATATTGGATCATAACGCTTTCCACTTCTTGTGAAGCTAATATGCCCTGTGAGGCCATTGTACGACGCATTAAAGAGACTTTGAGTCAAGTCGTTTCGATCTGCACTAGTTATATTGATGCGCAAAGCAGGTACATTGAGTTGTGATGCTTTTGTTTCCACCAATTTGTTCAGAGCATCTGTTAGCACACCCACTGAGTCATGAACATATGTTGTTTGCAAGAATTGTCGCTGCATCTCATATAGAGCTCCATCTCCTGTGAGCTCTTCAGCCATAGTAGCAAATTTGTTAGTGTAATTCTTATATGCTTCTCCGAATCCCTCAATAATGCCAATAGACAGAGAACCCCTCCAGGCATTCTTGATGGTGGATTGAGCTATGGTTGAAGAACCTGAAATTTAGTAACTTACTCTTTGCCAACAAATTAGTGATCTGCTGCAAACTTTAGAACATCAAGGTCAAGTTTCACAGTTCCATGGAAGACAAATACTCGTATTTCATACTGGATGAAAACCCTAAATTACTCTAGGGCATCCGTTTCATCATAGAAACTGAAGACAAGTGTCAAACCATTTGTTTCTGCCACTATGAAACGGGGAGCTTTGATAACGTTAGTAAGAACAACACCAATTCTTCTCCATCCAAACAACTGCAATATTTTCAAAATTGCTTCATACACTTTTAGAATCTCTGGAGATGTTGTGAACAGTGTGCTTTAGCCATCATGATAATCCTCATTCCAATCTGAGCTAACTCTTTTCTTTTTTAAGAGTGCTTATAATTGTCCAAGAGCTTATCGAACTAATTTGTCCAACCCCTGAAAATCTCATGACAGGAACAGCAAAGGAAAGTAAAATGTTTTGAGTGTTGAGAGAATTTTCATCCTTCAGGGCATCAACAACAGCTACTACTCTATCTGAATGTACAAAATCAAAGAAGGCCTGAGTTCAGGTTCATTTGGAGGCTGGAATCTATTCCCATAGCAACACACACTGTGGTAGGGAAGAATAGATGTGCTGTTGTTGATGTCAGCCAGTTGGTAGAGTACTGCAATCATATACTCTGGCGTTGGTGGTTGGTAACCAGTGGCTCCACAGTGAGAACCTGAAATAGCCTCAAGGTTGCTGCTGTTTAATGTTAACATCAATGGGTCTTTGTGGCATCCCAAGAGGCCAATTTCAATGACGTTCTGTTTGAGTTCTGGATTTTCATCGTGCTTTCCCCCAGGGCAATACAAAGGCACCTCATGTGACTGTGTGATTGAAACTCCCTCTCTCATCGTCACATCCATAGGCTGCAACTGTGGGTGTAGAAGAGTAGACACCCCACCAGATTGCACCACCAACACTGCAACTGCAATGATGCACAGCAGATGTCTCAGCCTCTGGTGATCCATGGATCTGGCTAGACAAGCTTTTTACAGACTATATAGCACTCTTACTTTGTACACAAGCTAGCTACACTGTGAATAACTTAAGCCCATAGGTAGGATGAGCATAAAGTGGCCAAAGTAGAAAGTAGCTATACTCTCTTATATTGTCAGCTTTCACTGCTAGTGGAATGTTGAAGCTAGTTACATATGTATGTGTTCATATATATACTGAGACAGGCATTGTGTAGGAGCAGTTCAAAGTATGGTTGGCAAGAACAAGTATGGCAATTCACTTTGAGTTTTGAAACCTAACATGAGTGTCAGTTAGCTAGAGATTTGGTGTCACAAATGTGTAATATTACACTTTGTTTAGCTAGTGTGTTAAGATTCATAGCTGAGGATTGAAGGATTAATTTGTATACCTCCTATTTTTTTAAGGTAGTAAGCACTACCAGTATTATGTATACCAATCATGCATGCAAGAATGTTACGGCATGATCAATTTGCACATGTATTGCAAGCCATTAGAGTTGAGTTACAATTTCATTTTTGCCTCTGTCGAGAATCAGTTTGTTGGCCACTCTGGTCACTTCCCTACAAACACATAGCGGTAAAGTATTGGAATGTAATTACACCTGAAACAATAGGCATGACAACATGAACATTGCTATTCATGTATATGGTGGTATAATGCAACACAAAGCTTATATAGTCCGCTTTTCTAATGTGTACATAAACTAAAGTGCACGTTAAGTAAACTTCATGATCCCACTATCCAAGTCACAATAGCCACAGGGGGCTGTTAATTAAGCTGGATAGGTGGGAGGTGGTTCATAGCCAGTGGGATATGGTGGGGGTGCATTTGGTTTGGCTGGATAGGTTCCAGGTGCAGGATAGTAGGGGGTGTAGTGCTGCTGTGTGGAAGTTGCTGTGACAACTGTAGGGGAAGTTGTGGGAGCTGCAGTTGCTACATATGTCGTCCTCGTTGGGCGGTTGTTAGCAGAAGCAGCAACGCAACACCAGATGACAACACAGATGATGATGGGGACCACCACAAAGAGCACAAACGCTGCAATTGACACTCCAACGGCAAGCCATACCACATTCACTGAGAGGGAGACAAATACACTATGAATATATAAAAGCAGTTCTCAATTCATTATACAGAGCAATATACAGATTAGTCTCATTCCCAGACCCTCAGTACGGTACACACGACTTACTGGGGGTATTGCTGAGGGTCTAGGAATGAGATTATGTACAGACAATTGGACACCATGCATACATGAACACCCGTACATGAAGTCTGAGTGCTAAAACTGCCCTAAGAATATATCAAATTTCAGTGCAGACTTGGCCACTCTGGCAGTCAGGAAAGAATGGTCAGACATTGCCTTCTGTCTGTGTCAGAAGTGAAATTGCTAACTTTTCAGACATAGCTGTGTTCAGATTATAGAAACACACTTAAGCAGATAATTGCTGAGTGCCTTACGTGTAATACGAGGTGATTAATCTTGCAGTGTCTGCTCTCGGTTGGTGGTGTGTGGTTTACATAATTTCGTGCTAATATCCGTCACGCAACAGATTCGTCATGCTTAGGAATGCAAACATTTGTCACACTTAGGAATGCAATATTTGTCACACTTAGGAATGCAATTCATCCCCAGCGCTGCAGCAGCGCTAGCAGTCTCATTGCTACACATACGGTGGTCAACAAAGCACAGCCACCGCATACCAGCGCCAACAAAGCGAAGGCAGGGAGCTAAACAGTCCAAGGGGCAGCAGAGCACAGTCACTAGCAAAGAGGCAAGTGGAGTTAAGCGAGAAGACAGCAATAGTGAAGTTACATACTACGCCATACCAATTTGGCACAAGCGAAGGCTGCAACACCCAAGTCTTTAATTAGTGTTGTTTTAGTTAACTAAAACAACACTAAAATGCATTTTAGTAAGGCATAAAATGTTTTAGTAATTGAAACGAAAACTAAAATTGATGCTGCCTTAGTCCGTTAATTAAAAACTACAACTAAACTAGTTTGAAATCATCAAAAAATGGTAGTTAACTAAAACTAAAAGTACCAATACTAACCCTTTTTAGATTTAGTAATTAAAACTAAAATTAAACTAACAAATTGAATCTGTAGCCTAATTAAACTAAAAGTAAACTACTAGTCTGAACATTAAACTAAAACAACACTGTCTTTATTGCATGTGAACTACTCAAAAGCATGCTTTGACACCCTTCGTTTCATGCCTTGAGCTTTGTCCTCCTCAGCCTTGGACATAGACAATATATAGAACTATCAGCCCAGGCAAACTAGGTTATTAGTTTCTCGTCCCCGTCTGCATGCTTCTGCCACACCCACCTACTTCTTCATTTTTTGGAACAGCTTGGTTTGTTCATGCTGCTGCTTGTCAATTTGGCCGCATCGAGTGTGTATTTTGTAGACAGTTGTTTAAAACAGAGCCAAGATTATCATTTTTCAGGTGGTAGCTCACATTAGGTTTGCAGCAGATGAAGAAATGTCCCATTCTAGCTGTTTCCGACAAAAAATGAAAAATAGAGCCCATTTCCATTTTGGTCTGGACTAATAATCTACTTTGCTTGGCCTTACAGCTCTATTGTCTACGGTCTTTGACCATGCCTAGTATTTCCTACATATGCAGCTTGCGTGCACGAGGCTTTCTCTGTGCATGCATACACCTAGTAGATTTTGACCTACTGAGGATGACTCTTCCCCTTCCCACTGTTCATTGTCATAGCTCTTTGAGCAAGACACTAGACACTGTTCCTAATACAGTAAAACCTCCTTTATCCAGCCCTCAAATGCGCAACCCCTACTACCGGGCACTATCTTTGGCTGCACAAAATTTATTTCCTGTTCCTGGTCAGCTGCATGTGTGCTGGTCACAGGTGCGTGACTTGTGTAAACTCTGTATTCAGCATGCAACCACAGTAGCCTCATTCCCAGGCCTCCCCTGTTTTTTTGTTCTTCGGTTTGCGTTCAGTATAATACATGGAAGCAGAAGAGTGTGAAAAACAGGGAAAGCCTGGGAACACCTATCACATGAATGACGTACGGTGGACGCAAGGCGGACGTAGGGGGAGGGGTCCACATTCAAATAATGTACTAGATTTCATCATCGAGCGCTTCAACGATAGCCAGGACCCCAGATGTTCACGAGATCGACAGTACTCGACTTCACCGGTAAGAAACTTGCTCTATGGTTTATTACACATGAATTTGTAGCTGGACCCAGGCCATAATCATACTTACAGCAGTTCAGTTCATCACTGCCATCAGTGCAGTCTTGGTCCCCATCACAACGCCAGGAGGATGAGATACACTGTCCATTACTGCACATCCATTGATAGCTGGCACATGAAGCTACAGAAATAGCAAAGTTGTAGCTAAGAGGGTCAATCCATGTGCTGGGAGGTGCACCAAGCAGTGAATACTTGACAGTATCAAGCACTTATAGTTGGGGATAGCCCAGTGTAGATAGTTGCTATAGCTAAGTGCTGGTAGTTGACATAGCCAAACACTAATAATTGATGTAGCCAAGTGCTTTCTTTGAAATGAAAATGGTAGTACATCTTGCTCTGCCTTGAGGCTTCATGTTACTGTAAACATGAGCGGTGAGAGCTCCCAGTTAGCTTCGTCCTGATGAATATGTACTGTATAAAACTATCCTGGGATAGAACTTTACCAGCAGTTATAAGTTGAATCGACAGTGTTATAAGACAGTAATTTACAATACTGCTGACAGATTTCAGGACTTCATTTAGCTATGTAATAGATAACGGATGGTAGGATTTATGGTTAAAATCACCCAACTCTGAGGGTGGAACGCAAGGACAAGTAATCTTACAGTACATCATTGAATACCAGTATAAGGATATATACAAGGATTTCAGTTTCAGGATTTCAACTGAGATGATTTTGAATAGAGACATCACCTGAAAATACACTAGGTCTCACGCTAGTTGTGGACCCCACAGAAGGATAAAGTTGGACTCACCACATTCAGACTCATCACTGCCATCATCGCAGTCTTGGTTGCCATCACACACGTCGTACTCTGGCACACACCCCCCATTAAGACAGGTGTACTCGTCAAAAGAACATACTATAAAGAGAGATGGTAAGAGTAGTCAACGATTGTGCCGTCCTACTTATCTGATGATCTGTGTTAGTTGAGAAACTCACCTTGACCATAGGTGGCGTCACCTTGGACTATCGCCAAGATCCCGGCGAAGAGGACAAATCCCACTTTCAACATCTCGCTTTTTTGTCATGTGATTTGAACTGCCTCGTTCCCAGGTTCCGGTGTCAGAAATGTGAGTGACTCGTACCCAGGCCGTTAATGAACGGCCTGGGTACGAGGCTAGTGACTCCCCGGATACCTGCGCGATTTTCGAATTTGGACACGGTTTTCACGGAAATACGTATACTTCCGTGTTATCAGGCTTGACTTTAACCCCTGGGCCACCGCAGATTTTTTGCAACTGCGGCACTACTGAAGCGAAGGAAAGCTGGTCGGACCTAGGAACGGGACTGACCTGTGTGGCTAGGATGGCTCATGATTGTAAATTACTCTAGCCAATGAAACATTTATTTTGATGATGGTAACTGTGTGGCTAGGATGACTCATGATTGTAAATTTCTTGATTACTCTAGCCAATGAAACATGATGGATGATGGTAACTGCATAGTAAATAACAGTTTCAGTGACTGGAGTAATCAAGAAAGTTTCAATCAAGTGTAAGTATAATAGGATGTAAAATCTTTAAAGACTTTCAGTGTAAAATATAATATATACCTAGAACGTTTAGAAAAAGTTGCACCGTTCATGCTTGGACATTCTGACTGGAGATCAATGGGCTCACACAGAGCTGCATTTCCAGGCATGTTTGCAAAAGATCTAGCCCCCTGATAGACATAATAGAGGTTCTTAACAGGGTAAACTTAAGTGGTAACCTATCCACCCCATCATTTTGCTGTATGGCTGTCTCTCTTCTCACTCAACATTGCAGCAAGTCTCTTACAGAAGATCCTGATGTGGTGGTTCTTCCCATACCCCAGTCAATAGGGCTGGTGGTGTAAGAAGAGAATGCTTCTCTGATTCTCTGGTCATGTCATGCAAGATATAGATACAAGGAAAACGCAAGCTACTGTGACTTGGACAGAAGGAAAAACCGCGTCCAAATTCGAAAATCGCCCGCGTTTGCCCTCGTATAAGGCAAGGCGGGGCTATTTCGACAGAAATTTGCGAAGTTACCCGTACTAGCTCTGCTTTGCAACGAACCCGCTTGCTCTCCCCACCAACGTTTAGAGGAACCTTCGACCTTTGCACGAATCACCGGTACCGCAGAACTAGCACCTTGCCTTTGCTACACCGCAGGTATTTGTTATCTTACCCACAAAATTGCTGATGGGGCAATTCCGACAAGTTACACGTGACCGACATGGACGCCATACTTTCGGTGCAAACATCCTGAAAAGATTACCAGGACGAACGTTAAACGATACCAGGTGCAAAAGAAGGAAAACTATGTTATTATCGCGCATAGTTACTTGAACCGTTCACATGCATTTAGTAGACCTCTGCATGGCTAATAGAAAAAGGACAGTGCAGATACTATTTGCATCGATACAACACTAGTATACTCTTTTTCTGCTGTTATATTTACTTTAAACTCACACATCTGAAGTGGTATTACCTCCAACAGTTGTCACAACTGATCCAAGTGTTTGCAAAGAACACGGAAAGGGGTGGGGCTGGTCTGTCCACTCGGCGTGCGACGCAGCAATGGCAACAGCCTTCAGCAAGCCTTTCAGATGTTTGTTAATGGTTCAGGGTAGCTTACAGGTTTGATTTGTGTACGTATTTTGATTACTGAGCCTATACCGTTTTATTGATAAATTTTTATGGTTAAATTTTGCGATATTGGCTTGATAAAAGCGCTGCTCGCGGCTAAATTACTATGAGGACGTGAACTAAAAGTGGATGCTGCGCGTAGTAAAGGTCGGCCTACAGTGTGATACTAAAGAAAACTCAGTACCCTTTTCCTTGTACAGAGAGCAACGAGTTTAATTCCATTTTGTCGGAATTGCCCCACTGTCGAAATAGCCCCGCCTTACCTTACTTTCTCCGTTCCCAATCCATGTATCCTGGGAACCAGACCAATCTTACCATGTAAAAATGGCTCCTGTTGTAAGCTTGAGTTGGTAGGAACAAAGAGCGTGTTTGTCTTATGCTACAGTCGCTATTTGTCTGCCGTTGGTTGCTCACAGGTGAAACTGAGACAAAACACTTATTGAAAATGTACAAAAATTTGGTTTAAGGATTTGTGCCAAACAGTGGGATCTAGGCTACAACGAACTTCTGTCTAACTTTGCAGTCTCTACGCTTCAATCTTGCCGACTGGAACATAAGCTCAGTACCATGTTCAAAATTGTACACAACCTCATCATTTTTCCTCCCTCCATTTTTGTACCACGCCAGAGTAGAACTGGCTCTAATGCCTATTTTCAACCTTTTGCGCATACAAACTCTTTTTTGCACTCTTTTGTTCCTAGTACTATTTCATTGTGGAATTCTTTACCTAGTAATGTCACTTGTACACCTACACTCCCTATCTTTAAAACCTATATACATGCACTTAATTTGTTTTCTTAGTCTGTAAACTGGATACATTTGTTTTAGCTACTGTTGTATCCATTGCTTTAAAGCATAAATTATTTATAAAAAAAAAAAAAATTTAAAAGTAATAATAAAAAAACTGTCATACCAGTAAGTTTGATAGCTGTTGTGCCTACCATTCTGGAGAAATTCGTGTTTTACGGATATCTCACTGCTGCATTTGTTTCTCTTGGGCTACCGACACAGTTTGTTCACTGTTGTTTTCATGCCTGCCAGTCTGATAGTGATCCCGTACACCATTCTTGAGATATCGAAGTTTTTAGGCCAACTTCCGGTTGACGACGACGACGACGACGACGAAAAATGTCAATTGCACCCGGGTATAGCCTCGCTTCGCTCGGAACAAGAGTAAAGCTCCAAAAGTACTGTTGTCGTCTCACTAGAAGAGTGTGTCATTTGAATTGGAAGCGGAACAGTAGCAGACAAGGTCTTCCCCGGTAAAGGTGCAGTTGAAGCCCTCATCAACTTGGGCTTGTGCAACTAGCAGAAGAGTATACCAGAAGACATCAACACTATGCATATAACACTACCACACAAGCTCAAGTGATAGATACATAAGTTTAAAAGTGATAGAGACTAGTTGGAAAAATTTAATAATTATGTAAGTAAAATGGACTCTGTTGCAGGGCCTACCATATCCTCAACCCATATTGGTTGGACCCAGTGCTAAAGGCAGAAAAATATAGGCCACATTCTGAACCTCGATAAGACTAAAGTGCACTGAACGTAGATCCTCTGTTTGGTTATGTCTGGCTCCATCTTTGCATGGATATCTGAACTTTGTCAGTACTTCCACAGCTTTTACATATATGCACACTCCTCTCAATAAACCAGCCACAACTTTGTTGTGAATTTTTTCACCACGTCAAAGCAACCAGCATGTATCTAGCAACATACAATAAAAAAGTGCATCCATGTTCAGGTCCCAGTTACACTCATGCTACTTATACAGAAGCATATGAAGAAGCACAAGAGAACAAATTCGAACCTCCATCTGCACTAATGCAAAATACATACCCAAATTCACAAACAAGAACACTGCATGCCTCATTTTGTTGCTGTTGACCAAAGTATGCTAAATGTTAGACACAAAGATGCTTTGTTTATTATAACTTCCCTGCATGGGAGCTATACATTGCTCTAGGGAATACAAGAAATGTCTTAAGAGCATCTCCATACATTTCAACTTTTCATTCATGCAACCAAAACAACAAAACCCACGGTCACAACAACAATTCTCTTCCTGGTGTATGTTAATAGTTCTTGGGAGTTGATGGTCAGTATAGTATGCTTGTTTGACCTAAATGTCTATAGTTTCCTTATAATGTGTACAGCAAGTGAGGTTCTAGGCAGTCCACTCTATAGGTTATGAATGTCAAGGGCAGTACTTGCATACTAGACAGCACAAGTGCACAAGGTATTGCATATAAATTCTGGTGTGGAATGGAAGATATAGAAAGGAGTCTTGGAAGCAAGCTGAATTGTTGGCTAGTTTAGTCAGGTATTGGGTCTGGTGTTGAAGTAGTGCTAGAGTAAATTTCTAATGAACGAATCAACGAAACGACTGATTCAACAGCATGTAATAGCTCGATGTACACTGCACTGCTACAATGGAAGTAGCTACGCATGCCATGCACGCTCTACTGAGGGTCTCTGCGCACTATCCTTTCAAAACCGAAGACAAAGGTAGCCTCGTTCCCAGGCCTCCCCCGTTTTTGTTCTTCGGTTTGCGTTCAGTATAATACACGGAAGCGGAAGAGCCCCTAAATCGGGGGCGGGGTGTCCTTTGTTACTAGCAAGATGGGGGCCCTATCGCGCGAGAATGCCCCCCCTCTTTATGTTAAACAGTTTACAATGCCGCGCACGGCGAAAAACTCTAGTGGTATAGCGGGTTATTTTCGTGGGTGGAAAATTTCGTGATACCCTTGTTAACCACGAAAACAACAAACTAGCACCCCACGGAAATAACCCGCTATACGATAAGCAAGCTGCAATACAAAGGGGCCCATAGCTACTACTAGTTTTCCCGCTATAAACAACTTTGATATACACCATGTATAGTACAAAGACTATATAATTATGTGAAATAAAGATAGCTATGTGACCTAATCTAGGAATTATAAAAAGTCTATACTTCTATTAATTAAGAGTCAGGGTTGCTGTTTCTAACATTAGCACTTACACTGAGCTCAATATGGTATAAAAATTGGATTCAATAGCTACTGTACACCAGAAAATTGAACTCTATGTGACCTAATCTATAGGAATTATAAAATACATAATTATTTCTATTAAATCTCAGGGCAGTGTCATTGTCTACTTTACATAAACCCAGAGTTCAAAATCTCCAGTGATAGGACAGTAAGATATCACTACTAATGAAATACAACAGTACACATAAGTACATACACATCTGGATGTGCAATAGGGCTGCAAGTGCCATTGATGAAGACCATTAATTCTAATTTGTTGCTGCAATAAGGAATGAATTGATAGTATTGCATTGCAATTTTATTGCTCATCTCATCATGCAATGTACATAACAAGAATTGTCCCATACTAAATGGGTTCATACTATAAACAACAAAAGTGTTAAAAAGGCTTTGGAAAAGCAAGCATTTGAAAAACCGTACACATTACCAGTATTGCTTGCTCCTTTACCTTTGGTTTCTTCCTTCACATCTTCTTCACCTTCTTTGCACTCCCTTTCTTCTAAGGTTTCACAAGGTGACTTTATACATGCATGCAGTGAAAATCAACCAAATGGAGGAAATGTTCTTGTTTATGCTATTGCCACAACCATTGTGTGTGCCATTCTCTCAGTTGCCTGAAGAAGATTATCAGAGTATAATCGAAACGTTGCAAATAAAAATTTGGTTAACTAAGTGTCCAAGATCTAAACATCGTATCGTATATGTAACACACAGAAACATCTTAAGTAGCACATCACCCGCATAAGCTCGTTATGCATGCACTATTAACTGCAGTATGTATTCACAAGTACATACCTATCATGGTTCTGATCACTTACTTTTACCTCTTTCATGCATTTCAACATCATAGTGTCCTTTCCAACACACACTATCTGCAATTAAGGAACACAGTTAAAAATGGGGTGCTACATTACACCCCTGGGGCACTACACCATACTGGTTATTAAAAACATCAAAGGGAAGTTTTAATAACCAGTATGGTGTAGTGCCCCAGGGGTGTAATGTAGCACCCCATTTTTAACTGTGAAGAGCATACTAGAATAGTTAATTGATGCTGATATGCATGGCATGTTTATCTATGTAGTGTATGCCTGGAAAATTATACAAGCCATGTTGTTCGTGGTATTATAATTACACTATATTTTGAATGAAGATATCTAATCGTTTGACTTACTCTGCTTGCCTTTCTTTTTATGACACTTACAACAGTAATAACAGAGCCCAATGATAATGATGATTGAGATGATTACTATCAATGCACCAATGGAACCACCAATGATTGGACCAAGGGCTATAACAGACAAAAGAATAGAACAAAAATGAGTCATTTTAGCAGCTAAGCCCATATGACAAAATACTACTGACCACTAGCATGTGAACCATACATATACAAACTAGCCTGTAGTTGGGGTCGAGGTGGTCTCTGTCACATTGCTAATTGGAGTGGATGGGGTCCCTGTTGTTGTGGTCTCTGTCCCATTACCAGTTGGAGATGTTGTGTCATTACAGAAACTAGCAACTGTTGTGTTTCCATACAGATGGGAAAGAGGAGAATACTGAATTTCTAGTATGCAACTCTATAAGGTGTGAACAACACAACAGCAATCTGAATGACAGGTCTATATAACAAGGGTTTTATTTAATCAACTTCAAATAGTGCATAGTTACACCTAATTATGATTAGATGTTGTTCTCTGACCTTCCCCATCTGCAGTGGTCAAGAACTGGAGCCTGGGAATGTGGCTGGTTATTGTCTGATTGCATAAAGTACACAGTCACCACACAATAGCTCATAATGGTCATGCAATGACGGAGTTATGCAATGATGTGTTACCACCCAGTTAATGTACCATGATAAACATCAGAAGTCAATAATAACCAAATTTTGTGAAACAATTGCATTGCTACGAACACATAAAGTAAAAATCCTTAGTCATGTTTTCAATCGTGATTTTTATTCTATTTCTTATTGTTATATAGTTGAAAACCAAATTACTTGATGTGTCCATAAGTATATACAAGGCACTGCACATACCAAAGTTGCAGTGTGGATTGTCTTGGCTTTCTCTGCCATTGCTCAGAGCAGACACAGCGATGTTGTACTGAACTCCAGCTACTACTGGAAGATCATATGATGTCATGCAAGACGGTAGCATTTTATAGCAACTGTCCTCTTTATCGGTAGTATAGCTGAGATTGTACTGGGTTACTTGGAGTTGTAATGTTCCGGGTTCTGGTGCCTGAAGGTGTAGAAATAAGTTGGAGTCAGGACACAAGTTTCAGTTGAAAGTCAGCTGAACATTTGATCTGGTGCTTATGTCACCTTGTGAACAAAGAATTGGTTAGTGTGAAACTAACTGCTTGCAGATTTTTTGTTTTTAGAAAGGAAATATCCGTAGTTCTTACTTGGGTGTTTATACAATAGGTGTGCAACACATTATGTACTTGTGGTGTATTTGATTACACAGTGAATCACATTCATGTTAAAAGTACTATTCAATAAGCTCCATCTTTTTTGAAGCTACCAAAAACGAATGAGAAAAATCTGTTGCAGAGATTTGTGGTAGAGAGTTTTAGTGGTTCAGAATTCATAGTTACTGCAATGACAATAAATAATCTGGTAGGTATGTAAACACTAAAGGAATCATTGACAAAAGATTGTTCTGTGCTACGTTGCATGATGAGGGAGCAACTGCATCTGTTTGATCAGATTGCCAAACTTATATGTTAAGTAATCGATCAAGTTCATGCATGCTGCAGCACCTTTTTGCCTCTGCAAAGGTCATTTGGTGGGTGATTAGTAAAGAGTCATGCTTAGAGACACATCTCTTGATCTTTTGATGAGCACCCCATGCTAAAGGTGAGAGGGTTTATGGCTATCACCTCTACCTGCTTTATTGGGGCAGATGAAGAACTCAGTCCCAAGATTGCTACTAACTGATAGGCTTGCCCTTGCTAGATTTACCTATCCACAAAGGATTTGGATATTGTGTGATAAATGAACCAGCTTGGCACTCAAATTGCAACCATGCAGCTTGTCACTCAAATTGCAATCATGCAGCTTGGCACTCAAATTGCAACATTCCTATTGTATTCCAAAATGTAAACATCATTGTTGTTGGTGCGTTACCCATGCATGCAAGCAAGGAGATTCATTTGCCTGTTACAGTAGCTATTTTTTGAATTGCAACATTTTTGTGTTTAGAAGTCACAACAATGAAGAAGTACCATATTCATATATTGAAAGCTGGTCTGGTATGTGCACAGAAATAAACAAACAATGCATAACAAGGAAACTATGCTGTCAAAGACTATCTAATAATTGTAATGACATTATAATGTTGCATATTAGCACTTCAGCAATCCTTGCAGGTGCACTGAGTGATTTAGGCTGAAACTTTTTGATATGTTCTAAGTTTATGTATGGATGATGCAGCTTTGGCCTGTCTGGAGGGGAAGGAGATGCTCCTTGCTTCTTGACACATACTTCAAGCCAAAGGGGTTAGGGTGTACTATGTCCTCACTTCTACCAGCCCAACAGAGCAGATAGCTAGTGAAATCGTCTGTCAGGTTGATAAGTATGCTGGCAAACTCTTCTGTAGCTGTACAACCTAATCAAATCACACACACTTACTATCCATTTTATCGTGACATTCATTGTGTTGTTTCTGCACTGAGCATCTTGTGCTACCACCAGACTCAAGTTCCTGGGAGTGCTTGGTGCTGTGTGGATTAAAAAAAAAAAAGAGGGTCAAGTTCAGTGCATCATGTATAGTGTTAGGATTACTATAGCTAGCTATACAGGTCGTCACACTACAATATGTGTAAAAAAGCTTGGTACATTACAATTTCTGTTTTACACTAATACCATTACCCTGGCAACCTGTCACAAGTATTGTGAAGTTGGGATTCTGATCTGTGCTGCATGATAAATTTCTTGAGCATCTTATCACATTGCCATTGAGTTTAGTGCTGATACTTTGCCACACCAGCATGGAGGTAAGACCAGTTGAATTTGTGCCAACCACTTCTATACTCACATTGTCAGAGGGGCATGATAACATTGAATTTTCGTAAATAGTAGTGCAAGATGTGTTGTTGCTGTCCCACCAGGCAAGTACGTCGCTTTGAACTGAACAGTAGCAGGTAAGGTTTGTCCCAGGACACCCAGAAAAGGTGCAGTTAAACTTCTTATCACATTGGGCTGAAACACCTAGAGAGAAATTAAATAAGAAGATAACCAGATTCTTGGATCACCTTAGTATACACACACAATTGGCTACTTGAACTTTGTTTGGAAGGCTACATTCCAATATCCGACCTCTACATAGATTAGGCCATTCTCAACATTTATTCATGTATCAAACCTGTCCTCCCTGGGTGACCACTCTCTCCTGCAAACAGTCTAAACTGGTTTCATCTATTTTGCACAAATGTTGCGAGGACGGTTTAGATTATACTCCATTTCTGCTGCTACAATCCTCATTAGTAAAATCCCACCTAGAAGGCCCTAGTAAATTCTAACTATTTACTAGACAATAAATTTGTCAATTCATGATATGTACAGTGTATATAGCACCTGAAAGTGTCACAAGAAGCATCAGAATGCAGCTTTGAATGCCCATCTGCAGGAAGGTACATCGCCCCAGTATGGATAACAACTTGACACATGGCGTAGATACATCAAGTATAGCAAATTTTTAAGAAGAAATTCGGATATAATAGCAATTACTACGGTTGAAAAAGTACTTATATAACAGCATGCAGGTGGAGCTCGTCTTGCGAAAGTTTCCTATTCTATTAATACCCCCTTCCATTCGCAAACCTCCGTGTGTGGGTAAATTCTGCAGCTGTGCGTCAGCGGGTACTTCGATCAGTTAGACAGGACTTCTGTGAATCAACTGACTTAAAAAAAAAAAAAAAACATAAAAAGGCGTACGGTGATTGCATATTGCGATTATTCACGCGCAGAGCGATCCATGGTCAGGTGATCATTGTTTTTTTGTTTCTCCGAGGCGTCTCTGTCAGTCGACCCCCTACCGCAATATACGTGTGCAGACTCCATGAACATAACTAGGAATACGCATGCGCAGAGTATGCCTCGCGCAGAAGAATATCCGGAAATATGCAAGTAGATATCCGTTGTAACCACGTGTAGCGGGTAGGTGCTAGGTGCTGGAGACGAGATACAGCGATGAAGATGGCAAAGCGGTCGTCTGAAGAGTTTCAGGAAGTGAGCGTAGTGTCATGCGAGTATCTGTCAGACTCTTTCTCCTTTGCCTTACTCTCTTCTGATGCAGTGTCCCTTTGTTTCCGTCTTCGCTCTCTAGCACGATCACGCTTTGACTGCTTCTGCTCCATTTCGGCTCTCGGACGATCTTTTTCACACGTCGATCGCCTCCTGCTCCCACCAGTACCATGTGGCCCCTGCTCCGTTTCGGCTCTTGCACGCGCACGATCTTTCGATCGCCTCCTGGTCGGACCAGTACCACGTGGCTACTAGTCTGGGGACGAGACCACAGAAACCGCGCCCACGTAATCAAAGTGTGACGGATGTACATACATACAAATGCGAGCTGACTACGCTGCACGATTAGTAGCCTCGCGCTAAGGCGCTCGGCAACTAGCGCTGTTACTGATAGTGCTAGCCTCTGGTTATAGCAGCATACATGCAGTAAGGGAAGCTCTGAGTATTTACAGAGCTTTAAATTACCTCGCAGTAAGCACAATGTGGCCACATTGTGGTCAGGGACACCTTGCTATAAGTGACAAAATGTTTAACTCCCAATGGTGCCTGCCTAAGGGTTATAGGCTGCAGTCAGCTCAATGTTCAAACACTGCCTGCACCACTGTATTATTCTGAACTCTTGTTCTACAAAGTACTATAGCTAACTTGTAAGCCATACTGTTGGACAAGTAAATAGCTATACTGGTGGTTAGCATGTCACAAATCTTACAAAATCATTGCAATGACTCTAAGAATGTATAGCACCATAATATTTCACCTGAAGAAAGACATTGAGAGGCTTGAGGGTGTTCAGAAGTTTGGGTTGAAAGTTTGTCTAAAGCGATGGCGATGTGGATATGAGGAATTCTTGCAACTCGCCAACCTTCCAACATTAGTCACAAGAAGAAAATGTTTAAAACTCTGCCTGTTCTACAACATGGTTAACAGGCTTGCTACTTTTCCAAACATTCCCACTGTTTTTAGATCCACTCCCTATGGCAATTCTATTCGGTCTATTAAATCCAGTTCCATGGTACAGCCACGTGCGCATTCAAACTTCTATTCAAATTCATTTTTCCCCTCTTGTACTAGTTTGTGGAATAGTTTACCTTCAGATGTTAGTGCTATTTCTACCTTACCTGTTTTTAAACGTGCTATTGTAAATTTGTTTTAGTTTTGTCTTTTGTCTTTAGTTTATATTAGCTTACTAGCTACTTCTGATGACCTGATATAACAAATTTGTTCAGTAAAAAAAAAAAAAAAATTTAAAATAATAAATAAATATATATATATATATATATATATATAATGATCGCCGACAAGGAAGTTAATTTTTGCTTGATTTCTTTAGTGAAAAATTGAATTATGAATGCTCCTGTCCATACTAATGGCCGGAGAAAAAAAGGAAAAAAAAAAAAGAAGAAATTCAATTTGTGTTGCCGTACCCAGGCACATGTAAATGAAATGAGTCTTGGTAATAGTGAGCATGAAGCTACCCCCTGGGTTGATGTGGTTGGAGGTAATGTAGTGCCTGCTGCTGTATTGAATGTCTAATTACAAGAAGCAAAAACTGTTTTCATCACTTGAAATTGAGTAACAGTATATGGTATCTACAGCCAACACAAAGTGCACTGCAATTATACAGTGAGTGTACCATGGTGGATATTATATATAGGAGCAGATGAAATTTGTGAATGAATCTGCCAAGAGAAACAATTTGTTGATATGATTATGAAAACAAGTCATGTACCAAAGTTGAGTGGTGGGGTTTTCTGTCATTGCTAAGAGCAGACCAAACTCCAGCTTCTATACTAGATGACTCTTTTAGTCATCCAGTAGTAGCTGGAGTTTGGTCTGCTCTATTGTTGGCATTATCTCACAGCAACTGTCTCCTTCATTAGAAGGAGAATTAGTAGATCTGGTACAGCTGACGTATGTAGTGGGTTATATTGCATTGCTGGGCGCTGTGGCAGCCCAGGCTCAAAGCCTGAAGTGTGGGGGAGATACATTATAATAATAATGTAATTATTATTTTGTGCTGATGCTAGCAAAATTTGCTTCAAACAGAAATGCAACATGCACAGCCAGCACAACTGCGGCTAGCAGTTCACAGCGACAGAGATTCAAGACTATATTGTGGCTGACTCTATACAGTGAAAAATGTCCAGAAATATAGCTAGGGTACCAAACAAGGTTCTAGAAATTTAGGCAATGTACAGTTGTGTATTTGGTGGTGGTGTAAAGTAGTTTCCAATTTGGCTGCATATTTGTCTGATTTCAACATTGTAGCTGGAGAATCACGATATATCATACGAGGCCCAGCGTCATGGACTCACCTCCCATTGACCCCCAACCATTCATCCCTAGGGGCCAATCACTCCCAGTAATTCAACCCTAGGGATCAATGGCTCCCAGTCAATCTAAAAATGATTCCCAGTGGATCAATGAACCCTAGTATACCCCTTGGATAATTTTATGAAAACAGAAATACTTGAAGTACAACAATTAAAATTAGTTACCTGTGTGTGAAGTAAGCAGAACAGTTCTCTATTTGCATAATGACATGCAGATTTTGCAGTTTTACATACTTAAATACAACCAACAGTGACAATGGGTGCACTTAGAACAGGCAGTTGTTGACATGCACAGGAAACATACATAAATAAGTGCTTCACAGTTTCTGCATGGTTACTTTACCTATGGAAAGCAGAAAGCTGCCTAGAATTGTAGTTAATACTTCTTCGCAAATTTACCTTCTCGCCCTTTGTAATTGCATGGCCATAGCTTGCGTATTTCATAGCCTCAGCATTGATGGCTGCCCCTGACAACAAGTGTAAATCTTACAGAACATAATGCTGTGACAACCAGTTAACCAAATGACATGCAGTACAATGTATGTAGACATTCGTGGGGAGTCACTCTGTTCCCTGGGAAGTCGCCCCCCCCCCCCCCCCCCCCCCCCCCCCCCCTCAACCCCCTTACAAACCAATGACTGGGGAGTCATTCATCCAAAGGAATCACTCAACCCTTTGACACCGGTTACACATTTAACAACTCTGCCCAAAAGTCAAAGGTCGTGCCTCTGCGAGACTATTCAAATCAGAGAAGCATGTGCAGAGCGTGAATGAAACAGGTGACAAGACAGACAGTCAAAGACAGAAAAAAGCCACAACACAAAATTCAACTCAGAGTGAGTAAATTGTAAGATCCATATTTCTAATTCCCTGTACAACACCACTAAAGGTAAGTGAAGTGAGAATCAGGTTGTTGATGAAGTTGTGACCATCAAAAAAAAACAAAGAAATAAGTACATCAGTCAGCAGAATCTAAACAGAACGAATGAAGGAGGAGCTATACTTTATGTGTATGTATACTACCATAATACACATATACTCTAGCAGAGCAGATATATCAAATAACAATAGGATTTCAACTCTAATGAAGTTACAACTGTACACTAAACATGTACACTTAACAAAATCTTATCTTTATGTGCACATCTGGATCTTTATGTGCAATAGGGCTGCATGTGCTTTTGAATGAACGTCATTAATTTTTTGCTGCAGTAAGGATATACAAACATTGAAATTTCAGTGCTCATCATCGTGCAACTTAACAAAAAGTGTGCCATATCTAGGGTTCAAATAAGTTTAAACAGTGGATTTACACAAATCAAGACGCTAAAATACTTAGGAAGAGCAAGCATTAGAAAAATATACTGCCTGCTTTCTTATCTCCAATTTCTTCCTTTCTCACTACTTCCTTCTGGATTTCAGAGGGTAACTTCAGATCAATGGTGAGTTTAACACAACACACAATGGAAACTGACCAAATGCTTAGAGAAGCAAGCTCACGTTATTGCCTGACTAATTTTTGTTATTGAGTTTTGATACGTTATGTACTCACACGAACATGATTTGGGCTACATATCACATGGCTGCAGCAAGTGGTCTGGCAGGTTGGGTTTTGGCGCGGCCACATTTTCTCAGACCAAGCCATGTCCCAGCTTGCAAATAGCTGATCTGTACAAACTGATTCCTAGCAGAATTGTATATCTTCATGATCACTAAACAATTGGAATCTAAGCATGCAGCAACTAGAATAATTATGCTGTTTTTTAAAGATTCTGATGACTGTTGTACTAATTTTTCTTGTGGCCACAACACTCTTACAAAAAAGCTTGTCTGTCACCATACTTTTACATACACCCTGCATGGTAGTACAGATGTTTCAAAATCTTATGATACATACACAATAAGACATCACCACTATTGAAGTACAACAATACACATAGGTACATACACATCTGAATGTGCAATAGGGCTGCATATGCCAGTGATGAAGATCATCTTATTGCTGCAATAAGAAGTGAGTTGATACAGGCATTACACTTTCAGCACTATCATCATGCAATCTATATATTTAACAAGAACTGTGCCATATTAAAAAATATCAACTCATTTCTTATTGCTGCAATAAGAAATGAGTTGATATGGGCATACAGGCATTTAGCCTCGTACCCAGGCTCTCGGTGGGCGGGGGAAAAAGAGAGCCTGGTTTCCACTGTTTGCGCATGCGCTTAATTTCCCAGAAATCTTGGGAAATCGGAAACTATCGTGTTATATCCGTAAAACCGTGACCACATAACGTATACTTACCGCTACATCGTCCGCAAAATTTCTGACCAACGATGGAAGTCTTTCGGTTGTTCGTTCTTCTTCGCCCTCCAGCTCCCTCCGACGGCTCGTTACTTCTGATATGAGTCTCAAAGAAGTACAAGTAGCTTCCAGTTTGGACGTTTGCTAGGGGAAAGACGTGTTTATACGACTACTGCCTGGTAAGTCTGTGTGATACGAAGTGTTGCAGTTTGTCATAGACTGTTAGTTAGCAACAACTTATAGCGAGTCAGGGCGGTGTAGCGCTAGCTGTATGTAGTTGTTTCGCTCTTCGCTGCACGCTACTATACTAGTATACTTGCTAAATTTCACACTATAAATCACGTGGATATGTATTACGCGTTCCCCTAGCTCCCACTATTGCCTGAACACGTGCTCAGCAGGGGATAATTACGCGCATGCGCGAATAGTGGATACCAGGCTCCCGCCTATCAAGAGCCTGGGTACGAGGCTAACAGGCATTATACTTTTAGTACCCTCATCATGCAATCTATATATCTAACAAGAACTGTGCCATATATTAAACCAGTTTAAATAATTTCACACTGTAAATCACAAAAATGCTAAAAAGGCTCCGGAAAGCAAACAAGGTTTTTGTGGATTTCATTAGCATGGTATCCTATAAGCATCTCACCCTTTCTTCCATGATTATTGAATTTCTAGATCCCATTTACATGTAACTGATCTATTGGAGTTCAACAATGCATCTGCAGTTGATGATCAGTAAAGTTCTTTGTCACTTGCATAACAACCGGCCTGTAAATGCTTACACAAGACACTGGCAAAATATGCCAACAATAAGGCCCCAATTCGTTGATTTTTAGTTTCTCATCAGGTGCTTCCTCTGCACACAATGCGGGCGGGCGGGTATTACCATTATGTATTTAGCAATAGCCAGCAGATATTTCTCACGGCAGAACCCAACAAACATGATGCCAGGAGGATCAGCGCTCATCATACGCCATTGTAGAAGGGTTCTTTTGGATGCTGTGCAGTATAAAAAACATCTTTGTCAGCGTTACGTTCATCGCTACGCTTATCCGGTTAGTTACTACGTCGCTAGTATACGAAATTATGGCGATAAATTCTATCGTGCGGGCGGCTGATGAGAAGCTAATAATCAACGAATTGGGCCTAAAATAGGTTGTTGCTAATTACAAACGATGATTGTGATGCTGCACGAACTGTAGACTAAAGGCCATCGCACAGATCCAAAGACTCCAGGCCATCTGCATAAATGTAAACAATCGCTTTGTTTATTTTTAGGACGTGGCTCGGGACATCAGAAACAAAATCAAAACAAACACTCCCTTTAAAAATTCCAAGTTAGCTAGAGTAAGCGATCGGTACTCGGACACCACCATTAATCGGACGCTCGTACACGGAGAAATAAGCGACACAGATAATCGGTTATACCACGGAAACGAAGGCTGAGTCCACTGAATCTGACAATCGCAAGATGGAGCTCAAGCGTCAATTCTGGCTTGTACTAGAAGCGACTTATCGTAACAGTCCGAAACATTCGATAATCGGCTACGAATCATGTATTTTCGGACGTCGTTTCCTGTTCCTTCTCTGAAGTATCTTTCGGCAAGATTTTTGCACCATCGGGGAGCTACAAGACCCTGCTGCTGCACACCTGATATTTGTCACCATAGCTGCCTTGGGTACTGAAGGGTATCGCTGAAATGTTGAGGAGGTCGCTCCCTCAATGATCGGACAGTAAATTTTCGTAGTTTTTCGCTGTGGACACCCCAAACTACACATTTGACCTGCGATTTTGATTTCATTGGAATGTGCATGTCCTCGCTACAAGTCTCGTTTTTTTATAGGTTGCATGGTTCTCGAGATACAATTGTTCTTGATTCATGCATTTCAGAAAGTGGTAGCACCGTGTTTCCGTCAACTAGGCCCGCATAAAAGCAGGAAAAACAGCTGTAGCTCAATAACCACGCGACGTATAAAAACAAGACTTGTACCGTTACGTTGGCGAGGACCTGTACATTCCAGTGATACCGGTATCGTAAGCCTAATGTGTAGCTTGGGGTGTCCACAGCGAAAAAGTACGAAGTGTACTGTCCGATCATTGAGGGAGCAACCCCTTAACATTTCTCTGACACCCTTCAGCACCCAAGGCAGCTATGTTAACAAATATCAGGCGTGCACCAGCAGGGTCTTGTAGCTCCCCGATAGTGCAAAAATCTTGCCGAAAGATACTTCAGAGAAGGAACAGGAAACGACGTCCGAAAATACACGAATATACTACGGACTGTTACGATAAGTCGCTTCTAGTGCAAGCCGGAATTGACGCTTGAGCTCAATTTTAAGTTACCAGATTTGGTGGACCCAGCCTTCGTTTCCGTGGTATAACCGAATATCTGCGTGGCTTGTTTCTCCGTGTACGAGTGTCCGATTATTGGTGGTGTCCGAGTACCGATCGCTTACTCTAGCAACTACAGTTATACATATAGCTACCAATCCTGGATCAACGTTCTATAGCAGCAAAAGTACCGTAGTTCAGCATCGGGACGCAGTCCTAGAATAGGGAGGTGGAGCTCCTCTCCAGGCGAACCGTCTGCAGATATCAAGGTCAAAGGTCAACTTACCATTCGCCGTTCGCTGTACCCTCACTATAATGACTCAGCAGAAGATCAGCTGCCTTGCAGCAGTGCTGTGCATTGCGTTTGTGCCAAGAGGAACCAATGGGTGTACAGGTGAACCAATGTGCACGCTTTTGCTAGGATTTCTGATTATAAATGGTTATAGTGTTAAATGCTAATAGCATTATCTAAACGCGTATCTGTTCACTAATATCTTAGGTCAGATCAGATTGACTAGCAGTATCTCAGGAAGAAATGCTTGTCCCTCGGAGGAAGTCACCTTCACATGCATTGCTCAAGGAATTGTTCTTTTCTGGGGAAATGAAGAAATTGGGGAGAAGACCATGCACTACACAAGTTCCCCCTCCAGGGGAGAATTCAGAGCAGAAATTGTGAGCTATGACAGAAACCAAAGTTGCTTGGTTTCCTCTCTGAGCTTTCGTGCAACTGCCTCACGTAATGGAACCACAGTTACATGCACAAATAGAGACAGAAGTTCCAATCAATCACTTTCCCTGCACATTATATCAAGTGAGTCTCTTAGACACTTTACAGTTTTAGATAAGTCGTAAGTACTTAGTAATAAATATATGTGTTTGAAAGTATCATGTGTTGCATGTATAGGCAATAGCTTTTTCTGGACATTTTTTGCAAAGCCTTTTCCAACAAATAGTGTAATGAAAGTTCAAGTATACTGGCTACATGCATTGATATATAGTTGTGTGGGGTTCAGATGTAGGTGGTAGCAACACATAGTGAATAAGATGATATTGTTGTATGTACATATCACATGCGAACTCACATTCTAAAATAATTCTAGACTCACTCTTGAATTTTGCATTACTTATGTTGAGCATATCAAACATGTATATATGGTCAGAGAAGTTACAGAATGCAACCTCAGATTACCTTTACACTGTAGATTACCTATACAAGTCCAGAGTGGTTACCCTGGTTGCATGGTTTACTTGGTACAAGTGGCCAATTGTATAAGACAACCAGTTTCCTTGTTGTTTCCTCCTCTTTTCCTTCATTCTGAAATAATGAAAAGAGGAGGAAACAACAAGGAAACTACCACTCTACTTGTTGTATACAATTAGCCTAAGAACCCATGCAACCAGGGTAATCTGAGGTTGCATTCTGTAACTTCTCTGACCAACAAACAATTGGTTATTACAGTGATATAAATTTAGTTGACAGTTCTGATGAACATGCCCCAGAATGGGGGTAAACCTCTGGTCAGGACAAGCTAACTTTTTAACAACTTTCCTCCCTGTATGCAAGAAACCTTCCCCACCTCCCCACCTGTGTACGGCCTGAAATTAGTGCTCCAAAGATGAAGCAAATTTCCCACTAGCTGCCTAATTGTCAACTTTTTGTACTGCTTTGTTTAATTAGAGAATCCTAGTCTCATAGTTCTGATCAACAGTTGATGATGCTTAGGTGCTAAATAGATTGTGGACCATTCTGATGTGCTGTATATATGACTTATTACTTGTAAATTCTCCACCAGATATTGTTGTAGAAAACTTCACAGTAGTTCCTGACTCATTCTCATCTGTTCTACTGGAGTGGAAGGTTACCCCAACAGATGGACACCACTGCATCAGAAACTACAACATTCAGATTGTTGGCCAAAATGGATCACAGTGGGAAGAACAAATCCCTGGAGGGAACCACTCATTTCATTTTACTAGATTGCAATTGGTACCTTCACAGAAAAAAAAAAGTGTGCTAATCTGACACATAAAGTGTGTCAAAAGTGATGTCTCCAGTTTTGACACACCTACACGCATGTCAAATTGTTAGGTGTGTCAAAACTACACATGTGCTAACTGGACAGTGTGCCAAATTAGTAGTGTGCTATTCAGCAAGTGTGCTAAATAACAAGTGTGTTATTCTACCAATGTGTCAAAATTGGTGTGCAAAATTAGCAGTGTGTCAACTGACATGCAGCTGACCCCTCACTTAGTGGGTGGAGCTTTTACATGGAATTTCCAGTGAAACACTCTTGACTGTAAGCAAAATATAATTGTGACATACACTGAGTTGAAAACATGAATATACTAAAACAAGCAAACAATAGTTATGCTATAACTTACGTTACAGCATTTTATACAAATATGTATGTGATTGAAGTACTACATTGTATAAAAATGTGTCAATATACTCTATACATACAAAAATGGCATTCAACTATGCATATAATATACATTTTATGTACCTATCAATCAGTTAGTTGAGTTCAATTGTTAACATCCATCTGTGAAAGAATAGCACATGCAATAATTATTCATATACTAATCAGGTCATGCGATGGAGGAACTGCAATCATTCTATTATTCCATTATACAAGTCATGTGGGGCATCTTGGAGGACAAAACAGTAGTGATTATCATACTAGCGCATTGAACTTCCCGCCCTAGCAATGCTCCTACCAGTAGCATTCATTTCTCACAGAGGTGTGTTAAATGTCTTCACTAACCCTTTGCATAGTCTAAAGTTGAAGTTAAACGCCCGAAACAGGTCTGTAGAAATGTAATTTTTGTATAATTGCTTTCCTTCAATTGCCTTCCAACATGGCAGCATGTGTACTGAAAATATTTCGAAAGTGTGGCAGCTATCATTTCAAATGCAATTCCTCTACCGGGGTATGTGAAGAAATTACACAGTCAGCATCTCAGAAAGGCTCATCTTGTTTGTTGTTATTCATGCATACATGGAAATCCCTGAACGTAATCACCAGGGATAAGGCTAGATGTATTAAACATTGTAACCACTCACTTGGCTATGAGCCTCTTCAAGCAGCTGGGGCCTCTGTAGTCAGTTGGTGTAGTGAGGAGAAGTAAACAGGCCTGGAAGGTATAGTGGAAGATGGTCATGATACAAACTAGGTTTGCAAATTTAAGAGTACAAAAATGCAAACACTGGACAATTCCCAACCAGAAGAGTCATCCACTCAGCAGGTACATTTCAGAAAATACAAGGCCTTGTGTACAACTTATGTTCTCCGCACCTTATTAAGAAATGTACTATGGCTCCCCCCACCCCCAATCCAGTGCAGAACAAATTAAGGAGGAAGACCTAAATGCAAATTCAGACAACTGCAGTTGTAATAAGTATATAGTACAAGCTTACTTACCAGCAGTTTAAACCACTTGCAGGGCAGCGTGGAGATTGAACCTTGTGGCCTGGGTACTTCTGAACAATGAGGCATTAATAGCCTGGAGACAAAGGTCCTGTGTATGGATATACAAGTGATGTGAATTAATCATCTGGGGCTTTTAAATAAAAGCTTTTGTTCTCCCTATCTCATACCTTTCCTCTCTGTGCATATACAGCCTCCAGAACCTCCCTTCAGAACATGTCTTTGGGAAGGCCGCAGACTCACTCTGTGTACCTATCACCACCACGATCTCTCAGACAAGATCAGTATAGAGGAAGACTAACTGGTCTAGCTAGTCTGGTAGTTGGTGGAAGGATGAGAAGGGAACAAGCAGGGAGGTATAAGGTAGAAAGAAAGAAATGACACATTCAACAATATTTCTTTAGCGACTTTACTACTGCAGTACAACTCTATATGCTATATGTTTCCTTACGCGGAAATAGCTACTTTAGCTATTTTATATGTAGTAAAAAAAAAAGTACATTTATAAATTCATTGACTTTCAGCCACTTCTTACCACGGTGGTGTGAAGTCTCAGCGATGTAACCGCTCCGCACTCCTTGTCACCGAAAGACATCGCTCCCGTGGGACATCGAACATGTAAGCCCTCTCCTCCACTAAGCTCAGGTACCATTTTGTTGCTGGCGGAATTTTCACGAACGGATCATATCAAAGAAGACGAACTTGAAGTGTACGATCGAAGTGAGAAAATGCGAAATGGCGCGTGCCATGTTGCGCACGCGTACAAGGACTGAGCCACGCCCCTGTCATTATTAGCCCCACCCTGTTTGCGAGGCTGGGTCCTGTACTTCTAAGTATAAGTTTCTGTAACAAAACAGACTCTACATACATGCTACTACCTAACTGTCATGCTGGTTGTTCTCTCCAGACTAAAGCTACAGGAGTTGGAAAAGTTATTGCATGATCATGTATGTTCATATATGTAATATGAATCAGGCCTGAAACAGCTAATACTAGACCAAACTATACAAAATGGGTATCAAACAGTTCCATTTGATGTGTACCTTCATAATCTGATGTTTGTTTTCATTTTGGTATGAGTGGTTCAAAAACAGTCTAGGTACAGTTGTGATTTTACCACTTGTACATATCGGTTAGTTGTAACTAACAATTTCAGGCCCGAAACAGACAATACTTGACCAAGCCAGACAAAATGGGTATTAAACAGTTCCATTTGGTGTGTACATTCATAATCTGGTGTTTGTTTTCATTTTCGAGTAAGTGTTCTGAAAATTGTGTGGGTACGGTTGTGGTTTTACCAACGTATCGGTTACTTGTAACTAACAATTTCAGGCCCGAAACAGCTAATACTTGACTAAACTATACAAAATGGGTATCAAACAGTTCCATTTGATGTGTACATTCATAATCTGATGTTTGTTTTCATTTTGGTATGAGTAGTTCAAAAAGAGTCTAGGTACGGTTGTGATTTTACCACTTGTACGTATCGCTTACTTGTAACTAACAATTTCAGGCCCGAAACAGCTAATACTTGACCAAACTATACCAAACGGGTATCAAACAGTTCCATTTGATGTGTACATTCATAATCTGATGTTTGTTTTCATTGTGGAGTAAGTGTTCTGAAAATTGTCTGGGTGCGGTTGTGGTTTTACCACTTGTACATATCTGTTACTTGTAACTAACAATATCATCCATGAAACAGCTAATACTTGACCAAACTATACAAAATGGGTATCAAACAGTTCCATTTGATGTGTACATTCATAATCTGATGTTTGTTTTCATTTTGGAGTAAGTGTTCTGAAAATTGTCTGGGTGCGGTTGTGGTTTTACCACTTGTACATATCTGTTACTTGTAACTAACAATATCATCCATGAAACAGACAACACTTGACCAAACCAGACAAAATGGGTATCAAACAGTTCCATTTGGTGTGTACATTCATAATCTGATGTTTGTTTTCATTTTGGAGTAAGTGTTCTGAAAATTGTGTGGGTACGGTTGTGGTTTTACCAACGTATCGGTTACTTGTAACTAACAATTTCAGGCCCAAAACAACTAATACTTGATCAAACTATACAAAATGGGTATCAAACAGTTCCATTTGATGTGTACATTCATAATCTGATGTTTGTTTTCATTTTGGTATGAGTGGTTCAAAAAGAGTCTAGGTACGGTTGTGATTTTACAACTTGTACATATCGGTTACTTGTAACTAACAATTTCAGGTCCGAAACAGCTAATACTTGACCAAACTATACAAAATGGGTACCAAACACTTCCATTTGGTTTGTACATTCATAATCTGATATTTGTTTTCATTTTGGAGTAAGTGTTCTGAAAATTGTCTGGATGCGGTTGTAGTTTTACCAACGTATCGGTTACTTGTAACTAACAATTTCAGGCCCGAAACAGCTAATACTTGACTAAACTATACAAAATGGGTATCAAACAGTTCCATTTGATGTGTACATTCATAATCTGATGTTTGTTTTCATTTTGGTATGAGTAGTTCAAAAAGAGTCTAGGTACGGTTGTGATTTTACCACTTGTACGTATCGCTTACTTGTAACTAACAATTTCAGGCCCGAAACAGCTAATACTTGACCAAACTATACCAAACGGATATCAAACAGTTCCATTTGATGTGTACATTCATAATCTGATGTTTGTTTTCATTTTGGAGTAAGTGTTCTGAAAATTGTCTGGGTGCGGTTGTGGTTTTACCACTTGTACATATCTGTTACTTGTAACTAACAATATCATCCATGAAACAGACAACACTTGACCAAACCAGACAAAATGGGTATCAAACAGTTCCATTTGGTGTGTACATTCATAATCTGATGTTTGTTTTCATTTTGGAGTAAGTGTTCTGAAAATTGTGTGGGTACAGTTGTGGTTTTACCAAGGTATTGGTTACTTGTAACTAACAATTTCAGGCCCAAAACAACTAATACTGGATCAAACTATACAAAATGGGTATCAAACAGTTCCATTTGATGTGTACATTCATAATCTGATGTTTGTTTTCATTTTGGAGTAAGTGTTCTGAAAATTGTCTGGGCGCAGTTGTGGTTTTACCACTTGTACATATCGGTTACTTGTAACTAACAATATCATCCATGAAACAGACAACACTTGACCAAACCAGACAAAATGGGTATCAAACAGTTCCATTTGGTGTGTACATTCATAATCTGATGTTTGTTTTCATTTTGGAGTAAGTGTTCTGAAAATTGTGTGTGTACGGTTGTGGTTTTACCAACGTATCGGTTAGTTGTAACTAACAATTTCAGGCCCGAAACAGCTAATACTTGACCAAACTATACAAAATGGGTATCAAACAGTTCCATTTGATGTGTACATTCATAATCTGATGTTTGTTTTCATTTTGGAGTAAGTGTTCTGAAAATTGTCTGGGTGCGGTTGTGGTTTTACCACTTGTACATATCTGTTACTTGTAACTAACAATATCATCCATGAAACAGACAATACTTGACCAAACCAGACAAAATGGGTATCAAACAGTTCCATTTAGTGTGTACATTCATAATCTGATGTTTGTTTTCATTTTGGAGTAAGTGTTCTGAAAATTGTCTGGGTGCGGTTGTGGTTTAATTTACCACTTGTACATATCGGTTACTTGTAACTAACCATATCATCCATGAAACAGACAATACTTGACCAAACCAGACAAAATGGGTATCAAACAGTTCCATTTGGTGTGTACATTCATAATCTGATGTTTGTTTTCATTTTGGAGTAAGTGTTCTGAAAATTGTGTGTGTACGATTGTGGTTTTACCAACGTATCGGTTAGTTGTAACTAACAATTTCAGGCCCGAAACAGCTAATACTTGACCAAACTATACAAAATGGGTATCAAACAGTTCCATTTGATGTGTACATTCATAATCTGATGTTTGTTTTCATTTTGGAGTAAGTGTTCTGAAAATTGTCTGGGTGCGGTTGTGGTTTTACCACTTGTACATATCTGTTACTTGTAACTAACAATATCATCCATGAAACAGACAATACTTGACCAAACCAGACAAAATGGGTATCAAACAGTTCCATTTGGTGTGTACATTCATAATCTGATGTTTGTTTTCATTTTGGAGTAAGTGTTCTGAAAATTGTCTGGGTGCGGTTGTGGTTTAATTTACCACTTGTACATATCGGTTACTTGTAACTAACAATATCATCCATGAAACAGACAACACTTGACCAAACTATACAAAATGGGTATCAAACAGTTCCATTTGATGTGTACATTCATAATCTGTTGTTTGTTTTCATTTTGGAGTAAGTGTTCTGAAAATTGTGTGTGTACGGTTGTGGTTTTACCAACGTATCGGTTACTTACTTGTAACTAACAATTTCAGACCCGAAACAACTAATACTTGACCAAACTATACAAAATGGGTATCAAACAGTTCCATTTGATGTGTACATTCATAATCTGTTGTTTGTTTTCATTTTGGAGTAAGTGTTCTGAAAATTGTGTGTGTACGGTTGTGGTTTTACCAACGTATCGGTTACTTACTTGTAACTAACAATTTCAGACCCGAAACAACTAATACTTGACCAAACTATACAAAATGGGTATCAAACAGTTCCATTTGATGTGTACATTCATAATCTGATGTTTGTTTTCATTTTGGTATGAGTGGTTCAAAAAGAGTCTAGGTACGGTTGTGATTTTACCACTTGTACATATCGGTTACTTGTAACTAACAATTTCAGGTCCGAAACAGCTAATACTTGACCAAACTATACCAAATGGGTATCAAACAGTTCCATTTGGTGTGTACGTTCATAATCTGATGTTTGTTTTCATTTTGGAGTAAGTATTCTGAAAATTGTCTGGGTACGGTTGTGGTTTTACCAACGTATTGGTTAGTTGTAACTAACAATTTCAGGCCCGAAACAGCTAATACTTGACCAAACTATACAAAATGGGTATCAAACAGTTCCATTTGATGTGTACATTCATAATCTGATGTTTGTTTTCATTTTGGTATGAGTGGTTCAAAAAGAGTCTAGGTACGGTTGTGATTTTACCACTTGTACATATCGGTCACTTGTAACTAACAATTTCAGGCTTGAAACAGCTAATACTTGACCAAACTATACAAAATGGGTATCAAACAGTTCCATTTGATGTGTACATTCATAATGTGATGTTTGTTTTCATTTTGGTATGAGTGGTTCAAAAAGAGTGTAGGTGCGGTTGTGATTTTACCACTTGTACATATCGGTTACTTGTAACTAACAATTTCAGGCCCGAAACAGCTAATACTTGACCAAACTATACAAAATGAGTATCAAACACTTCCATTTGGTGTGTACATTCAAAATCTGATGTTTGTTTTCATTTTGGAGTAAGTGTTCTGAAAATTGTGTGGGTACGGTTGTGGTTTTACCAACGTATCGGTTACTTGTAACTAACAATATCATCCCTGAAGCAGCTAATACTTGACCAAACTATACAAAATGGGTATCAAACAGTTCCATTTGATGTGTACATTCATAATCTGATGTTTGTTTTCATTTTGGTATGAGTGGTTCAAAAATTGTCCAGGTGAGGTTGTGATTTTACCACTTGTACATATCGGTTACTTGTAACTAACAATTTCAGGCCCGAAACAACTAATACTTGACCAAACTATACAAAATGGGTATCAAACAGTTCCATTTGATGTGTACATTCACAATCAATCACATATTATACCACTATTTCCATTGCATGACAAGCATCCGAGTCTGATCATATACACAAAATATCACAAGTATGTCCCATGCAGTTGTTGTGTTAGTGTGCTGATCATGATGAGAAACTAGCACACGTGGTGTGTCATACAGTTTTGGTGATGAGGAACTAGCACATGTAGTGTGTCATACAGTTTTGGTGATGAGGAACTAGCACATGTGGTGTGTCAAACCGAGGGTGCTAAAAAGGAAATTAGTGCTTGCATGTGCTAATATGTTATGTAGCACAGCAGAACATGCCATTTTAGCACACTCCAGTGCTGGATTTGACCGTTTAGTGTGTTAAAGATATACAATAGCACACTCTGTGCTTATTTGGCACACCAGTTTTACCCAAATAGCACACCAGTTTTTTTCTGTGTTGGCAGAACTACACTTGTTGTGTCACTGCCAATCTTGATCATAATCAAATTGATCCCATCAAGCAAACAATAACTGTTGAACTGCTAGGTGAGTTGATGCACAATGTGCAAGTTTGTTGTAAGTCAGTCAGTGGCAGCAGGGATCTGAAGATATAGATCACAGACCCTGAATGAGAAAGCCTGATTTGAATCAGTAGTTCCTAAATAATTATGTTTGGAAATTACATTAACATAATTTTCTGAAAACAGGCCCGCCCTTGAAAATAAGCCCACTCCCTTTTTTAAATGAAGTTGTTGCAAAAAGGTGCTTTTTCTCTCAAAAGTATGCCCACCTATTTATGCAGTACTTTTTTAAGAAGCACCCGAAAAGCTGTGCAAGAGGAGGGACAAACAAAAGAAGGCAGTCACCATTTACTGCATAAGCAAGGGCATGACAAAAGAGGCATTGCAGAATCACTGCATGCATGCATAAATAGAACTAGACTAACTATGTGTGAGGTGGGAATATTTTCAAGAGAAATATCACCACTCTCGAAAATACGCCCCCCTCCTTCTTTGAGGACCCACTTAAGTTCATTGCCCATATTTTTGAGAGATTACGGTACTAATGTGTTGTTGTTTTATTATTTATATGTATAGAACCTCATCCTCCAACAAATCTCAGTGCAGTGGTACAATGCAAGCAAGGGGGTGAAATCCAAATTGACTGGAAGGTAAACACATGACGGATAAATACTGTATTTGCATGGAGAAAACAATAGCAAACACTAACTATTAAGATGATACTTTTATGGTCACTGTATTGTTTACAGCTTTGAATTGTTTACAATAATATTGTAGGTATCAAAGAAGTGTTATCTAATATTGAAATTTTAAACCAAATTTGTTGTTATGGTAAACTGTAGTGTCCCAAGATGCTGTGCTAGCAAAAGGGTTTTATCCAACAGTGAAAAAATGCAAGACACAGCACTGGCCGCTTTCTATAAACAAGACATTGCTTCACTGACTTTTCATTAATCTACAATTATGATTTCTTCTACAGGCTCCTCTTCTTGGCCCATTTGCTGCTCCACTGACTGGATACCTCCTGGAGTATAATGTTTATGACAATACCAGCACCATTGAGCTTCCACTGAACACCTCATACACTCTAGACAGTGCATCTTTAGGTGCAGTCTACAACATCACAGTGTCAGCTTTGAGTGATGTTGGGCAAAGCGTGAACAATCCATCTGTTCAACTTGGTGAGACATTTGTACTGTGTGAGTGTGAATTTACCAACATACTGTGAGCCAGTATTGAATTTTGCTTAACTTGTTATTGTTTCTAATACCATGATTCCTTATCTTACTTGTACCAACATTACTTTCCTACTCTCTACATGCAGCCGTTTCATCATTAGCCTGTGAAGGTTCTCTGGCAACTCCTAAAAGTGAAGTGTATTTGTTCATGTATATATAGCGATCTATTTACTCTTTCCTAAGTGTACTCAGCCCTCATTCTACCCCTCTTTCATACAGACACTTCAGAATCAGTGGATGATAAGTCAAGTCCCTTTAATAGTATTACCACTGTAATCACTGCCCTCATATTTGGAGTTGGTGCTTTTAGCTGTATCTTATTGCTAGCTGCTATCTGTTTCTGTGTCATCATGCTGAGGAAGAAGACACTCAAAAAGGAGAGTAAAGTTTCGCAACACATGACTGCTGTATCTCAACAAGAGGAGCAAGGTCCATGCTATGAGGAGGTTCCAATGCAGAACTACCCTATCTATCATACTTTAGAACCGATGCCTTGAATTTATGTATCAAAGACAAGCCCACATCATGTTACCATTTTCTTCAGAAGTTCAATAATAGCAGCTAGTGTATGTTACATTGTACAACAGTGTGTAATTTCTAACTGTACTGCACTCCTTGGTTTAGAATAGCCCTTTCTGATGTCATCACAAACCAACATCACACTATACATGTGAAGCCATGCAAAGAATGTACAAAAAATGGCCAAGCTAGTAGCAGTGCCAGTAATACTGGAGTTCACTTGAGGCTTGCCTACTGAAGTTCAAGTGCATAATTATTACCTCTGAGCAATTTTGTGAGTTAGTAAAGAGTAAGATTTCGCTGTTTCATGAAGACATGGAGTGAAGGGTTCACTGAAACTGTAAGTCATTTCATTGGTCATGGAGTTCTTGTAGCCAGGATACTGTGGGATTGCGGGGTAGAGCAGGAAGAAGACACTTGGAACTCTGTTTGTACCTGTCAATACAACAGTATCTTTCTTGTATGTGTGGCCATTAGAAGTGATCCATTTCGCCCTAAACAAATAGAGAGATAGCTGCAATGTAAATTGCTTCTGACTTTACCATATAATTCCCCAACCCATTTTTTTTTCTGAGTCTAAAGTGGAAAGGGGCATTTACTAAGTCCAGCAACAAATTTAGTTCCTTGCATGCTACACTTGTCAGTGTGCAGGTAACACTGTAGGAGCTGGTGTGTGTAGCTAGGGAAACTCAGTGTTGAGTAATTATAAGTTTTCCCATTGATTGCGCAAAGTATTTGAAGCATGAGTGCTTTGCCTCGTATTGTATTGTCTAATGTCTCACCAATGGACCACATAGTAAAAATTTTTCCCGCCTTCATACGGGCCTAGTTACAGGAAACTAAATTTCTGAAGTACATGAAGCAAGAACAATTGTATCTCGAGAACCACACAACGCATAAAGACAAGACTTGCACCGTTACGTTGGTAAGGACCTGTAGATTCCAATGATACTAGTATTGTTTGCCTATTGCGTAGCTGGGGGTGTCCACGGCGAGAAAATACGTAAATCCACTGTCCGATCATTGATGGAGCAACCCACTCAATTTTCGACAACACCCCTCAACGCCCAATGCAGCTATGGTGACGAATATCAGACGTGCAGCAGCAGGATCTTGCAGCTTTCCAACAGTGCAGAAATCTTGCCGAGGGTTGCTTCAGAAAGGGAACAGGAAGCGGCGTCCGAAAATACATTATTTTAGCCGATTATCGAATGTTTCGAATTGTTACGCTAATCGCCCCTAGCGCAAGCGGGGATTGACGCTCGGGCTCCATTTTTCAGTCGCCGGATACGGTGGACTCCGCCTTCCTTTCCGTGGCATAACCGAGTATCTGCGTGGCTTAGTCTCCGTGTACGAGCGTCCGATTATCGCTGGTGTCCGAGTATTGATAGTTTCCTCTACTTGTTTATTTTTAGAACGTGGCTGCGTGTTATCTGGAACAACATCAAAACAATTCCCCACGTTAGCAGCAGTTACAGTTACACACATAGCTACCTATCCTTCGCCTATGTCGGAAAACGGTGTAGTAATTATGTCGAACAGGTGGCGTAGCTCGGTGTCGGGCTGCAGTCCTAGAACGAGGTGGAGCTCGTCCGCCGTAGGTTCGTCGCAAAAGGTCAAAGGTCACTAACGACAACCGTATCGGTATTACGTTTGTGCCAAGAGGAGCCCATGACTGTACAGATGAACCCACGGTCAAGTTTTGTTCTTATTTTGTTCATGTGACCTTGTGTGTGAAAGAAAGAGAGGTACGAGTGAAAACTGTGACAACAATCCAGTTAATTTCCTGATCACCTATTTATCTATACGACTAGCTTGCATCATATTGTATACTAGTGAAGTCCAGTCTTAGATTTAATAGGTTCTAATAAACAACAGTAATGAGGTGATGGTGTGGGGTTCTTAGGTGCTACACAGATAGTAGTTAGCTACCACAGAACCTTAATTCAATGTGTATTTTGATGTGCTGCATGTGTATATTGGTGCAAACTTTTTAGCCACCATGTCTCATCTGTGTTACTGGTTACCCTCACAGATGGACACTGCTGCATCAGAAACAACAGCATTTATAAAGGAATTTAGATGTTATGAGGCGAAAATAGAGGAAAGTGAAAAAGGCCGGTAGCCACCGGGAGTCGAACCCAGGACACCTGACTTGTGCCGCCAGTGCTCTGCCACTGAGCTACGGCAACCAGACAACCACCAGCCCCCACAAGGGCCGCACTCGGAAGTCCTCACTAACAGATAATAATAAATACACACTGCGTAAAATTAAGCTTTTAAAAGTTCATCTCCTGTATTATTCCACTTCCTGTTTTGTGTACTTGCATGGTGCAATATTACACAGAAAAAAACTGGTGTGCTATTTGGGTAAAACTGGTGTGCCAAATAAGCACAGAGTGTGCTATTGTATATCTTTAACACACTAAACGGTCAAATCCAGCACTGGAGTGTGCTAAAATGGCATGTTCTGCTGTGCTACATAACATATTAGCACATGCAAGCACTAATTTCCCTATTAGCACCCTCGATTTGACACACCACATGTGCTAGTTCCTCATCACCAAAACTGTATGACACACTACATGTGCTAGTTCCTCATCACCAAAACTGTATGACACACCACGTGTGCTACTTTCTCATCATGATCAGCACACTAACACAACAACTGCATGGGACACACTTGTGATAGTTTGTGTATATGATCAGACTCTGATGCTTGTCATGCAATGGAAATATTGGTATAATATGTGACTGATTGTGATTGTACACACCAAATGGAACTGTTTGATATCCATTTTGTATAGTTTAGTCAAGTATTAGCTGTTCCAGGCCTGAAATTGTTAGTTACAACTAACTGATACGTTGGTAAAACCACAACCGTACCCAGACTATTTTCAGAACACTTACTCCAAAATGAAAACAAACATCAGATATGAATGTACACACCAAATGGAACTGTTTGATACCCATTTTATATAGTTTGGTCAAGTATTAGCTGTTCCAGGCCTGAAATTGTTAGTTACAACTAACTGATACGTTGGTAAAACCACAACCGTGCCCAGACTATTTTCAGAACACTTACTCCAAAATGAAAACAAACATCAGATTATGAATGTACACATCAAATGGAACTGTTTGATACCCATTTGGTATAGTTTGGTCAAGTACTGTCTGTTTCAGGGATGATATTGTTAGTTACAAGTAACCGATATGTACAAGTGGTAAAACCACAACCGTACCTAGACTCTTTTTGAACCACTCTTACCAAAATGAAAACAAACATCAGATTATGAATGTACACATCAAATGGAACTGTTTGATACTCATTTTGTATAGTTTGGTCAAGTATTAGCTGTTCCAGGCCTGAAATTGTTAGTTACAAGTAACCGATATGTACAAGTGGTAAAATCACAACCGTACCTAGACTCTTTTTGAACCACTCATACCCAAATGAAAACAAACATCAGATTATGAATGTAGACATCAAATGGAACTGTTTGATACCCATTTTATATAGTTTGGTCAAGTATTAGCTGTTTCGGGCCTGAAATTGTTAGTTACAACTAACTGATACGTTGGTAAAACCACAACCGTACCCAGACTATTTTCAGAACACTTACTCCAAAATGAAAACAAACATCAGATTATGAATGTACACACCAAATGGAACTGTTTGATACCCATTTGGTATAGTTTGGTCAAGTATTAGCTGTTCCAGGCCTGAAATTGTTAGTTACAAGTAACCGATATGTACAAGTGGTAAAATCACAACCGTACCTAGACTCTTTTTGAATCACTCATACCCAAATGAAAACAAACATCAGATTATGAATGTAGACATCAAATGGAACTGTTTGATACCCATTTTATATAGTTTGGTCAAGTATTAGCTGTTTCGGGCCTGAAATTGTTAGTTACAACTAACTGATACGTTGGTAAAACCACACCGTACCCAGACTATTTTCAGAACACTTACTCCAAAATGAAAACAAACATCAGATTATGAATGTACACACCAAATGGAACTGTTTGATACCCATTTGGTATAGTTTGGTCAAGTATTAGCTGTTCCAGGCCTGAAATTGTTAGTTACAAGTAACCGATATGTACAAGTGGTAAAATCACAACCGTACCTAGACTCTTTTTGAATCACTCATACCAAAATGAAAACAAACATCAGATTATGAATGTACACACCAAATGGAACTGTTTCATACCCATTTGGTATAGTTTGGTCAAGTATTAGCTGTTTCAGGCCTGAAATTGTTAGTTACAAGTAACCGATTAATGTACAAGTGGTAAAATCACAACCGTACCTAGACTCCTTTTGAACCACTCATACCAAAATGAAAACAAACATCAGATTATGAATGTACACATCAAATGGAACTGTTTGATACCTGTTTTGTATAGTTTGGTCAAGTATTAGCTGTTTCGGGCCTGAAATTGTTAGTTACAACTAACTGATACGTTGGCAAAACCACAATCGTACCCAGACAATTTTCAGAACACTTACTCCAAAATGAAAACAAACATCAGATTATGAATGTACACATCAAATGGAACTGTTTGATACCCATTTGGTATAGTTTGGTCAAGTATTGTCTGTTTCAGGGATGATATTGTTAGTTACAAGTAACCGATATGTACAAGTGGTAAAACCACAACCGTACCCAGACTATTTTCAGAACACTTACTCCAAAATGAAAACAAACATCAGATTATGAATGTACACATCAAATGGAACTGTTTGATACCCATTTTATATAGTTTGGTCAAGTATTAGCTGTTTCGGGCCTGAAATTGTTAGTTACAAGTAACCGATATGTACAAGTGGTAAAATCACAACTGTACCTAGACTCCTTTTGAACCACTCATACCAAAGTGAAAACAAACATCAGATTATGAATGTACACATCAAATGGAACTGTTTGATACCTGTTTTGTATAGTTTGGTCAAGTATTAGCTGTTTCGGGCCTGAAATTGTTAGTTACAAGTACCCGATATGTATAAGTGGTAAAATCAAAACCATACCTAGACTCTTTTTGAACCACTCATACCAAAATGAAAACAAACATCAGATTATGAATGTACACATCAAACGGAACTGTTTGATACCCATTTTGTATAGTTTGGTCAAGTATTAGCTGCTTCAGGGATGATATTGTTAGTTACAACTAACTGATACGTTGGTAAAACCACAACCGTACCCAGACTATTTTCAGAACACTTACTCCAAAATGAAAACAAACATCAGATATGAATGTACACACCAAATGGAACTGTTTGATACCCATTTGGTATAGTTTGGTCAAGTATTAGCTGTTCCAGGCCTGAAATTGTTAGTTACAAGTAACAGATATGTACAAGTGGTAAAATCACAACTGTACCTAGACTCTCTTTGAACCACTCATACCAAAATGAAAACAAACATCAGATTATGAATGTAGACATCAAATGGAACTGTTTGATACCTGTTTTGTATAGTTTGGTCAAGTATTAGCTGTTTCAGGCCTGAAATTGTTAGTTACAACTAACCGATACGTTGGCAAAACCACAATCATACCCAGACAATTTTCAGAACACTTACTCCAAAATGAAAACAAACATCAGATTATGAATGTACACATCAAATGGAACTGTTTGATACCCATTTGGTATAGTTTGGTCAAGTACTGTCTGTTTCAGGGATGATATTGTTAGTTACAAGTAACCGATATGTACAAGTGGTAAAACCACAACCGTACCTAGACTCTTTTTGAACCACTCTTACCAAAATGAAAACAAACATCAGATTATGAATGTACACATCAAATGGAACTGTTTGATACTCATTTTGTATAGTTTGGTCAAGTATTAGCTGTTCCAGGCCTGAAATTGTTAGTTACAAGTAACCGATATGTACAAGTGGTAAAATCACAACCGTACCTAGACTCTTTTTGAACCACTCATACCCAAATGAAAACAAACATCAGATTATGAATGTAGACATCAAATGGAACTGTTTGATACCCATTTTATATAGTTTGGTCAAGTATTAGCTGTTTCGGGCCTGAAATTGTTAGTTACAACTAACTGATACGTTGGTAAAACCACAACCGTACCCAGACTATTTTCAGAACACTTACTCCAAAATGAAAACAAACATCAGATTATGAATGTACACACCAAATGGAACTGTTTGATACCCATTTGGTATAGTTTGGTCAAGTATTAGCTGTTCCAGGCCTGAAATTGTTAGTTACAAGTAACCGATATGTACAAGTGGTAAAATCACAACCGTACCTAGACTCCTTTTGAACCACTCATACCAAAGTGAAAACAAACATCAGATTATGAATGTACACATCAAATGGAACTGTTTGATACCCATTTGGTATAGTTTGGTCAAGTACTGTCTGTTTCAGGGATGATATTGTTAGTTACAAGTAACCGATATGTACAAGTGGTAAAACCACAACCGTACCTAGACTCTTTTTGAACCACTCTTACCAAAATGAAAACAAACATCAGATTATGAATGTACACATCAAATGGAACTGTTTGATACTCATTTTGTATAGTTTGGTCAAGTATTAGCTGTTCCAGGCCTGAAATTGTTAGTTACAAGTAACCGATATGTACAAGTGGTAAAATCACAACCGTACCTAGACTCTTTTTGAACCACTCATACCCAAATGAAAACAAACATCAGATTATGAATGTAGACATCAAATGGAACTGTTTGATACCCATTTTATATAGTTTGGTCAAGTATTAGCTGTTTCGGGCCTGAAATTGTTAGTTACAACTAACTGATACGTTGGTAAAACCACAACCGTACCCAGACTATTTTCAGAACACTTACTCCAAAATGAAAACAAACATCAGATTATGAATGTACACACCAAATGGAACTGTTTGATACCCATTTGGTATAGTTTGGTCAAGTATTAGCTGTTCCAGGCCTGAAATTGTTAGTTACAAGTAACCGATATGTACAAGTGGTAAAATCACAACCGTACCTAGACTCCTTTTGAACCACTCATACCAAAGTGAAAACAAACATCAGATTATGAATGTACACATCAAATGGAACTGTTTGATACCTGTTTTGTATAGTTTGGTCAAGTATTAGCTGTTTCGGGCCTGAAATTGTTAGTTACAACTAACCGATACGTTGGCAAAACCACAATCGTACCCAGACAATTTTCAGAACACTTACTCCAAAATGAAAACAAACATCAGATTATGAATGTACACACCAAATGGAACTGTTTCATACCCATTTGGTATAGTTTGGTCAAGTATTAGCTGTTTCGGGCCTGAAATTGTTAGTTACAATTAAGTAACCGATATGTACAAGTGGTAAAATCACAACCGTACCTAGACTCCTTTTGAACCACTCATACCAAAGTGAAAACAAACATCAGATTATGAATGTACACATCAAATGGAACTGTTTGATACCTGTTTTGTATAGTTTGGTCAAGTATTAGCTGTTTCGGGCCTGAAATTGTTAGTTACAACTAACTGATACGTTGGCAAAACCACAATCGTACCCAGACAATTTTCAGAACACTTACTCCAAAATGAAAACAAACATCAGATTATGAATGTACACACCAAATGGAACTGTTTCATACCCATTTGGTATAGTTTGGTCAAGTATTAGCTGTTTCGGGCCTGAAATTGTTAGTTACAAGTAACCGATATGTACAAGTGGTAAAATCACAACCGTACCTAGACTCCTTTTGAACCACTCATACCAAAGTGAAAACAAACATCAGATTATGAATGTACACATCAAATGGAACTGTTTGATACCCATTTGGTATAGTTTGGTCAAGTACTGTCTGTTTCAGGGATGATATTGTTAGTTACAAGTAACCGATATGTACAAGTGGTAAAACCACAACCGTACCTAGACTCTTTTTGAACCACTCTTACCAAAATGAAAACAAACATCAGATTATGAATGTACACATCAAATGGAACTGTTTGATACTCATTTTGTATAGTTTGGTCAAGTATTAGCTGTTCCAGGCCTGAAATTGTTAGTTACAAGTAACCGATATGTACAAGTGGTAAAATCACAACCGTACCTAGACTCTTTTTGAACCACTCATACCCAAATGAAAACAAACATCAGATTATGAATGTAGACATCAAATGGAACTGTTTGATACCCATTTTATATAGTTTGGTCAAGTATTAGCTGTTTCGGGCCTGAAATTGTTAGTTACAACTAACTGATTAATGTACAAGTGGTAAAATCACAACCGTAACTAGACTCTTTTTGAACCACTCATACCAAAGTGAAAACAAACATCAGATTATGAAGGTATACATCAAATGGAACTGTTTGATACCTGTTTTGTATAGTGCTGTTTCAGGCCTGATTCATATTACATATATGATCATGCAATAACTTTTCCAACTCCTGTAGCTTTAGTCTGGAGAGAACAACCATCATGACAGGTAGTAGCGTGTATGTAGAGTCTGTTTTGTTAAAGAAACTTATACTTAGAAGTACAGCAGCCAGCCTCGCAAACAGGGTGGTGCTAATAATGACAGGGGCGTGGCTCAGTCCTTGTACGCGTGCGCAACATGGCACGCGCGCCATTTCGCATTTTCTCACTTCGATCGTACACTTCAAGTTCGTCTTCTTTGATATGATCCGTTCGTGAAAATTCCGCCAGCAACAAAATGGTACCTGAGCTTAGTGGAGGAGAGGGCTTACATGTTCGATGTCCCACGGGAGCGAATGTCTTTCGGTGACAAGGAGTGCGGAGCGGTTACATCGCTGAGACTTCACACCACCGTGGTAAGAAGTGGCTGAAAGTCAATGAATTTATAAATGTACTTTTTTTTACTACATATAAAATAGCTGAAGTAGCTATTTCCGCGTAAGGAAACATATAGCTAGCTATAGAGTTGTACTGCAGTAGTAAAGTCGCTAAAGAAATATTGTTGAATGTGTCATTTCTTTCTTTCTACCTTATACCTCCCTGCTTGTTCCCTTCTCATCCTTCCACCAACTACCAGACTAGCTAGACCAGTTAGTCTTCCTCTATACTGATCTTGTATGAGAGATCGTGGTGGTGATAGGTACACAGAGTGAGTCTGCAGCCTTCCCAAAGACATGTTCTGAATGGAGGTTCTGGAGGCTGTATATGCACAGAGAGGAAAGGTACGAGATAGGGAGAACAAAAGCTTTTATTTAAAAGCCCCAGATGATTAATTCACGTCACTTGTATATCCATACACAGGACCTTTGTCTCCAGGCTATCATTGTTCAGAAGTACCCAGGCCACAAGGTTCAATCTCCACGCTGCCCTGCAAGTGGTTTAAACTGCTGGTAAGTAAGCTTGTACTATATACTTATTACAACTGCAGTTGTCTGAATTTGCATTTAGGTCTTCTTCCTTAATTTGTTCTGCACTGGATTGGGGGTGGGGGGAGCCATAGTACATTTCTTAATGAGGTGCGGAGAACATAAGTTGTACACAAGGCCTTGTATTTTCTGAAATGTACCTGCTGAGTGGATGACTCTTCTGGTTGGGAATTGTCCAGTGCTTACGTTTTTGTACTCTTAAATTTGTAAACCTAGTTTGTATCATGACCATCTTCCACTATACCTTCCAGGCCTGTTTACTTCTCCTCACTACACCAACTGACTACGGAGGCCCAAGCTGCTTGAAGAGGCTCATAGCCAAGTGAGTGGTTACAATGTTTAATACATCTAGCCTTATCCCTGGTGATTACGTTCAGGGATTTCCATGTATGCATGAATAACAACAGACAAGATGAGCCTTTCTGAGATGCTGACTGTGTGATTTCTTCACATACCCCGGTAGAGGAATTGCATTTGAAATGATAGCTGCCACACTTTCGAAATATTTTCAGTACACATGCTGCCATGTTGGAAGGCAATTGAAGGAAAGCAATTATACAAAAATTACATTTCTACAGACCTGTTTCGGGCGTTTAACTTCAACTTTAGACTATGCAAAGAGTTAGTGAAGACATTTAACACACCTCTGTGAGAAATGAATGCTACTGGTAGAAGCATTGCTAGGGCGGGAAGTTCAATGCGCTAGTATGATAATCACTACTGTTTTGTCCTCCAAGATGCCCCACATGACTTGTATAATGGAATAATAGAATGATTGCAGTTCCTCTATCGCATGACCTGACTAGTATATGAATAATTACTGCATGTGCTATTCTTTCACAGATGGATGTGAACAATTGAACACAACTAACTGATTGATAGGTACATAAAATGTATATTATATGCATAGTTGAATGCCATTTTTGTATGTATAGAGTATATTGACACATTTTTGTACAGTGTAGTACTTCAATCATGCACATACGTATTTGTATTAAATGCTGTAACGTAAGTTATAGCATAACTATTGTTTGCTTGTTTTAATATATTCATGTTTTCAACTCAGTGTATGTCACAATTATATTTTGCTTACAGTCAAGAGTGTTTCATTGGAAATTCCATGTAAAAGTTCCACCCACCAAGTGAGGGTTCAGCTGCATGTCAGTTGACACACTGCTAATTTTGCACACCAATTTTGACACATTGGTAGAATAACACACTTGTTATTTAGCACACTTGCTGAATAGCACACTACTAATTTGGCACACTGTCCAGTTAGCACATGTGTAGTTTTGACACACCTAACAATTTGACATGCGTGTAGGTGTGTCAAAACTGGAGACATCACTTTTGACACACTTTTTGTGTCAGATTAGCACACATTTTTTTTTCTGTGTACTAGTATATGATTCAGTGCTGCATATAATATATGCTAGAGTGCAAAGTGCATTCCCATTAGCTAAATGAATTCAAGCACTAGTAGTTATTTCATAACTGATTGTTTACCTATAAGCACAACCTTTGATATTAATGTTGTGTAAAACATGGATATGAATTAACACGTTTATAATGTGTCCCCCCCACCCCCATGAACATACTAGGTGCAGTTTTTGTTATTATATCTCAGAATTTGAACCCATCACATCATATTATAATAACGTGCACATCCATCTATATATACCACGTGCAACTAATAATTTATTTAGTTGTACATATGTACACCCTTGTTCCCTTTTTGTAGTCCACCAAATTCAGTTGTATAATGTTATACACAGAATTAGTGGTCACTGTTAGCTGCAAGACAAAATCCGGAACGGAAAGCCTGGGTTCGAGGCTAGGTCATTGTGCTAGGAACAGACACAATCATGTATATTAACTGTTAGTAAGGATACATATACCAAGGTAGGACAGATATTTCATGATATGACAATAAGATATCACTACTAACAAAGTACAAAAGTACACATTGGTACATACAAATCTTTATGGTCAATAGGGCTGTATGTGCCATTGATGAAGATCATTAATTCTGATTTGTTGCTGCAATAAGGAATGAGATGACAGTATTACATTGCAATTTTATTACTCATCTCATCATGCAATGTATCTAAGAAGAATTGTCCAATATTAAATGGGTTCATACTGTAAACAACAAAAGTGCTTAAAAGGTAGCAAGCTTTTGAAAAACCTACATTATTGCTTGCTCCTTTACCTCTAGTTTCTTCCTTTCTATCTTCTCCATCTTCTTTTCTACTCGCTTCTTGTTCCTGGAGGTATTACGTTTCATAGGGTAATTTCATGGCAGGTTTAACACAACATGTATGCAATGAAAATTAACCAAATGTTCTTGTTTGGCTATTGCCACAAGCATATAAACTGTTATGCAAATACGAGTGTTCAACTAGGTATCCTTTCTATGTCAGATGGTCCTTATATGGACTTATATTACTCATGTTTGTGCATTAAATTGCATTTGTTGAGGTCACTACCATGACTACTATTGATTCTCAAGGAATGTGTCTATTAATTATACACCCCACTGTCCCCCTATCGGGCTATAGTGGGGTAAAGGTAGGGATTTGACTAATTAAAACATGAATTGCCCTGATAGCATGGCAGATCATGTAATCCAATTCCCTCGAGAAGGTGGGGAATTACTGGTGATTTGACATGTATGCTGTAACTATGCAGTATACAGAGAACATTGCTGTATTTGAGGCATCTTCAGAGGTAATCAAATTCCTGACTGTAGAGGCACCCTCTTCCCTCTATATTTTCCCATCGTCTGCCCAATAGGGGAAGAGTGGGACATAATATTGATAGGCACATAACAAGAGCCACCTGCTGCAAATTATACCACTTCCTTATGTGTTGTTTTTGCTATGACATATGACATATGTATGGTAGTTTCAAGCTCCTTCACCTTTGTATCCCTCATAAGCACCTGTTATGCCTGCATTATTAACTACAGTATGTAGTAACAGGTACATGATTCTGGGCTACCTGTTCTGATCACTTAGTTCTATGTCTACACTTTCACCTCTTTCTTTTTTGGCTTATATTGTCTTTTATGGCCCACGCTGTCTGCAATTAAGGAAGAGCATGCTAGAATAATTAATCAATGCTGATATGCATAGTAGGTATTTATGTCTGTAAATTATACAGTAGGAAAAATCATGCATGGTCATCATGGTAATGTAATTACAGTATATTTTTAAAGAACGTATCTTAATTGTTTGACTTACTCTGCTAGACTTTCATTTTATGACACTTACAACAGTAATAACAGAGCCCGATGATTGAGATGATTAGTATCAATGCAGCAAAACCGCCAATGGAACCACCAATAATTGAACCAAGGGCTATAATGGAGAAAAGAACAAAACAAAAATGAGTCACCTTAGCAACTAAAGCCCACATGAGAAAATACACTCATACTAGTGACCACTAGCATGTGAATCACATACAAACTAACCTGTAGTTGGGGTTGAGGTGGTCTGTATGCCATTGCTAGTTGGAGTGGATGGGGTGGTTCCTGGTGTTGTGATCTCTGTCACACTACCAGTTGGGGGTGTTGTGTCATTACAGAAACTAGCAACTGTTGTATTTCCATACAGATGGGAAAGAGAAGAATGCTGGATATGTAAACAACATAGAATGTAGCATGTTTAATTTAGCCTATTTACATGAGAACTTTCCAGTATACAACTCTATAAGGAGTGAACGACACAACAGCAGTCCGGATGGTCAATGTAACAAGTGGTTTTTATTTTAAATAGTGCATGGTTACACCTAGTTATGATTTGGTGTTTGTTCTCTGGCCTTCCCAATCTCCATATATACCGCAAGTGGTCAAAAACTAGAATAAGGCTTGTGAATGAGTTATGGTCTGTAATTACAGAAAGTACACAGTAACCACACAATAACTCATAATGGTCATGCAATGGTGTACTCATGTAATGGTGTAGTCACTGGGCTGTGTAACCACCTAGTTAGTGTACCATGATAAACATCAGAAGTCATTACTAACCAGATATTGTGAAACAATTGCATTGCTACAAAGTACGAACACATAAAGTAAAATCCTTAGTCATGTTTTCATTTATTGTATTTCTTGTTATATCAAAATAAAACATGACATTTTTACTTGATGTGTCCATAAGAATATACAAGGTCCTGAACATACCAAAGTTGCAGTGTGGATTGTCCTGGCTTTCTCTGCCATTGCTCAGAGCAGACACAGTGATGTTGTACTGAACTCCAGCATCTACTGTAAGATCAAATGATGTCATGCAAGATTGTAGCGTTTTATAGCAACTGTCCTCTTTATCGGCAGTATAGCTGAGATTGTAGTGGGTTACTTGGAGTTGTAATGCTCCCGGTTCTGGTGCCTGAAGATGTGGAAATGAGTTGGAGTCATGCAGAACACAAGTTTCAGTTGAAAGTCAGCCCAACATTTGATCTATAGTAGCTGCATGGTGCTTATGTCGCCATTCTGAACAGAGAATTGGTTAGTGTGAAATTGTAGGTTCTTGCCCTTTTTTTTTTTTTTTTTAAGAAGGAAATATCTGTAGTTCTTACTTGGGTGTTTGTATAGTATAGGTGTGCAGCACATTTTGTATTTGTAGTGTACTTGATTACACAGTGAATCACATTCATGTAAAAGTTAAAAGTACTATTCCATAAGGTTGAAAAACTCCATCTTTTTGAAGTTACCAAAAACGAATGAGAATCTGTTGCATACGGCTGTGTAGAGTTTTAGTGGTTCAGAATTCATAGTTATTATAGCTAAATAATCTGGTAGCTATGTAAACACTAAAGAAACATTGTCATTCTGTTGCTATGTTGTATGCCAAGGGAGCAGCTGCGTCTGTTTGATCAGATTGCTAAACTTATAAGTAATTGGTCAAGTTCATGCATGTTGCAGCACCTTCTTTTTTGCCTCTGCTAAGAATGTCATTTGGTGAGTGATTACTAAAGAGTCATGCTTAGAGACACATCTCTTGATCTTTTAATGAGCACCCCATGCCAAAGGTGAGAGGGTTTATGGCCATCACCTCTACATGCTTTATTGGGGCAGATGAAGAACTCAGTCCCGAGATAGCCACCAACAGATTCATTTCAGCAAGCTTGCCCTATAGCTAGATTTACCTATCCACAAAGGATTGGAACTTTGTGTGATAAATGAACCATGCAGCTTGGCACTCCAATTGCAAAATTCCTTGTATTCCAAAATATAAACATCATTGTTATTGGCGCACTACCCATGCAAACAAGTGCCTGTTACAGTAGCTATTGTTTGAATTGCAAGGTTTAGAAGTCACAACAAGTACTATATTCATGTATTGAGAGCTAGTCTGGTATGTGCACAGAAATAAACAAACAATGCATAACAAGGAAATATGCTTGCTATTTTGTGAGACTATAGTGCTGTCAATGACTGTAATGATTGTAATGACATCATAATGTCGCATATTAGCACCATCAGTAATCCCTGCAGGTGCAATGAGTGATTCAGGCTGAAATTTTTTTTGATATGTTCCAAGTTTATGTATGCATGATGCAGCTGTGGCCTGTCTGGAGGGTATAAGGAGATGCTCCTTGCTTCTTGACACACACTTCGAAACAAACGGGTTAGAGTTTACTATGTCCTCACTTCTACCAACCCAACAGAGCAGATAGCTTGTGGCATTCTCTGTCAGGTTTAAAAGTATGCTGGCAAACTCTTCTGTAGTTGTAGCTAGCTAGCTGCAATCTATACCGACCCAATCAAATCACACACACTTACCATCCATGTTATTGTGACATTTGTCATGTTGTTTTTGCAGGGAGCATCTTGTGCTGGCACTAGACACAAGTTCCTGGGAGGGTTTGGTGCTGTGTGGATTAAGAACAAGGAATGAGGATCAAGTTCAGTATATCAATCATGTATGTAGCTATAGTGCTAGCATTACTACAGCTAACTACAGGTAGCTACATTATATATCCACATCATGCAGTACAATGCATGTGAAGTAAGCCTGATATATTATTGTTTTATGCCAATGCCATTACCCTGGCAACTTGTTACAAGTAGTGTGAAGTTCCGATCTCTGCTGCATACACTTTGTGAGTGAGAGCATCCTATCTCACTGCCATTGAGTTCAGTGCTGACAGTTTGCCACACCAGCTTGGAGGTAAAACCATTTAAACTCCTGTTAACCACTTCTGCACTCACATTTTCAGATCGGTTTGTTGGCATCATTTGATTTTTGCCAATGGTAATGCAATCAAAGTTTTCTGCACCACTAATATTAATACTGCTCCACCAAAGCACTGTAACATTGCTTTGAACTGAACAGTAGCAGGTAAGGTTTGTCCCAGGACACCCAGAAAAAGTACAGTTAAACGTCTCATCACATTGGGCTGAAACACCTATAGAGAAATTAAATAAGAAGATACTTGGATCAGCTTACTATAATACTATGCACACACAATTGGCTACATGAACTTGTTTGGAAGGCTACATTCAAATATCTACAACCTCTACATATATAGATTAGGCTTTCTCAACATTTATTGACATATCAAACCAGTAATTCCTGTGTGACCACTGTCTCCTGCAAACTGATTTCATCTATCATTTGCGCAACAGTTGCACAAATGTTGGGAGGATGACTTAGATTTCTGCTGCTACAATCCATTAAGTAAAATCCCACCTAGAAGGCCCTAGTAAGTTCTAAATATTTACTAGGCAATATTTTGCATGATGTGTACAATGTATATAGCACCTGAAAGTGTCACAAGAAGCATCAGAATGCAGTTTTGAATCCCCATCTGCAGGAAGGTACAACACAACTGACAAATGTCCAGTATGGACAACAAGTTAACACATCGCGTTTCAAGTAGCCAATTTCATTAAAATGAAATTTGGATATTACTACGGTCAGAAGGTGGAGCTCGTCTCGCGAAACTGGTTTCCTGTCCATTCGCAAACCTCCAGTCCGTGTGTGGGTAAATTCTGCAACTGCGCGTCAGCGAGTATTTCGATCAGTTAGACAGAACTTCTGTGAATCAAAAGGCTGACTTTACAAACAATAAAAAGGCGTACAGTGATTGCGATTACACGCACAGCGATTCATAGTATACTAGTCATGTGATCATGTGTCTGTCAGTCGACCCCCTACCGCAGTATACGTGTGCAGACTCCATGAATATAACTAGCGCTGTTACTGATAGCGCTAGCCTCTGGTTATAGTCGAGGAAGTTTGTAACAGTGAATGTATCTGTCAAGAGAATTTGTTGACATAATTATGAAAACAAGTCATGCAGCTACCAAAATTGAGTGGTGGGGTTTTTCTGTCATTGCTTAGAGCAGACCAAACTCCAGCTACTATACTTAGACTCTTTTAGTCATCTAGTAGTAGCTGGAGTTTGGTCTGCTCTATTGTTGGCATTATCTCACAGCAACTGTCTCCTTCATTAGTAGGAGAATTAGTAGATCTAGTACAGCTGACGTTGTTGTAGTGGGTTATATTGCATTACTGGGAGCTGTGGCAGCCCAGGCTCTAAAGGCTGAAGTGTGGGGGGATACGTTATTTAATTGTGCTGATGCTTGCAAAATTTGCTTCAGACAGAAATACATTATAGAAATAGTACATATGTACTGTACTTGGAAATTTCAGACACCGGCATGCAATGCAACATGCACAGCCAGCACAACTGCATGCGGCTAGCAGTTCACAGTGACAGAGATTCAAGACTATATTGTGGCTGACTCTATACAGAGAAAAATGTCCAGAAATATAGCTATAGAAATTTAGGCAATGTACAGACAACAGCTGAATTAATTGTATTTGGTGGTGGTGTAATAGTCTCTTCCAATATGGCTGCATATTTGTCTGACTTCAACATTGTAGCTGGAATATATTATACGAGGCCTAGCGTCATGGACTCACCTTCCATTGACCCCCAGCCATTCATCCCTAGGGACCCATCACTCCCAGTAATTCAACCTTAGGGATCAATGGCTCCCAGTCAATCTATCCCAGCGCTCAGTGACTCCCCAGCCATCCTACCCTAGTGCTAGATGACTCCTCCCTGCGTAAAATGACTCCCCAGGGGATTAATGAACCGTATAGGATCTAGTGACTCCCTATCTTACTGCTCATTCTGAGCTGCCAGTGTACCCCATAATTTTATGAAAACAGAATACTTCAAGTACAACAACTGAAATTAGTTACCTGTGTGTGAAGTAAGCTGAACGGTTCTCTATTTGCATAATGACACTTTGCCAGATTTCACAGTTTTACACACTTAAATACAACCAACAGTGACAATGGGTGCACTTAGAACAGGCAGTTGTTGACATGCACAGGAAACATGCATAAATAAGTGCTTCACAGTTTCTGCATGGTTACTTTACCTATGGAAAGCAGAAAGCTGCCTAGAATTGTAGTTAATACTTCTTCGCAAATTTACCTTCTCGCCCTTTGTAATTCCAAGTGATTAATGTTGGCTAATTGCATGGCTGTAGCTTGCATATTCATAGGCTCAGCATTAATGGCTGCCGCTGACAACAAGTGTAAATCTCACAGAACACCATGCTGTGACAACCAGTTAGCCAAAGGACATGCAGTACACTGTATGTAGACATTCGTGGGGAGTCACTCTGTTCCCTGGGAAGTCACCCCCACTCAACCCCCTTAGAAACCAATGACTGAGGAGTCATTCATCCAAAGGAATCACTCAACCCTTTGACACCGGTTACACATTTCACAACTCTGCCCAAAAGTCGAAGGTTGTGCCTCTGCGAGACTGTTCAAATCAGAGAAGCACATGCAGAGCGAGAATAAAACAGGTGACAAGACAGATAAGATAGTCAAAGACAGAAAAAAGCCACAACTCAAAATACAACACCATGCACTAAAGATAAGTGAAGTGAGAATCAGGGTGGTTGTTGATGAAGTTGTGACCATAAAAAAACAAAGAAATAAGTACATCGGTCAGCAGAATCTAAACAGAATGAATGAAGGAAGGGCTAGACTTTATGTGTATGAATAACACCATAATACACAATGTCATATACTCTAGCGGAGCAGATATATATATCAAAATCTGATGATACACAATAGGATTTCAACTCTAATGAAGTTACAACTGTACACTAAACATGTACACATCTGGATCTTTATGTGCAATAGGGCTGCAAGTGCTTTTGGATGAACATCATCAATTTTTGCTGCAGTATATATATATATATATATATATATATATATATGTACAAGCATTGAAATTTCAGTGCTCATCATCGTGCAACCTAACAAAAAGTGTGCCATTGGGTTTCAGAGGGTAACTCCAGATCAATGGTGAGTTTAACAACTGACCAAATGCTTAGAGAAGTAAGCTCATCTTATTGCCTGACTAATTTTGTTATTGAGTTAGGATACATTATGTACTCACAAGAACATGATTTGACCTACATATCACGTGGCTGCAGCAAGTGGTCTGGCAGGTTGGGATTTTGTGCGGCCACATTTTCTCAGACCAAGCCATTTCTGGATCCCAGCTTGAAAAAGCTGATCTTTACAAACTGATTCCTAGCAGAGTTGTATATCTTCATGATCAGAATCTAAGCATGCAGCAATTAAAATTATGCTGTTTTTGTAAAGATTCTGATGACTGTTGTACTATTTTCTCTTGTGGTCACAACACTCTTACTAAAAAGCTTGTCTATCACCATACTTTTACATACACCCTGGTAGTACAGATTTGTATGGTACGTACAATAAGATATCACCACTATTGAAGTACAACAATACACATAGGTACATGTGGATGTGCAAGAGGACTGCATGTGCCAGTGATGAAGATCATCTTATTGCTGCAATAAGGAGAGAGTTGATATGGGCATACAGGCATTATACTTTTAGTACCCCCATCATGCAATCTATACATGTAACATGAACTGTGCCATATTAAACCAGTTTAGATAATTTCACGCTGTAAATCACAAAAATGCTAAAAGTGCTTCGGAAATTAAACAAAGGTTTCTGTGTATTTCATTAGCATCTCACCCTTTCTTTTTGCAGTATGGCAATGACAAGGATAAATATTAAAACAGCACCAAAGATGAGACCATTTAGGACCGCACTGACAGTTGCATTATTCAGCTCATCTACAAGGGCAAGACAAACAAAAGTTCAGGAGGTTGTGGATAAATTGAAAAGTGGTGAGACTACAAAGGAATGTGCAACTGCAGTTCTATCTAAGTTACCTGTCATATTTCTGCCACCTGATTTTTTGTACGTGTGGATATACAGTCATGTTAAACTGTGGTTTTAGAGTCCAGATCTGGATTACTATACACACATTGCTATTTTACTGTGCCATCCAAGGAATCTACTTATTTGTGTTAAGGGGGGGGGGGGGGGGACCAGGATTTCACAGACTTTTAAGCCATTTCACTATTACTTTCAGCCATTCATTTAGCACTGCATGCTGCTGCAGCTAATTCAAAGAGTATAGAGAGTGTAATTTCACTATATCATGGAATGCATGGTTTTTCTGTGTTGCTTGTGTATAAAGTAGTTGAACTTCATGTTGATCAGCTCTATGTTCATGCTGACTTAAATATAACATGTATTTGTACCTGTTGTTGGGGGTGTTTTGGTTGTGGTATCTGCTGTTGTGTAGAAAGTCCCATTACAGGAACCAGCAACTTGTGTTGCACTACTACCATTGGAAGTTATTGAATAACAATACATGATATCTGCAGTCAGGTTTACAAGGTGCACTACTGGTGCCCTGAACTGTATTTTGGAAGGATCTCCAGAACATGGTTTATAGGTGATTGTGAGGTTGGATGTAAAGTTGCCACTTCGCAGTTGGATGGTAGCATTGCTCTCTGCTGCAGTCTCAGTCATAACTTTAATGGTCGCTGCAAAGAGTTTTAGAAACACATGAACACTTGGTCCCAGCATATTTGTATCTACCTGTCTGAAACCTTTTGTTAGCTGTATAGTTAGTTTATAAAATGTGCATGTGCAGCTAAGTGAATCTCACCAAAATATCAAAAATGTAGATAAAGCAACATACTAAAGTTGAGCTGTGGATTGCCCTGGCTTTCTCTGCCATTGCTCAGAGCAGACACAGTGATGGTGTACTGAACTCCAGCTACTACTGTAAGATTATATGATGTTATGTCAGCTGGTAGTGTCTCACTGCAACTGTCTCCTCCACTATGTGTACAGCTGAAGTTGTAATGGGTTACTTGCAGTCTTGATGCCCTGGGCTGTGGTGCCTGAAGTGCGAGAAAATAAATGTCAGTCGGTTACTTGGAAATGCCCAAGCCCTTTATCAGGCTCTTGCAGAGTCCACTGGAGTGCAATGGCCTGGATATGAAACTCTGCAATTCCAAATGTTGACAATACATGCAAGTCCCTGCTCAAAGTCTGATTGAAGTAACTCAGCTGATTAAAAAAAAAAAACAGAATTGCTCTTTTATGTAGATTGAAACTCAATGTGCAGAAATGTGCATTTTATGGAAGCCCATAATGTAATCATTTAGCCTGAATCTGTACAGTTTTATCTTACTGAAGACAGAATTTGCTGCTGTACGTATGTAAAATGTGCCAAGAAATACAAGACTGGTGTTTTACATGGCAAGGAAGCCCAGTATATCTATTTGATGAAACTGAGCTGGGAGTCTTTGCTATCATCTCAGGTTAGACTGACGGGCAGTGACAGTGATTTATTAAAATGTCCTACAGCTATAGCAGAAACATTACAACAATAAAATAATAAATTATAGTAATAATTTATTGCTGTAACTTTATGTGTCACAGATGTAGATATACATATCAATTTCAAGTGCATAAAAGATCACATGACAGGTATAGCTACATCATTCATTAATGCTTGGTGATATTCACTGCACTGTGGGCTCTAAGGAGTATGAATTTTAATTCAAACATCAATTGGGCAAATATGAATCATCTTGTTTTCATGGATTGTATACTTAGTTTATTTGTATCTTGGTTATTTGTGAAGGATGCAAAACTGTTTCAAATTCCAGTGCACATTATTGCTATGAAGCACTCTGTCTGGCTTGTATGAAGTTGCAATATGCTGCATGTCTGAGACAGTTGCACTTATGTAATCAAGTGTAGAAGAGAGACATTTTATGCAGCTCATTGAAGAGAAATGTGTTGCACACAATGACATGCAGACATTTCTTTTAGAACCAGATAGTGCAAGCATACAGAGTTGTTTAGCATACTTTTGTAGGAAGCACCAGGTCACAATCTTACAGCATGTTTCAGACTAAAACATTGTCGACAGAAAGTGCAGCCCACTGAAACCATAAGCTTACCATCCATGTCAGAGTGACTATCCTCATAGCGCTGTTGCACTGAGCATCTTGTGCTGTTACCAGACTCAAGTTCCAGGGAGGATTTGGTGCTGTGTGGATTAAGAACAAGATCACATTAATTCATGATACAGTGCTCTCATAGTACAGGTAGCTAATGATTGTAAACTTCATTGCTACCACTGTTTCATCATACTAACATGCTTTACCCTGACAGCTTTGTACAATCAATGTGAAGCTGGAATTCTGAACTGTGCTTGATGGTCTGCATATGACTGAATCAATTGGTGACCGAGAACACCCTATTTCAGTGCCATTGAGTTCATTGCTGATATTTCTCCTTGTCAACCTGGAGGTAAAGCCACCAGAGGGATTGTTGGCAACCACTTCCACAACCATAATGGACTCATCTCTTGTTGGATTGCTGTCATGTAGAATGGTAATGCTGCAAAATCCACTGTTGCCGTCCCACCAGAAGAGTGGATCATTTGGAACTGAACAGTTGCAGATCATGTCCTCCCCAGCACATCCAGAAAATGTGCAGTTGAAGTTCTCAACTTCTTGAGCTTTGACAGCTAGAAGGGTTCGAAGAATGCTTCCATGATTATTGAATTTCTAGATCCCTTTTACATGTAACTGATCTATTGGAGTTCAACAATGCATCTGCAGTTGATGATCAGTAAAGTTCTTTGTCACTTGCATAACAGCTGGCCTGTAAATGCTTACACAAGACACTGGCAAAATATGCCAACAATAAAATAGGTTGTTGTTAATTACAAACCATGATTGTGATGCTGTACAAACTGTAGACTAAAGGCCATCGCACAGATCCAAAGACTCCAGGCCATCTGCATAAATGTAAACAATCGCTTTGTTTATTTTTATTTTTGGGGCGTGGCTCGGACTTCAGAAACAAAATCAAAACAAACCCTCCCTCTAAAAATTCCAAGTTAGTTAGCTAGCAACTACAGTTATACATATAGCTACCAATCCTTCCTGGATCTGTAGCAGCAAAAGTACCGTAGTTCAGCGTCGGGCAGTCCTAAAATAGGGGGGTGGAGCTCGTCTCCATCTGCAGATATCAAGGTCAAAGGTCAACTTGCCATTCGCCGTTCGCTGTACCCTCACGATAATGACTCAGCAGAAGATCAGTTGCCTTGCTGGTGTCACTCTGCATTGCGTTTGTGCCAAGAGGAACCAATGGGTGTACAGGTGAACCAATGTGCACGCTTTTTCTAGGATTTCTGTTGATGCGGATTATAAATGGTTATAGTGTTAAATGCTAATGGCATACTCTAAACGCAGGAATGACGAATGCTACATTGATATTCTTAAAATAATATATCATACCCCCCGTAGATGTATACTTGTATTATCTGTTCACTAAATGTAATATCTTAGGTCAAATCAGATTGACTAGCAGTATCTCTGGAAGAAATGCTTGTCTCTTGGAGGAAGTCACCTTCACACGTACTGCTCCAGGACCTGCTCTTTTCTGGAGAAATGAAGAATTTTGGAGAGAGGACCATGCACTACACGAGTTCCCCCTCCAGGGGAGACTTCAGAGCAGAAATTGTGAGCTATGACAGAAACCAAAGTTGCTTGGTTTCCTCTCTGAGCTTTCATGCAACTGCCTCACGCAAAGGAACCACAGTTACATGCACAAGTAGGAACAGGACTTCAAATCAATCACTATCACTATACATTATGTCAAGTGAGTCTGTTAGACACATTTCAGCTGTGACGGTTGTAGCTAAATTGTAAAGAATAAACATTGCAAAGAAGCATCTTGTATAAAAACAGATTGGTTGTTCAAACCACAGAGCAGTTACCCTGGCTTTTTTGGTATCAGAGGCTAACTGTATAAAACAACAGAGGTACAGAGGTAGTTTCAGCGTTGTTTCCTCTTTTCCCTGTTTCAGAATGAGGAAAAGAGGATGAAATAACAAGGAAACTGGTTGTCTTATACAATTAGTGCAAACCATGCAGCCCTGTAACCAGGGTAAGCACAATGCAGTTATTACATATATAGCCAGCATCTTTTTCTGGACGTTTTTGGGCAGAACCTCTCTTCTAAATTTTATCCCAGAATAGTGTAATGAATGTTGAAGTATATTGGCCACATGCTTTGTTGTGTAGGGTTTCAGAAGCCACCAAATAATATTATACTGAGGTAATTCTCCACTGACAGGATACAGTATCGTGTTTATGACAATACCAGCACCATTGAGCTGCCGGCAATGAACACTTCATACACTCTGGACAGTGTACCTTCAGGTGCAGTTTACTGCAACATCACAGTGTCAGGTTTGAGTGAGCCAAACAAGAACAATCCATCAGTTCAACTTGGTGAGACATTTATACTGTATGAGTATGAATTTACCAACATACCAGCCATTAGGCCAGCGGTCCATTTCATTCAGATACAGGAAGTGCACGTAGAGCTACATTCCAGTGTGTAATTAACGCAATGAATGTTTCCTGACTTTTCTACAAGCTAGCTCCAGCCAGCAATGGCAGAAATGAACCGGACTTGGGTCAGTGTGCGTAGAAACACCTCTCTGCTGTTCACAAGTCCACTTAGTGTCCTGGTTTGAGAATGCCTTCCAGCGTTGTGGCCGTTTTTCGCAACCTCATTGCAGAGTGACACTTGCGATATGTTGCCGCATATTTTTTTTTGACTACCCGAACCCTGGCGATATATATATGTACGGATAGCTCATGGATAGCTCTACAAAATATATAAAAATCAAAAGGTTCCACTCGGGCAGTTAGCGGCTACGCAGGCTCAAGTTTGAGCTGAAATATTATGCTGCGGTTTACATAATTGGCATGTTTACTGGTGCGTTCTAACTGGGAATGCTGCATATGCTGAGCCACTGTGAAGTGATTTGAGTACCAAAAGTAAAGTAACTGACTTGGCTTGTATGCATTCAGGACTCCCAAGTTGAAAGACAGACTGATATAAAGAGAGTTAAGATGTTTTTGAGGTGAAATAGAGGAAAGTGAAAAGGCTGCCACTTGCTGAGAATCAAACCCAGGCCACCCGGCTTTTGCAACCGGTGCTCTGCTAGTAAGCTATGACAACCGGACAACCACCAGCCCCCATAATCCTCAATATGTACTGTACTGAAATGCCTCAGTCGCTCACCCGGTTCGTCTCAAAAAAAAATCTAAACTCTATTCAAGCATGAGGCAAGAGTTCTAAGCAGCTGATGTTAATCTCAGCTAGCACCCATCAATGTGTCACATGTGCTGGCATCTGCTGTGCCTTAGGAAATGATACTACAGGTCTTGGGCTGGGGCAAGTGGAGCCGTTGCTAGTTGGGGTATGAATGGAAACTAAATGGAGATACACTGGAAATTGTCTGGGATTCGAATGAAACCATGAAGCAAATTAGAGATCGTGTTCACTGTTTACTCAAAGGGTAACAAAGAAGGTTGCAATAACAAGCGCTGCTCCTGTGTTAGGACGGAAGGCACTGTGGTCCAAGATGCTCATGTTGTAATTGCAAGAACATCCAGTATATGGCAACTAGTTCTGAGATGGATGTTGAAGAAGAGAGGATAACACTGTCAGGGAAGAGTATAAAGAGGAGGATTTTAGTGCTATAGAAGAGCAAGAGGAGGACACCAGTGACAGAGGAAAGATGACAAGGAGAGTGTCTATGACAGTGATAATGATGACTTGTGTTAGTGCCTTAGCATCTTTAGGTGGAGTCAAATCCCAGAATGTCCCAGGGCCAGCAGGTGAACAGCCACTGAAGAGAACTTCAAAGAATTTCTCCACGTCAAGTACCAGTGCCCACTCTCATCTAACCAATCACAATGTGCCTTTGACATTGGTTGCACCCAAAGGAGGAACAGTCCAATATGAATGCTGGCCCTGGTCTCCAACATCTGCAATAGGCAACCTGGATAATGCACTCTGCCTAACTTTTTTGAGTTCACTCTGATACTGCACTGCTGCTTGCTGGGTTAGATTGAAATGCAAAATTGCTATTCCTGAACTTACTTATCTTTGAAAAGGGGGGGTGTGGAAGACTGCAAGTTGCAACGGCTCCGCATGCCCCAGCCCAGGATCTGCAGTACCATTTCTTATGACACAGCAGATATCGCTAGGGTTCAGGTAGCAAAAAAAATGTACTAAAATATGCGGCAGCATATCACAAGTCTTGCCCCGCGATGAGGTTGCGAAAAACAGCCACAACGCTGGAAGGCATTCTCAAACCGAGATACTATGAAGAGCAGAGAGGTGTTTCTACGCACACTGACCCAAGTCCGGTTCGTTTCTGCCATTCTGGCTGGAGCTATATAGGTTGTAGAAAAGTCAGGAAGTATTCATTGCATACTGGAATGGAGCTCTACATGCACTTCCTGTATCTGAATGATTTCTATTCTTCTTGGACCGCTGGTAGGCCTAGATAAATTTTGCTGGCAGAATTTTGAGAAAATAGGCACTGAAAAGAAATGAGAATTATGCTGGAAAAATGGGCAAGTTTTGAGCTAAAAAGGGGAGAAATAGGTGCTGAGTTTCGGCTGTAGCAATACTCTGAAGAACCAAGGGTACTTTTAAATGCTATTACTTGTTAGTACTGCTACTCATAACATTGAGCATGCGTGATGGGATCTATAACCACGTGTAGCGTGCATTAATAATTAGTGTACGTTATTGCAACGTTGGGGCCGAGTTAATATTCTGTGTTTCCCTTGTAGTTTAATTTTTCTTGTTTGTATAAGTGCTCCAGAAGTTTGTAAATTTATCAATTTTGTGTATGATTGTGAAAGCGAAAAAAATAAGCATAAGTAAAAGTAGTGAAAAGAAAAATACGCAGATTTCTTGGGAACTAAAGAAAAGAAAAATAGGCAAAAATTATCAAGGCCTAACCACTGGCAGTACTGTGGGCCAGTATTGAATTTTGCTTAGCTTTTATGGTTTCTGAGTCCATGGTTCCTTATCTTACTTGTACCAACATTACTTCCCTACTCTCTACACGAAGCTGTTGTATCATCACCCTGTGAAGGTTCTCTGGCAACTCAAAGTTCAGTAGCAACTCAAAGTGAGTTTCATTTGCTAGTGTATAACACTCTATTTATTCATTAATATGTGCCCTCAGCACTCATTCTACCCCTCTTTCATACAGACAGTGGATGATGAGTCTAGTCCCTTCAATAGTATTACTACTGTTATCACTGCCCTCCTATCTGTAGTTGGTGGCTTTAGTTGTATCTTATTGCTTGCTGCTATCTGTTTCTGTGTTATTATGCCGAAGAAGAAGAAGACTCACAAAAAGGAGAGTCAAGTTTCAGACCACTTGGCTACTGTTTCTAAGCAAGAGGAGCAAGGTCCACGCTATGAGGAAGTTCAAATGCAGAACTACCCAATCTATTATACTATTCCTTAAATTTATGTATCAATAAGCCCACATCATGTTACCATTTTCTTCAGAAACTCAATACTAGCAGCTAGTGTATGTTACATTGCACAAGAGTGTGTAATTTCTAACTATACTGCACCCCTTTGTTTAGAATACCCCTTTCTGATGTCATCACAAACCAACATCACACTAAGCCATGCAAAGAATGTACAAAAAATGGCCAAGCTAGTAGCAATGCCAGTAGTACTGGAGTTCACTTGAGGCTTGCCTACTGAGGTTCAAGTGCATAATTATTACCTCTGAGCAATTTTGTGAGTTAGTAAAGAGTAAGATTTCACTGTTTCATAAAGATATGGAGTGAAGAGTTTGCTGAAACTGGGATTTCATTGGTCATGTAGCTGGAGCCATGCAGTTCTTGTAGCCAGGATACTGTGGGATCGAGGGTAGAGCAGGAAGAAGACATTGTGATCTTGCAGAAACTTGAAATTCTGCTTGTACCTGTGAATACGACAGCATCTTCCTTGTATGTGTAGCCATTAGAAGTGATCCATTTTGCCTTAAACAAGTAGAGAGATAGCTGCAATGTAAATTGCTTCTGACTTTACCATATAATTCCCCAATTGTTTTTTCCTGAGTCTAAAGTGGAAAGTGAGTGCATTTACTCAAGTCCAGCATCATTGCATTGTACAAACAATGTGAGGCTGGAATTCTGATCTGTGCTTGATGTTCTACATGTGGCCGAATCAATATGTGACTGAGAGTACCCTATTTCACTGCCATTGAGTTCAGTGCTGACATTTTTTCTTGTCAGCTTGGAGGTAAAGCCACCAGAGGGACTGTTGGCAACCACTTCTGCAACAACATTGGGTTCACCTCTTGTTGGATTGCTGTGCATTACTTCCAAAACATAGAAATGAAATAATATTTATTCCACTAGTAAAGTATTGTCAATGTCAGAATGAAACAAAACTTGATAATAATATTGCATGAACAGCATTATTAGATTGATCACCAGAATACATTCGAGCCCTCATGGCAATGGGTGGAGTAGTTACGGCTAAATAAAGCTTTCCATTATGTGCAGACATTGCTAGCATCCAGATTTACATTCGAACCCTCATGGCAACCTGCACAAATGTAAGTTCATTTTAGGGCATGGCTGTGGGTGCAAAGTCCCCAAGTTAACCAGCAGTTACAGTTACACACATAGTTATCTATCCTCCACCTAGTCGTAAAATGCTGTAGTAATGTCAAACAGGTGCTGTAGTTCAACAACTGGCCACAGTCCTAGAACAAGCTTGTCCAACCAGTTTGTCACAACAATCAAGGTCAAGGGTCACTAATGACAAAGGTATCATTATGTTTTTACCAAGAGGAGCACTATATGGTGAATGAATGTGACCTTGTTCTTAATTAATACAATGGCTATACAGGTGAACCAATGTAAAGACTAGGTTTTGTCCTTATTTTGTTCATGTGATCTCGTGCCATCCAGTGTGAAAGAAAGGGAGGGAAGATTGAAAACTGTACAACAATCCACTTAATTTCCTACTGGAATGGTCACTTATGCCTTGCATCATATTGTACTGATAAAGTCCAGTCTTGATTTATTGTGCTAATCAACAACAGTAATGAGGTGATGGTGTGGGGTCCGCATTACACAGCTAGTAAAAGAGAAACTTAAATTCTAAGTGTATTTGATGTGCCATCTACATTATATTTGTGCAAATGCAGATGTTGTTCTAGAAATTGTCACTGCAGTTCCAGTTTGCTCTCATCTATGCTACTGGTTACTCTCACAGATGGACACTGCTGCATCAGGAACAGCACCATTCATAACTTGGGTCTAAATGAATGCAGATTCCTGGATCAATTTGGATTACAACTAATACCACTTCAGGAGTACACATATTTATTAAAAAATTGTGCTTTGATTGCATGTATATGTATTTGCAAAGAATACAGTACTTGAAGTGAACTATTCCATGTCTTCTAGACCAAGAACTCCACATGGAGGTCCTCACTAACAGGCAATAGTAGCTAAATACACACTACATAAAATTAAGCTTTTAAATCAGTCTGCATAATATAATGTTGCTACAGTGCAAAGTGCATTCCCATTAACAAACAGAAATGAAGCACTAATAGAATGATGTAGCTGTTTCACAACTGATTGTTTACCTGTATGCATGACTTTTGACAATGTGTATTACATCACGTATATGAATACATTAATAATGTGCTCTCCCATGAGCGTGCTAGGTGCAGTTTTTGTGCATTATATATCCAGCCATCATATGTATCCTACTGTGCACATCTATACCACCAACTAATTAATGTATTTAGTTTGTACATATGTCCAATCTTGTTCCATATTTCTTTGTCCAACAAATTCAGTTAATGTTATCCACAGAATTAGTGGTCATTGTGCTCAGAACAGACACACTTATAAAAACTGTTAATAAGGATTTGAGCCGCTTTTAACATCTCAGCAAGGATTATCATGGTTGAATTACACCTACACAGGACTGACACAAAATATTAAGTTAAAAATCATTACAAAGTTTCAATCATGCAGCCATTATAAAAATTTCATGATTGTATGCCTGATAATACAAAACACAACAAAATGCTATATCATATATATCATCATATCTCTCATTGAATTCAGTTCAAAGCTGTAAGTAAAAATGAGTTATCATGAAACTTACAAGTTACCCTATGAGTGTTTAGACTATCTTGCCTCATGCAGGAATCAGCACCTATGAGTCACCTTGAGAAATCATGAGACATCATGAGTCACCTTGAGAAATCACGAGACATCATGAGACATCATGAAATATCATGAGACATTATGAGACATCATGAGACATTGAGACACCATGAGACATAAGACATTATGAGACATCATGAGACACCATGAGACATCATGAGACATTATGAGACATTATGAGAAATCATGAGACACCATGAGACATCATGAGATATCATGAGACACCATGAGACATTATGAGACATCATGAGATATCATGAGACATGAGACATTATGAGACATCATGAGACACCATGAGACACCACCAGACATCATGAGACACCATGAGACATCATGAGACATTATGAGACATTATGAGACATCATGAGACATCACGAGACATTATGAAACATCATGAGACACTACGAGACATCATGAGACATGAGACATCATGAGACACCATGAGACATCATGAGACATTATGAGACATAAGGAGAAATCATGAGCCATCATGAGACATCATTAGACATCATGAGACATCGTGAGACATCATGAGACATCATAAAACACCATGAGACATAATGAGACATCATGAGACACCATGAGACAGCATGAGACATTATGAGACATCACGAGACATTATGAAACATCATGAGACACTACGAGACATCATGAGACATGAGACATCATGAGACACCATGAGACATCATGAGACATTATGAGACATAAGGAGAAATCATGAGCCATCATGAGACATCATTAGACATCATGAGACATCGTGAGACATCATGAGACATCATAAAACACCATGAGACATAATGAGACATCATGAGACACCATGAGACAGCATGAGACATTATGAGACAGCATGAGACATTATGAAACATTATGAGACATCACGAGACATTATGAAACACCATCAGACATCATGAGACATTATGAGAAATCATGAGACATCATGAGACATTATTAGACATCATGAGAAATCATGAGATATCATGAGACATTATGAGATATTAGGAGAAATCATGAGACACCATGAGACTTCATGAGACATTCTGAGACATTGTGAGACATCATGAGACATCATGAGACTTCATGAGACATCATGAGACATCATGAGACATTATCAGACATCATGAGACATTATGAGAAATCATGAGACATCATGAGACATTATGAGACATTAGGAGAAATCATAAGACACCATGACACATTATGAGACATCATGAGAAATCATGAGACATCATGAGACACCATGAGACATCATGAGACATGAGACATCATGAGGCACCATGAGACATTATGAGACATCATGAGCCATCATGAGACATTATGAGACATTATGAGACATCATGAGGCATCATGAGATATTATGAGACATTATGAGACAACATGAGACATCATGAGACACCATGAGACATTCTGAGACATCATGAGACACCATGAGACTGCATGAGAAATCGTGAGACATGATGAGACATTATGAGACATCATGAGACACCATGACACATCATGAGACATCATGAGATATTATGAGACATTAGGAGACATCATGAGACATTATGAGACATCATGAGACACTATTATTATTATTATTATTATTATTATGTGCTTTACAGCCAAGATTGGTAGTGAGAAACATAACGGTGACGAAATAGATGGCAGGATGTAGGCTGACAGACTACTCTTGTAGTTCAAGAGTAGCTGGAAGTACACAGAAATAAATAAGGATAGCAGACTAACATAACAACAAAAAAAATGGTCAGAAAAGAGAGTACTGAGTTACATTAGGTAACCAACACAGGCAATAGAACATAAATGACATAACACAGTCACAATACATAATAGATGAAATATTAAAACATGGAGTTAGTAAGCAATGCGGATCTACCGGTGGCATGGCAGTTGCTACAAGGACAGACCAAATGATAAGTACAAGTGTCTAGTGGATTGAAATGGTTTGTGAAATGAGACCATAGAAGTTTATAAGTTTATACCTAACGACTTTGAAAGAATCATTTAGGTTTATTGCTGGTTGAACTGAGTTCCAGAGTAAGACAATACGATTGAAGTAGAAGTGTCTTGCAGCTGAGGTCCTAGTGTAGTTAATGTTAAGCATATGACCTGTTGATCCTGTTCTAGTGCAGGTAGTGCGGAATGTGATATAACGGTGAATCTCAAGATTGTTTTCTTGATCTTGTAGGCACTTCACAAGAAACAAGAGATCATGCAGATCAAGCCAAAGGGCTATCGGAAGAAGATGGAGTGTTTGGAGCCGTGACTTGTAGTCGGTAGAGTAGTCGTTTAAAATGTATTTAGTTGATCTTCTTTGAATTCTTTCTAGGCATGAGATGTCTTTGACGTATCGAGGTTTCCAGATTTGTGGGCAATAAGAGAGGTGGGAGCGGACAAGGGAAATATACAATTGTTTTTTTAGGTAAACTGGGGCTGATTCAGGGAGTGATCTCTTAATGAAATGGACAGCATTGTAGGCCTTCTGGCAAAGTTTACCGTAGTGCAGACTCCGAGACAAATTGTTTGTCACTATAACCCCCAGATCCCTTTGACTTGTTACTGACTCGAGCATAGTCCCACAGACTTTGTATGCAACTGTTTGGGGCGAGTTGGCTTGGTTTGAAAGTGATAATCTCAGATGAGTACATTTAGATATGAGATATCATGAGACATCATGAGACATTATGAGAAATTAGGAGAAATGATGAGACATGATGAGACATTAGGAGAAATAATGAGACACCATGAGCCATTATGAGACATTATGAGACATTATGACACACAATGAGAGAGCATGTGAAATCATCAGACATCATGAGACACCATGAGACAGCATGTGAAATCATGAGACATCATGAGACACCATGAGACATCATGAGAGATCATGAGACATTAGGAGACATTAGGAGACATCATGAGACATTATGAGACATTAGGAGGCATTATGAGACATTATGAGACATCATGAGAGAGCATGTGAAATCATGAGACATCATGAGACACGAGACATCATGAGACATCATGAGACATTATGAAACATGAGACATTATGAGACATCATGAGACACCATGAGACATCATATGAGACATTTGGAGACATCATGAGACATCATGAGACATTATGAGATACCATGAGACATCATGAGACATCATGAGAAACCATGAGACATCATGAGACATTATGAGAATTCATGAGACATTTAGACATAATGAGACACTAAGAGACATCATGAGAAATCATGAGACATCATGAGACACCATGAGATATCATGAGACATTAGACATCATGAGACATCATGAGACACCATGAGACATTACCAAACATCATGAGAAATCATGACACATTATGAGACATCATGAGACACCATATGAGACACCATGAGACATCATGAGACACCATGAGATATCTTGAGACATCATGAGACATCATGAGACATTATGAGACATCATGAGACACTACAAGACATCATGAGACATGAGACATCATGAGACAATATGAGACATTAGGAGAAATCATGAGACATCATGAGACATTATGAGACATTACGAGACATTATGAGACATCATGAGACATCATGAGACATCATGAGAAACCATGTGACATCATGAGACATTATGAGACATCATGAGACATTGAAAAATCATGAGACACTATGAGACATCATGAGAAATCATGAGACATCATGAGACACCATGAGATATCATGAGACATCATGAGACATCATGAGACATCATGAGACATTATGAGACGTTATGAGACATCATGAGACATCATGAGACATCATGAGACATTATGAGACATCATGAGACACTACGAAACATCATGAGACATCATGAGACATGAGACATCATGAGACACCATGAGATAACATGAGACAATATGAGACATTAGGAGAAATCATGAGACATCATTAGACATCATGAGACATTGTGAGACACCATGAGACATCATGAAACACCATGAGACATCATGAGACATCATTGACATCATGAGGCACCATGAGAAAGCATGATACATTATGAGACATTATGTGACATCACGAGACATTATGAAACACCATCAGACATCATGAGACATTCTGAGAAATTACGAGACATCATGAGACAGCATGAGACATCATGAGATATCATGAGACACCATGAGACATCATGAGACACCATGACTCATCATGAGACAATATGAGACATTAGGAGACATCATGAGATATTATGAGACATCATGAAACATTGAGACATCATGAGACACTATTAGACATCATGAGAAATCATGATACATCATGAGACACCATGAGATATCATGAGACATGAGACATCATGAGACATCATGAGAAATCATGAGACATCATGAGACATTATGAGACATCATGAGACACCATATGAGACACCATGAGACATCATGAGACACCATGAGACATCTTTAGACATCATGAGACATCATGAGACATCATGAAACATTATGAGACGTTGTGAGACATGAGAAATCATGAGACACCATGAGACTTCATGAGAAATTCTGAGACATCATGAGACATTATGAGACAACATGAGACATTATGGGACATCATGAGACATCATGAGACACCATGACACATCATGAGACATTATGAGACATTATGAGAAATCATGAGACTTCATGAGACATCATGAGACATTATGAGACATTATGAGACGTCATGAGACACCATGAGACATCATGAGACATCATGAGACACCATGAGACATTATGAGACATCATGAGACATTATGAGACATTATGAGACATCATGAGACATTATGAGACATTATGAGACGTCATGAGACATCATGAGACATCATGAGACACCATGAGACATTATTGTACATCATGAAACACCATGAGACAGCATGAGAAATCATGATACATCATGAGACATTATGAGACATTATGAGACATCATGAGACACCATGAGACATCATGAGACACCATGACACATCATGAGACATCATGAGACATCATGAGACATTAGGAGACATCATGAGACATTATGAGACATCATGAGACACTATGCGACATCATGAGACATCATGAGACATTCTGAGACATTAGGAGACATCATGAGACACCATGAGACATTATGAGACACAATTAGACACATGAAACATTTTAGGACACATTAAGAATTTTAGATGTGATGAGGTGAAATAGAGGAAAGTAAAAAGGCTGGCAGTCACCAGAAATTGAGCTAAGGACACCTGGCTATGCAGCCACTGCTCTGCTACTGAGCTATGACAACTGGACTAGCTACCACCAGCCATAACATTCCTCTTAAGGTGGCGGGGAAGTCTTTCGGCGGAGGTTAACGAAAACATAAACTTGGGTTACAGTCAGGACCAGGGTTACTCCTAGTTTCAGGGTTAGGGTTTGCTTTAGGGCAATCTTGCTTCGCCTAATTTTGAAAAGGGTTTTAGTGTCTCATTAATATATTCATGAACCCCAAATTGCCACTTGATAGACGCAGGTAGCGTCCTAACCACCAATGTATCTCAAATCAATCTGTGCCAGCTTTTGTTGAGAGCTACTCTCAAAGTCAGGCTAGACTCATGCTTGTCACTACTCTTGGAATGGACAACTTTGACTGCATCAAAATGAATGCACATTTCAAAAAATTCACAGCTTGTCTACAGGAGGGGCTCATTCACGAGTGGAAGCAAGCATTACTAGCCCCACCTCTCCCCCTTATGTAACTCACAGTTCTGTTCCACACACAACTCCTCTGGAGCTTTCATCTCTACGACAGCATGGTACCAACGATACATTGCGCATTCTAGTTAAAGCCCTGTCCAGCACTCGGAGCACCAGACCATGGTCACCTACTTGGCTTGGCATACGATCGCATGGCCACTGTAGCCTTTCTGCTGCTTCTAGATACAAGCTAGCTTTCACAAGCAGGCATTACGCACTACTCACAGCAACTGACACTACAGCACGCTAATAAAACTACTCTGTTTTTTTTTTAAAGTCGATCTAAGCTTATCTTCAAAGTTCTGACCACCACAAGAGGGGTTCTGCCAGGCCACATCTTAACTAACTTAATTATAAACTGATTATTGGATGTCAATGCCGACAGGAAATGGGGGAAAATCCCCAATTTTACGGACAGTGAACGGATGAAGACTCCCAAAACGGACTGTGCGCTAAAAGTTTACAAAGACAAAGATTTCTATCAGCTTGGATTCCAGGTTTGTTGACCTTGAAAATGCAGGGTTCCCTGCCACCTTAATACGATACAGGTGGCACTGAAATGCCTCGGTTGCTGAGGGCTGGTGGTTGTCTGGTTGTCATAGCTTAGTGGCAGAGCCTGGGTTCAATTTCTGGTGACTGCTGGCCTTTCTCTATTTTGCCTCATAACATCTCAAATTGTATATTTTATTCCACAAGTGTTTGCAGAGACACTCCCATTAAAATTTATGTGTGAATAAAGTTATCATAATTATGTTAATTACACCCCAAGATGCAACTTAAAGGACCCGCGTAATATAAATAATATAATATAAATAATATAATATTGTAGCGGAGGAGATTTACGGACTACACATAGATACTGAGAACCTCATGACCTTTGTGTAAATTAATGTATCAGTGCTAATTAGAGAGCACCACTTGTTGTGATATAAGAAAGTTGTCATTTGCCACATTGGTGACCCCGACGCCAGGAACGTGATATCATGGCGGTAGAACACGCAGTCTCACTCAAGCTCCCGACCTTCTGGACTTCCCAGCCTGAGGTCTGGTTCGCACAAGCTGAAGCCCAGTTCAACCTTCGAGGAATCACAGCTGATGACACCAAATACTTCTACGTCCTCGCAGCCCTCGACCAGCAGACAGCGACGCGCCTACTAGACCTTATTAGCCGACCTCCAGTCGACGGCAAATACAAGAAGCTGAAGGATCGACTTATCGACACTTTCGGTCTCAGCAAGCGTGAGCGAGCTTCCCGTCTACTCCATTCTCGCCCCCTGGGAGACTCCAAACCCTCTACCTTGATGGACGAAATGTTGGGACTTCTCGGTGACCACCCTCCCTGTCTACTCTTCGAACAGCTCTTCCTCGAGAGGCTCCCCGAGGACATCCGCATCCAGCTAGCAGACTCCAAGATCGAGGACCACCGTCAGCTAGCCAAACGTGCCGACGCTCTCTGGTCAAGCCGAGAAATGGAGTGTAACACCAACGCCGTACAGCGTAGACCACATAGACAGAAGACCAAACCCAAGACTCGCTCTTCCTCTCCAGATAAACTGTGCTATTACCATCGCACATTTGGAGAAGCAGCTCGGCAATGCAGACAACCCTGTGCCTGGTCGGGAAACGAGCAGGCCGGCCGCCAGTAGTGGCCTCGGCGGCCGGCCACAACAGTGGCCTCCTTTTTCTCTGTGACACAGTTCCTTGTAGACACCGGGGCAGAGGTCATCGTCCTACCCGCCACTGGACTGGACAGACGCACAAGGCAAACAGGACCACCGCTGCTGGCAGCCGCTGAGGACATCCCCAAAACTGCCATTATCACCCCTTTTGGGCTGTACGAATTCCTCAGAATGCCGTTTGGTCTAAAGAATGCTGCTCAAGCTTTCCAGCGCCTGATGGACACTGTCTGTCACGGTTTGGATTTCACTTTTGTCTACATCGATGACATTTTGCGTATAATACCCATAGACTCCATACTGTCGAACTCAGCTTTAGCTGCTGCTAACTTGTCTGGAGGTAAGCGGCGGGCACGAGCATGGACAGGTGGTCCTTTGGTGGTGATGAAGTGCTCTATGCCATGCTTGGTGTGTGATTGGACGAAGTTGGGTGTTGTGATGTCTGGGAACTCTGCAAGCAGCAAGTCATACTGGTCGGTAGAATTGGAAATGGCGTCGAGGTGAGGCGCGGTAACTCTGGTTGAGCTCAGTGGAACAGAGTGGTAGGTTGCTGCGTCCACGAGTCGTTTGCCTTTGACATCGACCAACAGGGAATTGGAGCGCAGGAAATCAGCTCCAAGCAAGGGGCGTGACACCTGGATGTCAAGACACACAAAGAACATCTTCACCTGCTGTTCCAGCGACTTCAAGAGTATGGCCTGGTCATCAACGTCTCCAAGAGCCAGTTTGGTCGTGACACCATTGAGTTCCTTGGTCATCGCATCACCCATGCTGGTATCATGCCATTGCCCGACAAAGTGGATGCCATCACACACTTCAAGCAGCCAGTAACCGTCAAGGGCTTACAAGAATTTGTGGGCCAACTTCTACCGCAGGTTCATCCCAGCTGCTGCACGGATGATGTTGCCACTCTTTGAGGCATTAACAGGCAAGCCCAAGACACTGGTTTGGGATGAGGCAATGGTGAAAGCCTTTCAAGACACCAAGGAGGCATTGGCAGAGGCAACACTGCTCACACACCCTCGTCATGATGCACTGACCTCGCTCACTACAGATGCTTCAGACCAGGCAGTAGGTGCTGTTCTCCAACAGTTTGTGAATGGCAGCTGGGAACCTCTAGCCTTCTTCAGCAAGAAGCTACGACCACCAGAGAAGAAGTACAGTGCTTTCGATCGAGAATTGCTCGCTCTCTACCTAGGGGTACGGCACTTCCGTTATTTCCTATAGAGGGTCGATAGTTCACCGCCTATACCGACCACAAACCCCTCACATTCTGTATGTCCAAAACAGCCGAACCATGGTCAAGTCGTCAGCAACGCCAACTCTCATATATCTCTGAGTAGCTACACAACAGACATCCGACACGTGCAAGGGAAGGACAACTCCGTTGCCGACACATTGTCAAGAGCTACCATTGACGATGTGCAACTGGGTATTGACTATGGTGCCATGGCTGCGGCCAAACAATAGGATGCTGAGGTACAAGCCTATCGTACTTCTACCTCGAGCTTTCAACTAGAAGACATCCCCTTTGGAACACAAGGTGTTACACTTCTCTGTGATGTGTCTACTGGCCACGCTAGACCAATTGTACCTGCTGGTTGGAGACGTCGAGTTTTCGACATGATCCACGGCCTCTCTCATCCCTCAGTACGCACTACACGAAAGCTCATCGCCTCGAGGTTTGTGTGGAGTGGTCTGCAAAAACAAGTAGGTATTTGGGCCAAACGGTGTATCCCATGCCAATCTTCCAAAATCCAGACACACATCAAAGCCCCACTCGAGAAGTTCAGCGTCCCTCAACGCCGATTCGACCATATTCATGTGGACCTTGTAGGACCACTGCCACCTTCTAACGGTTTCACCCACCTCCTCACAGTGGTAGATCGATTCTCTCGCTGGCCAGAGGCCATACCTCTCAACGACACAACCGCTACCAGCTGTGCGCAAGCTCTGGTCTTCCATTGGATTGCTCGTTTTGGCATCCTAATCGACATGTCTTCTGACAGGGGACCCCAGTTCACTTCACAACTATGGAAATCAATCGCCCAGTTGTTAGGTACTCAGTTCCACCACACCACAGCCTACCACCCCCAATGTAATGGCCTGGTGGAGAGGTTTCACCATCATCTTAAGTCTGCCCTAAGAGCACGTCTCACAGGTCCCAATTGGACACGAGAGTTACCTTGGGTGCTGTTAGGTATTCGGACAGCACCTAAGGAGGATTTGGAATGCTCCTCAGCAGAACTGGTATATGGCACCCCTCTTACAGTGCCTGGGGATTTTATATACAGCCACAGCATGCGCTCTGACTGCAAATTCCAACTTCAACGTCCGCGTGATTAAGTCCGCTCACTGGCACCCATCCCCACGTCTCAACATGGTGCAGTACCAGTCTCTCTTCCTCGTGATTTGCAGCAAGCTAAGTTTGTCTTCATCCGTCGAGATGCTCACCGTACACCCTTCCAACGTCCCTATGAAGGTCCCTACAAAGTATTACAACCAGGCCCAAAGACTTTCAAAATTGACAGAGGAGGAAGGCCCGAAACAATCACAGTCGACAGACTTAAACCTACACACATGGACCTGGAACCCCCTGTCCTGCCCTTGGTGCCACAAGCTCGTGGACGACCTCTAAAGAATCCCCAACCTCCACCTGCAGATACGACCCAACACCACAACCCAGACACCCCCAAAAGCTTGCAGCAACAACACACCCGTTCAGGACGTCGCATCAAGCTTCCACAACGTTACATCTCGGTTCTGGGGGGAGCGGTGCAGCGGAGGAGATTTACGGACTACACATAGATACTGAGAACCTCATGACCTTTGTGTAATGTATGCTAATTAGAGAGCACCACTTGTTGTGATATATAATTATAAGAAAGTTGTCATTTGCCACAATATAATACGCAGGCCAGAGGAAGCGTTGGACATCCAATCTGAGTTGATATTCGTTAATGGCATGGTGCAGTTACCCCATGAATGAAACTTTGGTACACCAACAACTCTCCCTTCACCAGCTACACCGCTGTCAGCCCTCACAGCGACTCCCGAAGCGATTTTTTTCGCGTACGTGACGTCACACGTTCAATATACTACGTATAAAATCATTGCGTGTATTGAGCGCGCGCTACCGTGCTTCGGGCTGATATTACGCGCGTAATGCGCGAGTATAGCAGGTGAAGGGGTGGCTCGCTATTCACGATTGATAAACTGATGTCTGGCTCCTCCCTTGAGGGTAAAGCTTTTTTTAAGAAACCACAAATCTAAGGGTTTCTACTTCAGGCCTTGTACCTAAATAGCAGTGAACTTTGTTTTCCTAAAGCCTACTAACAAAGATTTCACCTATGTATAGCACTGAATTCAATTCTGTTTGAGCCAAGGAAAACCTGCAGCACTATTGCTTATGAGCATCTTGGGGTCCGGTTACTTTGCTCGTGTACAAGGAAAAGATAATGCCATAAATCTGTTGGCCATAATTCAAGCATGCAGGTATCTTCTTACATGTTTGTGATGATTCCTGCTGTGTGTAGCTGATACATAAAGCAGCCTTTTGTTATACTTTGAAACAAATAAGAAATCAACTTTGTAAGATCCAACAGCTAGGCGCCAGCATAAAATCTGATCTAACATTGTTCAGATGCACAGGCATGTATGGTATGAGAGTACAGTTCTGCACATAATATTTATAGGTAGTGAGTTATTGCCCTACAAACTCATGTGCATCAGCAAAAAGTAGCATGCAATCCTACGTGTAGGAGTGTCCTTATAGTGTTAATTGCACCATGCCACCAGCATTTTCTCTCACCTTATACACAAGAAAATACCACTGGAGATTGCACACTTATATATATATATTTTGTCTAGGGTGTACAGAGCCTTGAAGTTTGTATCCTCCTCCAACTAGTTAGGGCTCTCATCAACCACTTCCAGTATAATGAGGACATCTCCCAGTTACTCTGGATGGTATCAATAGCCTCTTTACTACACATCAGTTCAAAGTCGGTGTAAACCTAATGCAATGGAAGCGACAATTTTGTTATATTATGCTTGATGACATTGTGGGACCAGGTAATAGGTGCAGAAGGTAATTGAAGGATTACAGAGGTATGAACACTGATTATCTACTCACACAACATGCTCTGTGGGTCGATAGGCTTCTTGTATCTGACAGACACAATTCTCAATAGAATGTAGCAGTCTGCCTTAGCCAATGAATCTCTATGATCCCATTCAGCTGGTCATTTTTTGGTGGCATTTAAAACCTGTTTTGGTGGGGAGAGGACGTGGGACAGGTAGCTACTTTCAGTTGTTTGTCTATCACATACAAACTCACTCTCTTGAATTCTGTAATGTTGTTTTCTCGCAGCAATTTGCTCACATCTTCCATTGTCATACTCTCCATTTTTGACAAGTTCACGTGGAGTGGTTTAATTTGTAGCCGCAGTACGACTTTAAACTGGCTGCATTTTTAAAACTGTAGTTTTCAGCCATCGAACTTCCTAAAATGTTTGAAATTGAGAAGGACTAAATGCAGCTGCAGCAAGACATATAATACAGGAACCGTGCTATATTATGGTTTGCAAAATTGCAGTCTAGGCAATCTAGATGAGTTGGCTTTGATGATCCAGGGCCGTAGCCATCAAATTTGGAGTGGTCAGGTTAGAGCTAGGGGGGTCTGGGGGCATGTCCCCCCAGAAAATTTTTGGAATTTAAAGGCTATGAGGTTGCTTCTGAGACCATTTTTGGGCCAAAACGATGCTTCTCGGAGGCCAGACGACAGAGTTTTACATGCATGAACATCTACCCTTTCTGCCCGTTGCGCCATATAGCACTGCATGGTTTCGACTTTCCGATCGTTCGCTAATCTCACAAGCCACACCCTTCGCAGATCGTTCGGTTGGAAGAACGGAAAATTGTTGGAAGACTCGGTCTTTCGCACTGTTCGCAGCCATCTCGTATTATGTTGCAACATGTCACCACGCTGTGTGCGTGCCATGGGCGTTTGCCGAGCATTGGCCTATTTGGCGACGCCAAGCAAGCCATGGGTGAGGGAAAAAGTGGTCCGGTTGAAACCGGACTAACTGGACCGGTGGCTACGGCCTGATGACAGTAAGTCCTGCCAAGGTATGTACCTTCAAATAGCACAGTGTATTAAGTTGTTACTTGTAGATAATAAGCATATTCCATTTGGCCCATCAGTCTGATATGTTAGGCTTTATGGTCACATGACGACGTAAGACCTAATTTTACGTAAGAAATTCAGATTCACGAATTTATGATGAATTCAATCTAAAGTAAGGTTGCAACCTAATTATTTTTTAAGCTTACATAGTATTCGAATAATTACGGTCTTCACAATTACTTGGGCATCTTTGTATGCATAACAGATTGGTTGTTTTAAGAACAGAGTGGTTTTACCCTGGTTGCATGGCTTATTTTGGTATCGGAGCCTGACAAACAGAGAGATAGTTTCCTTGTTGCTTCCTCCTCTTCTCCTGATGACAGTAAGTCCTGCCAAGGTATGTACCTTCAAATAGCACAGTGTATTAAGTTGTTACTTGTAGATAATAAGCATATTCCATTTGGCCCATCAGTCTGATATGTTAGGCTTTATGGTCACATGACGACGTAAGACCTAATTTTACGTAAGAAATTCAGATTCACGAATTTATGATGAATTCAATCTAAAGTAAGGTTGCAACCTAATTATTTTTTAAGCTTACATAGTATTCGAATAATTACGGTCTTCACAATTACTTGGGCATCTTTGTATGCATAACAGATTGGTTGTTTTAAGAACAGAGTGGTTTTACCCTGGTTGCATGGCTTATTTTGGTATCGGAGCCTGACAAACAGAGAGATAGTTTCCTTGTTGCTTCCTCCTCTTCTCCTTACTTCAGTATGAAGGGAAAGAGGAGGAAATAACAAGGAAACTAGTTGTCTCATACAAATAGCCTCTAGTACCAAGTAAACCATGCAACCATGGTAACCACTCTGCAGGTAAAGTAATCAATCTGTTTCTAGAGTGGTTACCAGGCAGATTGTTGCAACCCTCTGTTTTATCTCAATCAATGGGTCTTGAGTGAAAGCAATATAGTCAGAGCAATAGTATATAATGTCCTTTTGAAAAGGTGCTTCGTTTAAATCATGTCCGTGGGTGTAGTTTAAATTGCTATGCTTAGAGTCGGTGAGTTAAGGTAATAGGTGCTCTTCTATATCATTTAACTGGATCATATGACAGCAGATTACCTACTTTGTCAATATAGGAAAGGGGATCAATCTGTTGTCCCTGAGGGCCCTCAACCCAGAAATGTAAGCACTCTCACTGATGGACGTTCTGTTTGGGGATGAAGAGATGGCAAACTGTTGTTTCAATGAGAGCAAGAGGTCAACAAAGCCACCTTTGCCCCACGAAAAAACTTCTTGCTTGATGGTAAATAAGCGAGTGTAAATGGTCACTGATTTTGTATGGTCATTTAAAGCATTCGTGTCTATACATGCATAGACCAGAGGTGTAGGAGGGGGACGTTTGGCAGATATGCAGGGGTGATATTAAAGAAGTGCAACCAGAAATGCCTGGATGTGAACAAAAGACTGAAAAGTGAAAAGAGGATGGCTGAGAGCAAAGAACTAGAGGATAAGGAGAATTAATTTAATCTACTAATTACTTTAAGTAAGGGGAGGGGGGAAGGGGGGAGGGGGGGAAGGGGGGAGGGGGGAAGGGGGGAGGGGGGAAGGGGGGAGGGGGGGAAGGGGGGAGGGGGGAAGGGGGGGGGGAGGTGTAATCCGATAATGGGAGCAAGATCCGCATGATATTTACTGAGTTTCAGAATACGTTTACCAATTTCTGACTGTAGTTTCTCCAACTTGGATAGCAGGGCAGGAGTCAATATCCAGGGGGGGGAGGTGTAATCCGATAATGGGAGCAAGATCCGCATGATATTTACTGAGTTTCAGAATACGTTTACCAATTTCTGACTGTAGTTTCTCCAACTTGGATAGCAGGGCAGGAGTCCATATCCAGGGGGGGAGGGGGGGGAAGGGGGGGGGGGAGGTGTAATCCGATAATGGGAGCAAGATCTGCATGATATTTACTGAGTTTCAGAATACTTTTACCAATTTCTGACTGTAGTTTCTCCAACTTGGATAGCAGGGCAGGAGTCAATATCCAGGGGGGGAGGGGGGGGGGAAGGGGGGGGGGAGGTGTAATCCGATAATGGGAGCAAGATCCGCATGATATTTACTGAGTTTCAGAATACTTTTACCAATTTCTGACTGTAGTTTCTCCAACTTGGATAGCAGGGCAGGAGTCAATATCCAGGGGGGGAGGGGGGGAAGGGGGGGGGGGAGGTGTAATCCGATAATGGGAGCAAGATCCGCATGATATTTACTGAGTTTCAGAATACTTTTACCAATTTCTGACAGTAGTTTCTCCAACTTGGATAGCAGGGCAGGAGTCAATATCCAGGGGAGGAGGGGGGGGGGGGGGGGGGGGGGAGGGGGGGGGGGAGGGGGGGGGGAGGGAGGTGTAATCCGATAATGGGAGCAAGATCCGCATGATATTTACTGAGTTTCAGGATACTTTTACCAATTTCTGACTGTAGTTTCTCCAACTTGGATAGCAGGGCAGGAGTCAATATCCAGGGGGGGAGGGGGGGGAAGGGGGGGGGAGGTGTAATCTGATAATGGGAGCAAGATCCGCATGATATTTACTGAGTTTCAGAATACTTTTACCAATTTCTGACTGTAGTTTCTCCAACTTCGATAGCAGGGCAGGAGTCAATATCCAGGTTTCACACCTAAAAGAGTAAAATGGGAATGACGAAGACTTCAAATGCACTTAGTCCAGTCAGTGGATTTAAGGCGCGGCGTGCTTTGAGATGTTTTCTTCAACCGACCGACAGGGGCTCAGGTCGTGCTGCCACCACATACCTAGGCATTTAGCTTGTGATTGTGTATTAATGGCAGTGCCAGTAACTTCAATGGTGCTGGGGGTGAAAGGGCCAAAAGAAATGTAATGGCTTCTGTTTTACTGGCATTCAGTGTGAGAGAGTTGGAAGCACAATGTTATGCAATTGCGCAATGCACTATCTGGACTCAATCTGCATGGCTTGTATATGCAGTTGCTATAATTATGCTGAATGTCTGAGACAGTTGCACTATGTAATCAAAAGACATTGAGAATGTGTTGCATCATATAATGAACTTCATTAGGGTTTATGGAAAAACATGCAAACATTACTTTTCTTTTTGAAACATTGCAAGCATACACAGTGTATTTTCGTAGTGTCATTAAACCTGTTATAATAAGCCTCTGGTCAATGCAGCAATGATTTAGTTTACATATATTCTGCAACAGAAAATACAGCCATACACTTACTATCCATTTCAGAGTGACTATACTCATAGTGCTGTTGCACTGGGCATTTTGTGCCATCACTAGACTCAAGTTCCTGGGAGGGTTTGGATTAAGAGCAAGGTAATATAGTGCTCTTGTGATAGAGGTAATGAATGACTGTTATGTAAATCATTACTACCACTGTTCATGCTATACACTAAAACAACTCTATTTCTAAAAGAAAAATAATGTCTGCATGTTGTTATATTCTTCTTCATATACAATAGGGGTATGCCTACTGTTAACATCAGTAATGAGGCAATGGTGTGGGGTCGTTAGGTGCTATACACAGATAGTAATTGAAACTGAAGTTTAAATTCAATTTGTATTTTGATGTGCTGTGTATATTTGTGCAATCTCTTTACCATGTAAATCTTGTTGTAGAAAATGGAGGGGTGATTCCTGAGTATGAGAAAATTCTCACACGACATAGTGATTCCTAAGATCTGTCTGATATATTTGTGACATTGGTGGTTTTGCATGCATATGAAGATGTTTGTAATGTGTATGCAGTACAGTACATCCTCACTATAATCTGAATCCCTCTAATTTGAACCAACACCAATCTAAACACCCCAAATATTGATATACTCATGGCTATTTTGCTGTGCATTAATTAAAAATTGCAACTGCTTTCAAAATGTATACATATAATTATCACTACACTATACACACTGAACAAATTCAATAATCTGAACAATTTTTTTCAACTATTGCCATTCTCATAACTATATTGGCATAATTTTCTAAGCCTGCTTCATATGATGAGTCGCACCACAGTTTGTGAACCTACCATAACCTTCTGTGCCTATGAATTATTCTCACATGTCAACAATCAATATTCAGAGTCACTACTTCACACTTACTAGTATATAGCGCGGGGACAGCATAACAAAAAACTTACGCTATCAACATCAACATGGCAGTTCAGGTGAAGGATTAGGACCTCGAGGTTCGTATCGTACAACTCTGCTGGGAATTAGCTTGTAAAGATCAGTTGTTTCTAACCTTAGAACTGTGCTAAAAGGTTATCCTTTCATCTATACACACACACTGAGCTGTAAAGAATACTTGTATCGTTGATAACATCAATATAATATACAAATTAAATTCGGTCTATAGCTACTGTAAACTAAAAAAATTAACTAGGAACTGTAAAATCTTAAATCTCTAGTACAATATTACTAAAAAGCTAATCTAGGAACTATAAATCTATACTTCTATTAAACCTGTAGTACAACATCACTAAAAGCAGAAAAAGTGTCAGGGAAGTGTTATGACTACAAGGATCTTGAATGATGGAATGTGAGTTTTATGTGCATGTACAAATGGATAGTCTGTACTATACATAAGCCCAGGTGGTACAGATGTTTCTAAATCTCTATATAGCAATAGTGCTGGATGTACCATTGATGATGATCATTAATTCTCATTTTTGTTGCTGAAATAAGAAATGAGTTAATAGTATTACATTGCAATTCATTGCTCATCTCATCACGCAATGTATATAACAAGAATTGTCCCATACTAAATGGGTTCATGCTAAATACAACAAAAGTGCAAAAAAGGCTTTGGGAAAGCAAGCATTAATTTGAAAAACGTACATTATTGCTTGCTCCTTTGCCTCAAGTTTCTTCCTTCCCATATTCTTCACCTTCTTCACACTCCCTTTCTTCTTCCTTGAGATATTAGGTTTCACAAGGTAACTTCATAGCAGGTTTAACACAACATGCATGAATCAACAAAATGGGTAAATGTTCTTGTTTATGCTATTGCCACAAGCATATAAACTGCTACACTAATAGGAGTGTTCAACTACCATACCCATTCTATGTCGGATGCTCCTTATATGGATTTATATTACTCGTGTTTGTGCATTATTTCTCTACCATGACTACCATTGATTCTCAAGGATTATGTAGTAATGCATCTATCAATTATACACCCCACTGTCCCCTTGTTGAGCTATAGTGGGGCAAGGTGGGAATATGACTAATTAAAATGTCAATTGCCCCTAGAGCATGACAGGTCCTGTAGAGATTTGACACAGGGAGGAGGTTTAGCTATGCAGTATACGGAGAACATCGCCGTATTCAAGGCGTCTTCAGAGGTAATCAAATTCCTTACTATAGAGGCACCCTCTTCCGTCAACCCCCACTATAATTCCCATCATCTGCCCAATAGAGGAGTAGTGGGGCATAATATTGATAGGCGCAGAACAATTAAGAGTGACCTGCAGCAAATTATACATTTCTTATGCATGTGGTGTTTTTGCTAGGTAAGACACAAAAGCACCTGTTATGCATGCTCAACAGTAGGTATTCACAAGTACATTCTGGGCTACTTATTGCATGTGGTTCTGATCACTTACTTTTGCCTCTTCCTTTTCAACATCATATTGTCCTCCACTGTCTGCAAGGAAAAGCATGTTGCCGATATGCATAGTATGTTTATCTATGTAAGTACGTTCTGGAAAATTATAGTAAACGTAACCATGATCTTCATGATATTAATAATTACACCATATTTTGAATCAAGATATCTAAGTTGTTTAACTTACTCTTGCCTTTCTTTTTATGACACTTACACCAGTAATAACAGAGCCCGATGATTAAGATGATTAGTATCAATGCACCAATGGAACCACCAATGAGACCACCAATAATTGAACCAAGGTCTATATAATGGAGAAAAGAATAAAACAAAAATGACTCACCTGAGCAGCTAAGAGAAAATACCCTCATGCTACTGACCACTAGTGTGTGAACCATACATATACAAACTAACCTGTAGTTGGGGTTGAGGTGGTCTGAATGCCATTGCTAGTTGGAGTGGATGGGGTCCCTGCTGTTGTGGTCTCTGTCACGCTACTAGTTGGAGGTGTTGTGTCATTACAGAAACTAGCAACTGTTGCATTTCCATACAGGTGGGAAAAGAGAAGAACACTGGATATGCAAACACCATAAAATGTAGTATGTTCAATTCTGCCCATATGATGACAAATGTATGCAATCGCCATGCAATCACTGTGGATTAGCACTTGACCTAGCACTTGCACAGTAGATATTTCATTGATGACCGTTTCAAGCTGTGGTGTCAAACTTCATGCAGTAAGTCCTCTCAGGCTTGGAAAGAAACACTGAAACATTGCACATGCACTTTTGTGCTTCTTCACTCATATTCTTCCATCCATTCATTCATTACTAACACATTTTTACTTGATGTGTCCATAAGTATATATGCAAGGCACTGAGCATACCAAAGTTGAGTTGTGGACTGTTTTGACTTTCTCTGCCATTGCTTAGAGCAGATACAGTGATGGTGTACTGAACTCCAGCATCTACTGTAAGATCAAATGATGTTGTGCCATCTGGTAGTGTCTCATTGCAACTGTCTCCTTCACCAGAAGTACAAGTGAGGCTGTAATGTGTCACTGGGAACTGTGACAGTGCAGGCTCTGGGGCCTGAAGTGTAAGGGAAATTTCAAACACTGGTAGCAATGATAAAAGTTGGAAATGGTACTGCATCCAATAAAACATTGGCCTTGGTTCACTCTCAATATTTGTACAGAATATATGTGTGACAAAACCTGGGGAGGATTCATAGGCGCTAAAACAGATTCATTGGCACATTGGATTACTTCTGAGGAGAATGAACAGCCTATCTTGCACTCAAAAAAACTTCTTTCATTACTAATTGTGCAACAAAACACACAAAGACAAAAGGAAGTGGCCCACTAAGTTTGCAAACCTGCCATCCATGTCAGAGTGACCATCCCTATAGTGCTGCTACACTGTGTCATACTCATGTTCCTGGGAGGATTTGTTGTTGACTACAGACTTAAGTCCTACAGACTTAAGTCCTCCCACACTTTACATAGGTCACACACCTATATAGCCTCGTTCCCAGGCCCCGCCCAGCTTTCCATCGCAAGAGACAAAGCTGGGCGGGGCCTGGGAACGAGGCTACACCTATAAATGCTTCAAGTCCCATTTGCCTGTAATGCAGGCCTTTTATTATAACAGTACTGGAGCCTTTTTTCATCCTCTATCTTGCCAGTCACAGTAATCTAAACTGTCCTACAGTTATTGGCATTATAGCAACAACAGCTATATTTTGTGTCATGGTGCATATGTGTAGTCCATTGGAGGTCCTACTTCCATGCATGAATTAAAGACTATTATTCATTGCACAATAATCTCTATGTACATAAATAGTCACACCTAGGAATCATATTAATGAATTACAGACTATTACTCACTGCACTGTGGGTTCCAAGCATATAATTTTTCATTAGGCAAATATCATAGTTGTATTGATTTGTATTCTGTAACAGAAATGCAGCCTATACACTCACCATCCATGTCAGAGTGACTATCCTCACAGTGCTGTTGCAACGGGCATCTTGTGCTGTCAACCCACTGGGAGGGTTTGGTGCTGTGTGGATTAGGAACAAGGTAACATAATTCACTTTATAGTGCTCTCGTGATACAGGTATGTACGTATATATAATGAATGTTGGATTGTTATGCCAATCATTGCAAGTTCTGTTTATGCTATAATGCTTTACCCTGGCAGGATTGTACAAACAATGTGAAGCTGGAATTTTGACTTGTACTTGATGGTCTGCATGTAGGATTAATTTGTGACTGAGAACACCCAATTTCAGTGCCATTGAGTTCAGTGCTGATATTTCTTCTTGTCAGCCTGGATGTAAAGCCACCAGAAGGATTGTTGGCAACCACTTCCACAACCATAATGGACTCATCTCTTGTTGGATTGCTGTCATGTAGAATAGTAATGCTGCAAAATCCGCTGTTACCGTCCCACCAGTAGAGTGGATCATCATTTGGAACTGAACACTTGCAAACAACGTCATCTCCAGCACAACTAGAAAAGACACAGGTAAAGTTCTTAACTTCTTGAGCTGTGACAACTAGAGGGGCAGTAAGGAAGATTGTACCATCATTTCAGTTGCCCATGGTTGTGCATCAATTGCATAACAATCACCCTAATATTATGCATATGAGACTAAGAAAATATTACTAAAACAAACCATGATGATAATACATGAACAGCGTTATAATCGCCATAGTACACCTTCGAACACTCATGGTAATCTGCAGGAATGTACAACAATGCTTGTTTATTTTTAGGGCGTGGCTGACGTTATCGCAAACAAAATCAAAACAAAATCCCTAAGTTAGCTAGCAGTTACAGTTGCACACATAGCTACCTATTCCTCCGCCTAGTCGGAAAACGCTTTAAATTAGTAATGTCGAACAGGTGGCGTAGCTCGGCGTTGGGCGGCAGTCCTAGAATCGAGGAGGCGGAGCTCGTCCGACGGAGATTTTAATGAGGCAAGGTCAAAGGTCACTAACGACAACGGCAACAGTATTACGTTTGTGTCAAGAGGAGCCCATGGTTATACAGATGAACTCACGTACAGGTTTGTCCTTATTTTGTTTCATGTGATCTTGTGTGTGAAAGAGTTAACTTCCTACTGGAATGGTCACCTATTTTCTGTACAACTAGCTATAGCCTGCTTGCATCATATTGTAAGTCCAGTCTTAGATTTAACCAACAACAGTAATAAGGTGATGGTATAAGGGTCTTTAGGTGCTACACAGATAGCAGTTAAAACAGAAGTTTGTATTTTGATGTGCTGTGTATTTTGGTGAAAACCGTTTACCATGCTGATATTCTTCTAGAAAACTTCACAGCAGTTCCAGTCTCACTCTCATCTGTGCTATATCAGAAAGAACAGCACATCATAGCTCTGGTCCAAATGGATCACAGTGGGAGATGCAGATTCCTGGATCGTTTGATTTCGCTGGATTACAACTGATACCACTTCAGGAGTACACATACTACTTGTGCTTTGGTTGTATTTGTATTTGCAAAGAGTACAGTACTTGGAGTGACATGTCTTCATCAAACCAAGAGCCGAACCCGGAAGTCCTCACTAACTGAATATGCACTATGTGAAACTAAGCTTTTAAAGTTCATTTATTATTCACCTTCCTGTTTTGTGTACTTGCATGCATGATGCAATATTACTAGTATATGATTCAGTGCTGCGTATATTGCTACAGTGCAAAGTGTATTCCCATTAACTAACTGAATTCAAGCGCCAGTAGAATGATGTAGTTATTTCATAACTGATTGTTTACCTATAATCATGACCTTTGACAAATAGTTTTGTGTTATATGAATAGATTTGTAATGTGCCCTACCATGAACATACTAGGTGCAGCTTTTGTGTCAGAATTTGGTATCCATCATATCATCATCAAACCAAGAACTGCACACGGAAGCCTTCACTAACAGGCAATAATAAAGGTGCAATATGTAAAAGTAAGCTTGTATTATTCCACTTTCTGTTTTGTATACTTACACTGTAAAAAAGGTTTAGGTTACTTCAACCATACTTTGGTCACCTCAGTTGCATTCCTTTTGTGTGTGTGACATGCAAAGTTCAAGGAGTGCTTACAATTTGAATCAGAGTGTAGTTGAGAAGCTTCTCTCTTTTATTAAATTAGTATCTCCTTTCAGAAAGCATACAAATCAGCATTTCTAAGGAGGTTTGTTGTTGTTTCTAAAATTATTCATCTGCCCCTGAAGAGTTCCTTGGTTGCATGGTTGTGATTAGAAATGCCAGAAATGTAACCAAATAGGTCTTCTTAAAAAAGAGACAAGCTAATGTATAACTAAAGAAGAAGCTCCTCAATGAACTTTCAAGAAAACCTATTTGGTAGCATTCCTTGAACATACTGATGCAACTGAGACAACCTAAAAGTGTGGTTAAAGTAACCCAAGTGTTTTTGCAGTGTACATGGTGTGATATTATTCAGTGCTGCATAATTATATATGCTAGAGTGCAAAGTGCATTCCCATTAACTAACTTAATTCACTATACCACCGTGTACATATGTACAAACAACCTTGTTCCCCTTTTGAATTCTTAGTGCACCAAATTCAGTTATAGTTATCCACAGAATTAGTGGTCATTGTGCTAGGAACAGGCACACTTATAGCAACTGTTAGTAAATGATTTGAGGTGTTTTTAGCCTCTTAGCAAGGATTTTTTAATGGTAAATTGCACCTGCACAGGTTTAATAAAATGACACAAAATAATAATGATAGGACGACGTTAGAATCGTGCTGTTCATGAATAGCTGGGCTGCCATTATCAAGATTGTATGCTTGATAATACAAACCCTGATATAACAAAATGCTAAATCATATACACCTTCATATACCATATGGATATGCCTACCTGTTAACAACAACATTCACATTTCATTACTACAGTAAGAAGTGGGTTCATATAAAAGCATGCGTGCATCAATGTCAGTTGCCACCATCAGTGTATCAGAATAGCTGCACATCAAATTGGAAGGATCAGAGGAGCCTTATGCAACCAACAACAGAACTTACACTATTGTGTGTACAAAAACTGATGCAGTACACTTTCCAATACATGACTTGGGGGTTACTTATTGTGTTTCTGGTCCTTCTTCATCCACACACTCACTTGTTTCGTACGGTGATCAACACCATATTGGTCCTACAAAGGATACCATGCCAAAATCACTACCAATGCTGAGTATGCATGCATATACGTACCTATATGTATAATTATAAGATAGAGAAATAGCTAGCTAGTTAGAGAGAGGAGAGGAGAGGTGTGAAGTTTTAATTCAAGTGCTGGTTTTTAGCTCTGACCTACTGTTCCTGCAAACTGCTAGCTGTAACTAGTACAGTAGGTGTCTAAGTTGCTAGATCTGCTCTAGAAGTAGTGCTGCTGCCTACAAGAAAGTCTGGAAACAGTTGCTTTGCTACATCTCAAGATATACCAGCTGGACGTTTTTTCACACCTGGAATGATGGCTACTCTCCCTGTTCAGAAGTCAAGTGAACTCCTGACAGCCTGCCCTTTCTGTGAGAAGAGCTTCAAAAGACTTGGAAATCACCTGGCCTACTGCAAAGAGAGACAAGGTAGAGACTACTCAGTCTACCTATCAAAGAAGACCCTAGACAAGAGATCTACCTCCAGCAAAAGCCATCACCAGCTCACACAAAATTTGGTGTACAAGGAACAGATTGAACTTATGAACTATTTATGTACATGTAAGTCTATACATATTTGGTAGCTATAAGTTATTTCTTGTTTCTGTTATTCATTGCTGCGATGGCCCAATTGTTTGTGCAGTACAGTCGTCATGTACTTAGACATTGGCATTGGACTATGCCATCCCCTCATTGTACCGTGTATGTGGAATTCAATGAAGGTGATATTATGATGATGAGAGAGAGAGGGTGGGTTATGCCGCTGTCGAACTGAACGACTTTATGGCTGTTGGTGCCAGACAGGCACTGGCATGTCTTGCCACACCCCATCTTGGAGCCCACCCAATGGTTGTCTGATGAGATTCATCTTAAATGAATCTCATCAGAAGGAGTTGATTATGTATCACTTCCTGTCAGGAAATCCTTGGCTACTTCAGCATGATGACACAACACTTTTTTGGGTGTAAATTAGTTATCAGTTTGCAACTATGCATACATAAAGCTGTGAATTTTTAATGAAGTCCAAGGAATCAGCCAAATGTCACCCCTCTCCTCAGGTGGGTTAAGGCAGGCTTTTATTGTAGACAAGCACTGTTCAGACTACTGACCACAGAAAGTTTATGGTGTATTTTGCAGACAAGAAGTATAAACTAGTAGCTTTTGTTTTGTATCCTGTTATTGTATTGTGGTTGATGATGTAAACAAACAAATTGGTTTCCATGGAAATGCCCCGCCCTCTCGTAAACAACGTCCACTAATTAAGACTGCCTTAACACGATTTCAGCCTACGCGGTGCCGAATATTCCATATAACTAGGCAAAGTTGGTACCATTCAAATGCTCTTCACACGCAGAATTCAGAACTAACTGGAAATTGGGTATGGTAAGTTAATTATAAATTCTACTAACTCTCCTGCTCTTAAGAAGCAGCGGGGACCGTCTCTCCAGTCGGATTATGAAGGATGCATGATAGCTGTTCCTGTTTACCGGTGTTACACACCGAGTTCTCTCAAATTCGGCACCGCGTCGGGGGGTCTGGCTGCTGAGGTTGGCTACTAAACAAACGTGCACGAGCCTTTTTCCCATTTCTTGCTTCCAGAAACACAAAACTCTTCGTCCAGTCGTAGCCCTGCTGTGAGTTAGACATGTCTAGTTCACAATCAGCGATAACAAAAACCTATACAGTACAGACTAACAGCCATAACACTGCTAGCTAATAAAATGAGATAATTTGATAGTCTACATTTATTGTGTGCTTGCCTTTCTTTTTATGAAAATTGAAGCAACAGAGAAAACAAATGAAGAATATAAGAAGGACAGTGGCGACATCATTGTGGTCTACATGGAAGGGAAAAAAAGGAGTGAATACCAGACTAGTGTTTTACTAACAAATCTAAATCAATGAGTCAATACCAGACTAGTGTTTTACTAACAAATCTAAATCAAATCCAAACCTACCCACTCCTGTTATACTGACTTCCATAGTAACTACTCTAACCAGGAATTAAAGTGCACTTGATTTAGACAGTTATTGGATATGTTTACAGTGGAACCTCTCTTAAAGGACACCTCTGAAATTAGATCACTTGGTTACTCAGGACACTTGACTGAGTCCCAACTTTATATAAATTCATATTATTCTGAAATAAGGACACCTCACTACATTGGACAATTATTTTACTCGCAGGGGGGGGGGGGGGGGGGGGGGGGGGGGGGGTCTATATTAGAGAGGTTCCACTGTATTCACAAGAAAAAAAAAAGAATTATTGTCTTGTCTTACTGTGTTGGCCATTCCTTTTATGGCACTTGTAACATGTTCCAATGAAAAGTACGATGATTAAAATGGCTAATGCACCAATCGAACCACCAATAATTGGACCAAGGTCTAAAATGGAGAAAAGAATATAAACACAAAATGGCTAGAAATTTCAAAGTAGCCCAACTCATAAAACAAATGAGCAACTCTTGTGCAATACCAACAGTGCACTAACCTGTTGTTGGGGATAATGTGGTCTCTGTCCCATTGCTAGCTGGAGTTATTGGAGCCTCTGCTGTTGTGTTGAAAGTCCCATTACAAGAAGTAGTAACTGTCCATATTGAGATTGAAGGAATATAAGATGTATGCAAACACTAATTGTTTTGTTATCATGCAGCCTATTCAAAACCACAACCATCTGGTTCATGACATATGAATAATAATGCATCATGGCTTTAGCAAAAAGTGTTTGAGATGTTTTGTGGCGAAAATAGAGGAAAGTGAAAAGGCCAGCAGTCACCAGGAATTGAACCCAAGACACTTCAAATCGTTTGTGCAGTCAGTGCTCTGCCACTGAGCTACGACAACCAGACAACCACCATCCCACACAATCCTCTATATGGATGGTGGTAGTCCGGTTGTCGTAGCTCAGTGGGTTCGAGTCCCAACAACTGCCAGCCTTTTTGCTTTCCTCTATTTTTGCCTCAAAACATCTCAACTCTCTTCATTCCAAGAGAGGCAAGAGTTCTAACAAGTGTTTGAGTGGTCCAATCTCAAAGCTAGTGCCTAAATCACATATAAAACTAGGAAGGTCTGAGAGTATGTTGCACAGGATATCTAGATGGTCTAACATCACTTTTGAGGTAAATCTTGAAAGTGGATAGGACGAAAATTCAACTTGCCAAAACCCAGTAAGCAACCATAGCTGACTGTTACATGCATGTTAGACTTATATAATCAAGGGTTAATGTAACAAACTCTTGAAATAATTAATTCAACCAGTTGGGTGGTACAGTCAATACTGCATGGAACAGCTAGACTGCTTGTTACATACAGCCATGTGCATAAATACCAGACATTGTCGATGAAACGACAGAGGCTTTGTATAAATTTTCCAGCTAATACTAATAAATTGCTTTAGAGCTATATAGAAGCCACTGAACAAACCAACTAGAGTGAAGCTTGATGACCTACTATCAATGAAGCGAGTGCATCCTAATTCAGCTCTACTGGCTTCAGTGTTGATGTTCTGCCTTATCAGCCTGGAGGTGAAGCCACTGGTAGTGTTGATCACATCAGTGCTACAACTGTGATGCTGCCAAAGCTCACACTAGTACTTTTGTTGTCCTATCAGAAGGGAATGTAACTTGAATTTGGGAAGAAACAGTAGTAGACACATCCTGAATGGGTGTAGTTGAAATTATCATCATGAGCAAATTGGGTTTTGATAGTTACAGGGAATGTAAGCATGATTATGCAATACTTTGCATGCACTGACACTCAGCACTGACACATGACTGTAAACTATGAAGTAATATGTAGTCAGATAGTATATGTCTCTTAGTGTATCAATGTATTATATAATAGTCACAATATTATGCAGCTCTATCAAATCGTACGTACAGACAGTGCCTAACCATTTTTTAATGAAAGTTGATATCTTGCTACTTTCAGAGTAACTACTGAGATTGTAACTAGTAACAGCATTATACACTATTAACAGCACCTGAAAGTATAGGAGAAACATCCATCGGTAGAAAGAATAAATCAATGACATCGCTTTTATAGGGCGTGGCTTCAGTAGCACCGAATATACTAGCTACAATCATGCCTACTACTAGGATAGCGAGCACTTATAATATAGTTTTAAATGATTATGCAGGCCACAGCTACACTGACTTTTGCTGAAGAAATACAAGCATATTATGGTATAGTAGTTTTGCGTAGTTTTGAGCATTGCATTAATCGTGCTAATTGTTGAAACACAATCTAACATCAAACGGACTTGTGAGTTACACAATTTACACCTCACTTACCTTCCATATAGCTAGCTATACACTGTATGGTCGAACAAGTAGGAGAGCAGAAGGCGGTCTACCAGTGTGAAGCATCACATTCGCAAACAAACTAGTTACGTCATACGCCTTGATAACGAGCTGTTTTGCATACAACCGTGGACCGTGGTAGAGTATTCATAGAACTACGGCAATTCATCCTTGGCTCCAATGTTTGTTTAGCCGGAAACAACCACACCAACCGTATAATCATGGAGACAATCAGTCTTTCCGCGTAGCAAACTGATGGATCTTCTCAACACGCGTTTGGAATTCCCCATACATTATCTATGGCCAGCTGCCGAACTTTTACCCCAGCCCTCGTACGTGACGTCATCATGCAAGTCGGCCATTGGGAGCGTGAAAACTGTCAGTTATACGGAGTAGCAGGGTGTCCGCTGTTCAGGGGTTGAAGTGAATGAAAGGACAGCTGGGACTGTCGGAATTAGTCCCTTATATCGTGGGTGCCCGCTGTTGAGGTGTTTCCGTTATACGGGGTTCCACTGTATGCAACTATATGTCTGCACTTTCAATGTGCATAATTCAGTGGCGGCTCTGTGTGGGGGGTACCCTGAGGTTTTGGGAAACTGTAGCTATAGGGTTGCCATTCACGGTGAAAAATCAGCCTCCGGATTTTATACCATGCGTGTACACGAAGATATATCTAGTTGCAAACAATCGCACACTAAAATTCTCTTCCATGCAAGCGTATATTGCATTCAAACTCCGAAACTGCTATACGAAGCTAAGGAAATAAAGTACGGGTGCTATCATCATGATGATGTATGCGATTTAGCACGATGGTTTTGCAGAAGCCTTGCTGGAGTGAAGGAGTTTCGTAATAGCAAAAATTGAGTCTCAGAGATCTGACAGCACAAAGGCAGTGGAGCAGTTTCAATGGTGTTAGACATATGGCTAAAGTTCCTTGGAAGTGGAAGTGGGCGTCTGGTCCATCAATGATGTGTTTATTGGGCAACAGAAAGAAGAGGGTTACATGGACATGGATCATAACCTTGGCACTGCTCCTTTTGTGTGTAGATAGCTTTGTTGTTGTACTTCAGTATTTTGTTTCATCATTTGTTTCACCATTGAGAACCATTGACAACCATTGATAACCACTGGGAACCACTGAGAACCATGCATGTTCTGGAAGATCAGTGTTCATTTGCAGATTGCCTGTGCAATTCCACTGATATTTTGTAAATGTGAAAGAAGTGTTAGTGTGTTGCTACAGCTCAATAACTATATGCAATGGGGGAAAAGCCAGCTGTCTCACCTTGCACTCCTCAAAATTCGCTATGATACATTTGTAGACCTGGACAAGGTAGTGGATTGCTATGCTCAGCTTCATCCTCATTGATTATCAATCAGCTTTAATAAATATTAAAATAAATCTCCCGCTCCATTATGGTCCTTCTTATATTCTACTGGGAAGAACCCCCCCCCCCCATTCCAATATCTGCGTACAGGCCTGGAAAGAGGAGTTGCCAGTTTTTTAAGACGTATTTCTGTACGACAGGACTGTGACTGGTTCTCAACCAAAACAGCTTAGGCAGTTCACAGGGGTCACAAAGCTAGCAGTTGGAAATCTTGTGGAAGTATTGACAGCACTCTCAACTGATGTGTGCTCATCTTATTACACTCGGTTATGTCACAGCTTTGGGACTTTTCTAGAACATTCCATGCACGTGTGTATTTAATCAATTTGTGCTGAGTCATTTTCAGTCAGTCAGATCATTGAGTCATTTGAATCAATCGTTGAATTACTGTTACTCTGTTGCCTATCGCTAGCCGTTGCGTCGCCTAACTCGCGCCAACAAATCTGGCATTACTACAGGGCACATAGCATGCGCATCGGCAGGTGAGATGCCACAGTTGATAGAGTGGAAAATAGGTATTTTCCTCTTTGTGGTCTGGGTGTGGCCTAGTTATGAGGATATAAAAATAGCTAAAAAAGGTATGTGATGGGGTCACTGCCTGTGCAACATGTCTATGTCCCATGCAGTACCGTATCAATGAATTAAAGTGATAATGGCAAAATTGATATAATACTTTTGTGATGTGTCGATAGGATAAATGCGCTGCCAAACAGTGGGGATGGGAAACTAAAACCAGAGGTGTACTTTGTCATACCAAAAGTACTTTCAAGCATTAACTGTTCCTTATCCTTGCTCATGCCACCCATGTACTTTGCGGATAAAGAATGCTTTGCTGCTTGCCACTTCACATATTTGTCTCAGTGGAATAACCTCATACCCATGCTCTTCGGTACGAGACTAGTCATCAGTGCATACAAGATGCTTGTAGGGAGAATACTGCAGTATAACCCAGGTATAAGTACACACATTTGTTCAGTGAATTACTGGCTGGTACTTTATCATTATCTTAGCTATACGGTAAGAATATCCTATTGCCCACATTACTCCAACTTGCTGTTACCTTCTTTTAGCTTGTATCGACGATCTTTTGCTTCTTTCAGCTCCCTGAGCTGTGCCCGAGCCCTGTCTATATGCACGTGAACGCGAAATTTTTGGCTTGCTTTTAGCTCGGGTAGTGCAAAAAGTTTATAAGACTGGCCCATTCTCACATATTTTGTGCAGACGACAAGATAACAGTGACAGGAGACGACTTGCGCGTCAGCATCTGAACGATTTACTTCACTCACTGACCCGTGAACGCAGAGGACAGAACGGCGTTGTCTCGACCGCGCTTCGCCATTTGTCCGATCGAACTTTCCACGTGCTCGGTGTGAGGCACATGCGTATACCTAGTTTATACCTTATAGGTGGCTACAAGAAGAATACTGGTGCCTGGAGTTCCATTGCAGCAAGCACTCTTTCCTAATCTTCAATGTGCTGTAATTACTTTTCATGCCTAAATCAACATTTTGTAATTAAGCAGGCAGTGAATCATGTCTCAAACCACATCTAATATATTTATCATCCACCCAATGAGTTTATGAAGATAAGAACTTTCTGTGTACTAGGAGGGGATGAGAAAGGTGATAATCCATAGTTACTCTACTTTCCAAAAATTAGCACTATTAGTAAATGTAGCAGAGAGAATGTGGCCCTCATTTGTGGGAACAGGTCCTACACTACAAGAAACATCATAAAAGATCACCAGCTGTGTGAGATGATGTCATCAAAACTAAGATGTGAAAATACAGAACTCTGCAAGAAAAGTCAAATTCTTCAAGAAGTTACCAGACTTAACAGCTTTTTAATGCAACAATCAACAGCAAGTACTTGTACCAGATTTAAGATGGATTTGCTACGTCTAAAAGTCAACCATCATCAGCAACAGTAAGCACTTATACCACATCTGCAACCACATGTGCTACCACCAGTAGTAGCTATTACAATTCTACTTGTGTTTTTGGAACATCAGTGCATCAATGTACCACAATGCCCCCCTGGTCGTGCCATTCATCTATTTTAACCAGCCAGCAACGACTTACTTCACAGCAAATAACTACATTCAACAGACTACCACGAAACCTCAAGGACTTCTATGAACAATTGGAGAGTACAGCATCAGGAGACATTTATAGTGAGTGTGCAAGCACAAAAAGTGCTTACACAAACGAAAACGTGTATTCTAGTTCAAGAACTTTTTAGGTGCAGACAGACAGACGACAGACAGACAGATGGCAGACAGACAGATACAGACAGACGGCAGACAGACACAGACAGACAACAGACAGACAGACAGACGGCAGACAGACACAGACACAGACAGACAGCCAGACGGCAGACAGACAGACATCAGACAGACAGACACTGAATTTGGAACGAAGTCCCCAACTTGGATTTATGATCACATGCAAGATAATAGAAATTGCAGAAACTAATCAACATTGATTAATAGTTGTATCTATTTAGACCACCCCATGGAAGCAGTCTATAACCACAACAGCTTGTACCTGGAAAAATTTAAACATATCATGAACATCGTAACAATTATTAGAACAAACTTTACAAAAGATTTTTCCTCAATTGTATACATAAACAAAGACTAGTTGTGCTGTACATAACTTCTTGTAACAGCAAGTACCAACTACTAAAGCATTCCAACTACTCTCATATCTTGTACATGTTAGCAATCGGTTCAGTCATGAATGTTGCCAGATCTCTTCTCCAACACTTTTTCGAACATTAGAGACAAACGCCTCAGTCCTGCGATGACACTTTTTGATGAAGTAAACGGTGTCACATCATCTGGACCTCCATAGTATTCATTTGCTTCGTCAAGACTATCCTTGTCAATTTCAGTTGTTTGCCAAAACTCAACAGCACTAATCAAGTCATCACTAAGGGCTGCAATTGATTTCTCTGTGAGGTGATTCTGATTATCACACAGGACATCATATGCGCTATGTCGATGAGGCTTAGCTTTGTCATGTCGGAAAACTTCAGATGGATTAAAGCAGACGCAGCCCCAAAAGAAGGATGGGTGTGGAATGGGCTGCAGCTTCCATTTATAACGCAGGGTTTTTACAGCTCCGCATTGACACCTTAGTTTTCCTCCTCCCCCGTATGCTGTCATCTGGTAACCAGCACCAGCTACGCTCTTTTCAATGTTATAAATATGGTGAAGCAACTTAGCTGGCAAGTCGTTACACATGCTTGTTTCATGCTGACTTGAAGTATGGTTAGTAAAAGAAAGGGATAACTGTTCGTGTAATACCTCCGCAACTAAGAGATAATTTTGCAGCATAAAACCAGCATGCTCTCCAAGTTTCTTAACTATTGCATTCTGTGGATTTCCTTGAAGAACACTTGCTTCAGTGGGGAATGCATGATTCGCAACAAGGTCTAATTCAGAATCAAAAAGAAACCACAATGGTGTAGGTGGCTGGATTCGAGCAGGGGCTTTGATGGACTCAACACCAAGTGGATCACCTTCCAGACCTTCATTCAATACACTGTAAACTGTCATCACCTCTTCCTTTGATGGGTCAATTCCAAGCTTCTTTCCAATTTGTTTGTATGATAACCCCATCCGACGGTTTTTCAATAGCTCTGCATAAGTGAAAGTAGGCTTTTCAGCCTGGGACATAAGCGGTACAAGACCACGTCTGTTTGCTCTAAGTGGCAGACCTTCAGCAAGAGCACCCTTCAGACTTTTCGGATACACTTTATCTTCTCCACTAGCTCGAACTCGCTTTCCAGTAGGCTCATGATTCTAATATAAATACATGAAGACACATCTAGAGCAGTCACACTATGTAAGTGAAGAATGTGCATGAAAATTTATCCAAACTCTGGCTTTTATTATATAGGCTATTAGCTGTTTCCTGTATGGGTATCTTCCTCATTTGAAACAAGCAATAAAAAACCTAGCAAAATTTTACTGTGTCATGGTTACAAACTGCACAGATTCGAATAAGGTGAGGCCCACAAGTCAAGACAGCTAGTGAAGAGCCTAGTGGTACAGTGGAAGCTTGTTTATCCGGATCTCTATTATCTGACTGCTCGGATTATCCTGCTAGTGTTTCCATGATTTCTAATTAATGCATTCACATGTGTGGATTTTGAGCGATAGCTAGATACTCATCCATGACTTTGGGCACAAAGGCTAGCTTTGCATGTAAATCCAAGAAGAGAAAGCATCGTTTTTGCAATACAGAGTTTGCAAACCAACTGTAACAGATTCTTTGCAGGGATCAAACAACTCCTGTGCAGGTAGCACTGGCAGTAGATTACTTTAGTAGAATTGGGACATCAACATTTATTGACATTACAGAGAGGAATATACAATCATTTGCATCAGCAATGGCTATCATAGCAAAACTATATGTGACCCGCTGAGCAAAAACCCGGCACTTCGTGCAAATATTGAATTTGAGGTAGAGGCAATTTTATCACAGGTCGTTTCCCAGCTAAACTCAGATTATTGCACTAACGTGTCACAGGGGGCTTGCACTGTATGATGCTGAATTATGAAGGCTAGCTCTGCTACTATAACAACGATATAAGCTCGAACTCACAGGCAGGCCCGTGAAATACGGGAACGCATTGCAATTGACAGCTTGTACACGTTTTTCAAAAAATGCAATTTTACAGGTTTCCATTCCGTCTGTATACGGTTGTCCTTCTGTCCATAGACACAATGTAAGCCCCCACTTTCACAACCGCTGTCTTTCCCAACTGTCTTTGCTGATTTTCAAGCTGCTTTTTTACAAGAACACGTGTAAATTTACGTGACACGATAGTATATGGAGCGCTACGCATTTCGCTCTGTAGCTCGGGAACCAAGCAACCGATCGCTTCCATTTTTATCCAGCCGCACAATTACACATTAGTATACAGATTTCCGGTCTTATCTCGATTTTCATAAAATGCGCAATGTGCCGGGTTTTCACTCAGTGGGTCACATATTTGGTGATCACATACACAGCTGTTTCACATATAGCTGGCCATGATCTGGTCCCATCGCATTCAAATAGCTAACTAAGCAAGGGTCCACAGTACAAGCTTAGCATTTTACTTTGAGGCAGCACGGATATGACAGAACATACCTGAGTTCTTGTTCTCTTTCTGGATTTTTCTGGAACTATAACTTGCACCTCGTCCTTAACTTGCTCTTCATGTTCTCCTTCATTTTCCACTCGCTTATTATCTTCTACTTCTTCACCTGCAGCTATATAATAATGCACAAACATTAATAATCAACAAACCACGTCTTTCTTCTAATAACATGCATCATGTGCAGGATGTCATTGCCAATTGTCCTGCACACGTACGCCTATTCTGAATGTCACACACAACTGCTATCCTTTCTACAATAGCTGTGCATGCTCTGACTGTCCTTCCTGGCTGTCTCCCATTAACGTAATTATTCTGGCTCACCTACAAAAATATTGTTTAATGAGGGAGCTAGACCCCACCTGGACTTAAGGTGGCACGGTCGTCCCTCGGCGGAGGTTAACGAAAACATAAACTTGGGTTACAGTCAGGACCAGGGTTACTCTTAGTTTCAGGGTTAGGGTTTGGTTTAGGGCAATCTTGCTTTGCCTAATTTTAAAAAGGGTTTTAGTAGCTCATTAATATATTCATGAACCCAAAATTGCCACTCGATGGACGCATCTACACACTCACTGTAGGTAGCGTCCCAACCACCAATGTATCTCAAATCAATCTATGCCAGCTTTTGTTCAAAGCTACTCTCAAAGTCAGGCTAGACTCATGTTTGTCACTACTCTTGGAATGGACAACTTTGACTGCACCAAAATGAATGCACATTTCGAAAAATTCACAGCTTGTCTACGGGAGGGGCTCATTCACGACTGGAAGCAAGCGTTACTAGCCCCACCTCTCCCCCTTATGTCGCTAAACAACTCACGGCTCTGTTCCACACACAGCCACCGTTCAGCTCCCTTGTCTGTCAGACTGTAGCACAAACGATAAATTGCGTATTCTAGTTAAAGCCCAGCCCAGCACTCGAAGCACCTGGCCACGGTCACCAACTAGACTAGGCATACGGCCGCGAGACCTGGGCCTACTCAACAAATACAGTCTTGGCCATTGTGGCCTTTCTGCTGCTTCTAGACACAAGCTTGCTTTCACAAGCAGGCATCACGCACTACTCACAGCTACTGACACTACAGCACTCTACTAAACTCCTTCTCTTTTTTTTTTTTTTTTTTTTTTTTTTTTTTAAGTCGATCTAAGCTTATCTTCAAAGTTCCGAGCACCACATGAAGGGTGCCGCCAGGCCACATCTTAACTAACTTAATTATACACTGATTATTGGATGGCAATGCCGACAGGAAATGGGGAAAATCCCCAATTTTACGGACCGTGAACGGTTTGAGACTCCCAAAACGGACTGTGCGCTAAAATTTTAACAAGACAAAGAAGACTATCAATTTGGATTCCAGGTTTGTTGACCTTGAAAATACAGGGTACCGTGCCACCTTAAGGTGGCACGGTACCCTGTATTTTCAAGGTCAACAAACCTGGAATCCAAGTTGATAGTCTTCTTTGTCTTGTTAAAATTTTAGCGCACAGTCCGTTTTGGGAGTCTCAAACCGTTCACGGTCCGTAAAATTGGGGATTTTCCCCATTTCCTGTCGGCATTGCCATCCAATAATCAGTTTATAATTAAGTTAGTTAAGATGTGGTCTAGAAGCAGCAGAAAGGCCACAGTGGCCAAGACTGTATTTGTTGAGTAGGCCCAGGTCTCGCGGCCGTATGCCTAGTCTAGTTGGTGACCGTGGCCAGGTGCTTCGAGTGCTGGGCTGGGCTTTAACTAGAATACGCAATTTATCGTTTGTGCTACAGTCTGACAGACAAGGGAGCTGAACGGTGGCTGTGTGTGGAACAGAGCCGTGAGTTGTTTAGCGACATAAGGGGGAGAGGTGGGGCTAGTAATGCTTGCTTCCACTCGTGAATGAGCCCCTCCCGTAGACAAGCTGTGAATTTTTCGAAATGTGCATTCATATTGGTGCAGTCAAAGTTGTCCATTCCAAGAGTAGTGACAAACATGAGTCTAGCCTGACTTTGAGAGTAGCTTTGAACAAAAGCTGGCATAGATTGATTTGAGATACATTGGTGGTTGGGACGCTACCTACAGTGAGCGTGTAGATGCGTCCATCGAGTGGCAATTTTGGGTTCATGAATATATTAATGAGCTACTAAAACCCTTTTTAAAATTAGGCAAAGCAAGATTGCCCTAAACCAAACCCTAACCCTGAAACTAGGAGTAACCCTGGTCCTGACTGTAACCCAAGTTTATGTTTTCGTTAACCTCCGCCGAGGGACGACCGTGCCACCTTAAGTCAGTATATATTAGCTGCCACTTATTCATAAAAGTTGTATCATGCACCACACGAGAACGCATCCTCAACCATCTTACACGGGTCAACAACAGTGGTTATAACATCAGTTTAGAAAGAATCAAATTACTCATCCCTTACCAGTTGCAGATGGCCCAGGAAGTTTTTGCTTACAAACTTCCTTTTTCTTCCGTCCCTGTGAGGGAGAGAATTCTGGTGTAAATGACTCACCTGAGGATGAGCACCTAGTTAGATTACATAATGTAAGCTAGCGGCTTACCTTGATCCTCGGCATTTCAAGTCTAGCTCTGACAGACTGACTCTACCTCTATCAATGATGGACGTGCTGTCTCATGAGTCACGTGCAGGCGCACGTGCGTCATTCAATTTCATCGCGCGAGCGCACCGATCTGCATCTCTCGAAAAAATGTCTCAGTGAATTATAGTAGTGTCGGAGAACGTGACAGTGCTTGTGACATTCCCATATCACAGTGTTAAATACTTAGCATCCAAATGGCATGTGCAGTTCTCCAAGAGGGTTTCTGAAGTACGTGGTGCAGGTCTGTTTGGAGAACGTGACCGAGCTTGTGACATTCCCATGTCACAGTGTTATGAATACTTAGCATCCAAAAGTACTTGCTGCAGGTCTCCAAGAGGGTTTCTGCAGTGCGTGGTGCAGGTCTGTTCGGAGAACTTGACAGTGCTTGTGACTTTCACATATACCAGTGGGAGATACTTAGCATCCAAATGACATGTGCAGGTCTCCAAGAGGGTTTCTGCAGTACGTGGTGCAGGTCTGTTCGGAGAACGTGACAGTGCTCAGTGTGACTTTCACATATGACAATGCGACATACTTAGCAATCAAATGACATGTGCAGTTGTCCAAGAGGGTTTCTGCATGCTGGCTAGCTGGCCACCATACATGTCCAGCTTAGCAACAGGAAGCTAGACTGGAATCCAGATTAATAGTGTAGTAAAGCCAAAGTGACAGTGCTTGTGACATTCACGCATGTGACTGTGACATACTTAGGATTCAAATGACATGTGCAGGTCTCCAAGAGGGTTTCTGCAGTATGTGGTGCAGGTCTGTTCGGAGAACATGATAGTGCTTGTGACGTTCACATATGTCACTGGGACATACTTAGCATCCAAATGATGTGTGCAGGTTTCCAAGAGGGTTTCTGCAATGTGTCGTGCAGGTCTGTTCTGAGAACTTGACAGTGCTTGTGACGCTCACATATATCACTGTGGCATACTTAGCATCCAAATGACATGTGCAGGTCTCCAAGAGGGTTTCTGCAGTGTGTGGTGCAGGTCTGTTTGGAGAACTTGACAGTGCTTGTGACGCTCACATATAGGACTGTGACATATTTAGCATCCAAATGACATGTGCAGGTCTCCAAGAGGGTTTCTGCTATACGTGGTGCAGGTCTGTTCGGAGAACGTGACAGTGCTTGTGACGCTCACGTATGTCACTGGGACATACTTAGTATCCAAATGACATGTGCAGGTCTCCAAGAAGGTTTCTGCAGTACGTACTGCAGGTCTGTCCAGAGAACGTAACAGTGCTTGTGATGTTCAGATATGTCACTGGGACATACTTAGCATCCAAATGACGTGTGCAGGTCTCCAAGAGGGATTCTGCAGTGTGTGGTGCAGGTCTGTTCGGAGAACTTGACAGTGGTTGTGACGCTCACATATACCAATGTGACATACGTAGCATCCAAATGACGTGTGCAGGTCTCCAAGAGGGTTTCTGCAGCACATGCTGCAGGTCTGTTTGGAGAACGTAACGGTGCTTGTGATGTTTACATATGTCAGTGTGACATACTTAGCATCCAAATGACATGTGCTGGTCTCCAAGAGGGTTTCTGCAGTACATACTGGAGGTCTGTCCAGAGAGCGTGACAGTGCTTGTGATGTTCACGTATGTCACTGGGACATACTTAGCATCCAAATGACATGTGCAGGTCTCCAAGAAGGTTTCTGCAGTACGTACTGCAGGTCTGTCCAGAGAACGTGACAGTGCTTGTGATGTTCACATACGCCACTGGGACATACTTAGCATCCAAATGACGTGTGCAGGTCTCCAAGAGGGATTCTGCAGTGTGTGGTGCAGGTCTGTTCGGAGAACTTGACAGTGGTTGTGACACTCACATATACCAATGTGACATACTTAGCATCCAAATGACATGTGCAGGTCTCCAAGAGGGTTTCTGCAGCACATGCTGCAGGTCTGTTTGGAGAACGTAACTGTGCTTGTGATGTTTACATATGTCAGTGTGACATACTTAGCATCCAAATGACATGTGCAGGTCTCCAAGAGGGTTTCTGCAGTGCATGGTGCAGGTCTGTTGGAGAACTTGACAGTGCTTGTGACACTCACATACCTCAGTGTGACATACTTAGCATCCAAATGACATGTGCAGGTCTCCAAGAGGGTTTCTGCAGTACATACTGGAGGTCTGTCCAGAGAGCGTGACAGTGCTTGTGACGTTCACGTATGTCACTGGGACATACTTAGCATCCAAATGACATGTGCAGGTCTCCAAGAGGGTTTCTGCAGTGCATGGTGCAGGTCTGTTCGGAGAATGTAACGGTGCTTGTGATGTTTACATATGTCAGTGTGACATACTTAGCATCCAAATGACATGTGCAGGTCTCCAAGAGGGTTTCTGCAGTGCATGGTGCAGGTCTGTTCGGAGATTTGACAGTGCTTGTGACGCTCACATATATCACTGTGGCATACTTAGCATCCAAATGACATGTGCAGGTCTCCAAGAGGGTTTCTGCAGTGTGTGGTGCAAGTCTGTTCGGAGAACTTGACAGTGCTTGTGACGCTCACATATAGGACTGTGACATATTTAGCATCCAAATGACATGTGCAGGTCTCCATGAGGGTTTCTGCTATACGTGGTGCAGGTCTGTTCGGAGAACGTGACAGTGCTTGTGACGCTCACGTATGTCACTGGGACATACTTAGTATCCAAATGACATGTGCAGGTCTCCAAGAAGGTTTCTGCAGTACGTACTGCAGGTCTGTCCAGAGAACGTGACAGTGCTTGTGACGTTTACATATGTCGCTGGGACATACTTAGCATCCAAATGACGTGTGCAGGTCTCCAAGAGGGTTTCTGCAGTACATGGTGCAGGTCTGTTTGGAGAATGTGACGGTGCTTGTGATGTTCAAATATGTCAGTGTGACATACTTAGCATCCAAATGATGTGTGCAGGTCTCCAAGAGGGTTTCTGCAGTATGTACTGCAGGTCTGTCCAGAGAACGTGACAATGCTTGTGACGTTCACATATGTCACTGGGACATACTTAGCATCCAAATGACGTGTGCAGGTCTCCAAGAGGGTTTCTGCAGTGTGTGGTGCAGGCCTGTTCGGAGAACTTGACAGTGCTTGTGACGCTCACATATATCACTGTGACATATTTAGCATCCAAATGACGTGTGCAGGTCTGCAAGAGTGTTTCTGCTATGCGTGTTGCAGGTCTGTTCGGAGAACGTGACAGTGCTAGTGACTTTCACATAGGTCAGTGTGACATACTTAGCATCCAAATGATGTGTGCAGATCTCCAAGAGGGTTTCTGCAGTACGTACTGCAGGTCTGTCCAGAGAACGTGACAGTGCTTGTGACGTTTACATATGTCGCTGGGACATACTTAGCATCCAAATGACGTGTGCAGGTCTCCAAGAGGGTTTCTGCAGTACATGGTGCAGGTCTGTTTGGAGAACGTGACAGTGCTTCTGACGCTCATATATGTCAGTGTGGTGTACTTAGCATCCAAATGACGTGTGCAGGTCTCCAAGAGGGTTTCTGCAGTACGTGCTGCAGGTCTGTTTGGAGAATGTGACGGTGCTTGTGATGTTCAAATATGTCAGTGTGACATACTTAGCATCCAAATGATGTGTGCAGGTCTCCAAGAGGGTTTCTGCAGTATGTACTGCAGGTCTGTCCAGAGAACGTGACAATGCTTGTGACGTTCACATATGTCACTGGGACATACTTAGCATCCAAATGACGTGTGCAGGTCTCCAAGAGGGTTTCTGCAGTGTGTGGTGCAGGCCTGTTCGGAGAACTTGACAGTGCTTGTGACGCTCACATATATCACTGTGACATATTTAGCATCCAAATGACGTGTGCAGGTCTGCAAGAGTGTTTCTGCTATGCGTGTTGCAGGTCTGTTCGGAGAACGTGACAGTGCTAGTGACTTTCACATAGGTCAGTGTGACATACTTAGCATCCAAATGATGTGTGCAGATCTCCAAGAGGGTTTCTGCAGTATGTACTGCAGGTCTGTCCGGAGAACGTGACAGTGCTTTTGACGTTCACATATGTCACTCGGACATACTTATCATCCAAATGACGTGTGCAGGTCTCCAAGAGGGTTTCTGCAGTGTGTGGTGCAGGTCTGTTCGGAGAACTTGACAGTGCTTGTGACGCTCACATATACCACTGTGACATACTTAGCATCCAAATGACGTGTGCAGGTCTCCAAGAGGGGTTCTGCAGTGTGTGGTGCAGGTCTGTTCGGAGAACTTGACAGTGGTTGTGACGCTCACATATACCAATGTGACATACTTATCATCCAAATGACGTGTGCAGGTCTCCAAGAGGGTTTCTGCAGCACGTGCTGCAGGTCTGTTTGGAGAACGTGACAGTGCTTGTGACGCTCACATATATCACTGTGGTATACTTAGCATCCAAATGACATGTGCAGGTCTCCAAGAGGGTTTCTGCAGCACATGCTGCAGGTCTGTTCAGAGAACGTGACATTCCTTGTGACTTTCACATATGTCAATGCGACATACTTAGCATCCAAATGACGTGTGCAAGTCTCCAAGAGGGTTCACGTGGTGTAGGTTTGTTTGGAGAATGTGACAGTGCTTGTGTCGTTCACATATGTCACTGCGACATACTTAGCATCCAAATGACATGTGCAGGTCTCCAAGAGGGTTTCTGCAGTGCGTGTTGCAGGTCTGTTATGAGAACTTGACAGTGCTTGTGACGCTCACATATCTCAGTGTGTCATACTTAGCATCCAAATGACATGTACAGGTCTCCAAGAGGGTTTCAGCAGGTTCTCTGAACAGACCTGCACCACGTACTGCAGAAACCTTCTTGGAGAACTGCACGTCATTTGGATGCTAAAGTGCTTGTGATGTTCACATATATATTGTCACAGTACTACTAACCTAATCGTTCTTGTACTCAAAACATGCAGTTTCATTTGTCTCTTGAGAACCACTGGTACATTGAGAATCACTGAGAACCATTGAGAACCACTGTAAACCACTGGTAACCATTTAGAATCACTGGTAATGATTGAGAACGACTGGGAACCACTGGGAACCATTGTGAACCACTGAGAACCATTGGGAACCATTGAGAACCACCAGGAACCATTGAGAACCATTCAGAACCACTGGTAACCACTGGGAACCATTGATAACAACTGGAAACCACTGGGAATCACTGAGTGCCGCTGGTAATCATTGAGAACCACTTGGAACCACTGGGAACCATTGTGAATCATTAAGAACCATTGAGAACCATTGGAAACAACTGGGAACAATTTGCAAACAATTGAGAACCACTGGAAACCATTGAGAACCATTGAGAACCACTGGGAACCACTGGGAACCATTGAGAATCACTGGTAGTGAGTGAGAATCACTGGGAACCACTGGGAACCATTGTGAACCTCTGAGAACCATTGGGAACCATTGAGAACCATTGGGAACCACTGGGGAGCATTGAGAACCACTGGTAACCACTGGGAACTATCACTGAGAACCACTAAGAACCACTGGGAACCACTGGGAACCACTGGGAACCATTGAGAACCACTGGGAACCACTGGGAACCATTGAGAATCACTGGTAGTGAGTGAGAACCACTGGGAACCACTGGGAACTATTATTGAGAACCACTAAGAACCACTGGGAACCACTGTGAATCACTGGGAACCATTGAGGACCACTGATAAAACACTAGGAACCATTGAAAATCATTGGGAACCATCTCAATATTTCCCAGTGGTTCTCAATGATAGTTCCCAGTGGTTACCAGTGGTTCGCAATGCTCCCCAGTAGTTCCCAATGGTTCTCAATGGTTCCCAATGGTTTTCAGAGGTTCACAATGGTTCCCAGTGGTTCCCATGCGGTGGTTCTCACTCACTACCAGTGATTCTCAATGGTTCCCAGTGGTTCCCACTGGTTCTTAATGGTTCCCAGTGGTTCTCCATACTTTCCAGTGGTTCTCAATGGTCCCCAGTGGTTCCCAGTGGTTCTCAATGGTTCTCAATGGTTCCCAGTGGTTCGCAGTGGTCCTCAAACCACTGGTAACCGTTGAGAGCCACTTGGAACCACTGGGAACCACTGGTAACGGCTGGGAACAACTGAGAACCACAGCTTGTCTACGGGAGGGGTTCATTCACGAGTGGAAGCAAGCATTACTAGCCCCACCTCTCCCCCTTATGTCACTAAACAACTCATGGTTCTGTTCCACACACAACTCCTCTGGAGCTTTCTTGTCTACTGCAGCATGATACCAACGATATAAGTGGAAAGAAAATGGTGACTGGGGTGCAGGTGGTAACTGCATCCCAGTGGTTACCAGTGGTTCTCAGTTGTTCCCAGCCGTTACCAGTGGTTCCCAGTGGTTCCAAGTGGCTCTCAATGGTTACCAGTGGTTTGAGAACCGCTGCGAACCACTGGGAACCATTGGGAACCATTGAGAACCACTGGGAACCACTGGGGACCATTGAGAACCACTGGAAAGTATTGAGAACCACTGGGATGCAGTTACCACCTGCACCCCAGTCACCATTTTCTTTCCACTTCGGGTGTGGATAGGCTTAAAAAAAAGTCTCAAAAGAACCCAGAACACACCTTGGAGTGCATAGAAGCTCTGGAAATATGCCCTTAGATCCCCCTGGGGTAGGTGGGCATTAGCCCCAGTATTAGGGGCCCCAGTCTTTGCTTTTGCCCTGGGCTCCCCAAATCTACTATACTTACTATACAAGCTGTTCACATTTGAATTCACAGCATGGTTCAAAATTGCACCACACAGAACATTTTTCTGGAGAACATACTGTTTCCAGACCTCCCTAGAACCACTCCTGTTACAGTTATGCTGAGTTCATAAAAACTATTTAGCTACAGGTTTGAGAACATGACTGTGCAGGGCCGTAGCCATCAAATTTGGAGTGGTCAGGTTAGTAGTGCGTACGTAAGCACGCAACAACTAGGGGGGTCTGGGGGCATGCCCCCCCCCAGAACATTTTTGGAATTTAGAGGCTATGAGGTTGCTTCTGAGACCATTTTTGGGCTGATACAATGCTTCTCGGAGGCGAGACGACAGAGTTTTACATGCATGAACATCTACCCTTTCTGCCCGTTTCGGCTTTCCGATCGTTCGCTAATCTCACAAGCGAACGATCGGAATTGCATGCATCGGAATTGCATTTCAAGGTCAACAAACCTGGAAAATCCAAGCTGACAGAATTCTTTGTCTTTGTAAACTTTTAGCGCACAGTCCGTTTTGGGAGTCTTCATCCGTTCACTGTCCGTAAAATTGGGGATTTTCCCCATTTCCTGTCGGCATTGACATCCAATAATCATTAAGTTAGTTAAGATGTGGCCTGGCGGAATCCCTCATGTGGTGGTCGGAACTTTGAAGATAAGCTTAGATCAACTTAAAAAAAAAAACAAAAAAAAAACAGGAGTTTTAGTAGAGTGCTGTAGTGTCAGTAGCTGTGAGTAGTGCGTAATGCCTGCTTGTGAAAACTAGCTTGTGTCTAGAAGCAGCAGAAAGGCTACAGTGGCCAACACTGAACTCACTGGGTAGGCCCAGGTCTTGTGATCGTATGCCAAGCCTAGTAGGTGACCGTGGCCTGGTGCTCTGAGTGCTGGACTGGGCTTTAACTAGAATGCGCAATACATCGTTGGTACCATGCTGCCGTAGAGAAGAAAGCTCCAGAGGAGTTGTGTGTGGAACAGAACCTTGAGTTGTTTAGCGACGTAAGGGGGAGAGGTGGGGCTAATAATGCTTGCTTCCACTCGTGAATGAGCCCCTCCCGTAGACAAGCTGTGAATTTTTTGATGAAGTCAAAGTTGTCCATCCATTTTGGTGAAGTCAAAGTTGTCCATTCCAAGAGTAGTGACAAACGTGAGTCTAGCCAGACTTTGAGAGTAGCTCTGAGCAAAAGCTGGCACAGATTGATTTGAGATACATTGGTGGATAGGACGCTACCTAGAGTGAGTGTGTAGATGCGTCCATCGAGTGGCAATTTTGGGTTCATGAATATATTAATGAGCCGCTGAAACCCTTTTTAAAATTAGGCGAAGCAAGATTGCCCTAAAGCAAACCCTAACCCTGAAACTAAGAGTAACCCTGGTCCTGACTGTAACCCAAGTTTATGTTTTCGTTAACCTCCGCCAAAAGACTTCCCCGCCACCTTGCTGTGCCAGCTTTTGTTCAGAGCTACTCTCAAAGTCAGGCTAGACTCATGCTTGTCACTACTCTTGGAATGGACAACTTTGACTGCACCAAAATGAATGCACATTTCAAAAAATTCACAGCTTGTCTACGGGAGGGGTTCATTCACAAGTGGAAGCAAGCATTACTAGCCCCACCTCTCCCCCTTATGTCGCTAAACAACTCATGGTTCTGTTCCACACACAACTCCTCTGGAGCTTTCTTGTCTACTGCAGCATGATACCAATGATATATTGCGCATTCTAGTTAAAGCCCAGCCCAGCACTCGGCGCACCAGGCCACGGTGACCTACTAGGCTTGGCATACGATCGCAAGACCTGGGCCTACCCAGTGAGTTCAGTGTTGGCCACTGTAGCCTTTCTGCTGTTTCTAGACACAAGCTAGCTTTCACAAGCAGGCATTACGCACTACTCACAGCTACTGACACTACAACACTCTACTAAAACTCATGTTTTTTTTTGTTTTTTTAAAGTCGATCTAAGCTTAACTTCAAAGTTCCGACCACCACATGAGGGGTTCCGCCAGGCCACATCTTAACTAACTTAATTATAAACTGATTATTGGATGTCAATGCCGACAGAAGATGGGGAAAATCCCCAATTTTACGGACAGTGAACAGATGAAGACTCCCATAACGGACTGTGCGCTAAAAGTTTAGAAAGACAAAGAATTCTATCAGCTTGGATTCCAGGTTTGTTGACCTTGAAAATGTAGGGTTCCCTGCCACCTTGACACATCCAGAAAGAAATGATTTTCTTGTGCATATTAGGCTTTGACAACTGGAGGGAAAGTAGCTAACCCTTATTATGGAGATACAATTAATTAACTACACAAGCACTGACACTCAAGTACAGACACATGTAAGCCATGAAGGTATCATATCACATGCAGGGTATAGCTACACACAGGGGCGGCGGAGCAGGGGGGGGCATTCCCAAAGTACAGATTGGGGGGTGCCTTGCCACCCCAATCCGAAGATAGCTACTGCTACTTGATGTGTAATAATATACAACAGTTACTATCAAAATGCCAGTGTCAACGATGCGTCGTTTACTTACCGTACGGTATCCAGCACAAACCATCGTCGTAGTTCGTCTCGCGTAGCCGCGACACTAGGTCGTAGTAGGTTTTCCTGTGGGTGTGACTGGATAAGATTATTTACTTTTAATTAGACAAACACGTGCACTGCCACTGCACTGCCCCCCCCCCCCCCCCCCCCCCCTCAAGCTGTTAGGCGTGGTGATCACTGAACTAGTTTCAGAGTGTAGTACAAAGTAGAAACTGTTCTTGTCCAGGTCGTCAATTCGTCTATAAGATGCCCACCTCATCAGGCCCGCCACGTACGGTCGACTATAGTGACTGAAACGCCTCGTGACGACTGAGGTGTATCGTGGCGAACGGAGGTATTACTCTCGCCATGTACTCTAGTCGGACTAGTGGCATTTGGGTACAAATATGGCCTCAGAAGCGATCTCAGAGCACCTAATTTTTAAAAAAATTTATGGGGGGGGGCATGCCCCCAGACCCCCCTAGCATGTGCGTGCTTACGCACGCACCATCCTCGCGGCCCCCCCAATCTCAAGTACCTTCCGCCGCCCCTGACACAACAAGTTTCTCTGTTTCTGAATTTCGCCAGACTGATTGTTCTCTCATGTTATTAATGAAATTTGTTACCAGTTTAGCAAACATTTTATCGTTAGCTATCATGCTGTGTACGCATAAGAGTATTGAAAGCAGCACACAATAAAACACGGAGTAAGGACGGTACCTGTATAGGAGAGATCCTATCTAGCTACTATGAAACAAAGTTTATTTATATTGCTTACTTACTGAGCTATCAGAAATAGCTAGAAGAAGATGAAGAGGCATTTCTTCTCTCACCTATCACAAGTTATGTGATTGATGCTGAGTTTGATACATAGGAGTAGTGAGCTAGCCTCGTTCCCAGGCCCCGCCCAGCTTTCCGTCGCTTGCAGTACGGAAAAGCGGTAGAGGGCCTGGAATAATTCATCACGTGAGTGACGTAGGGTAGAGAGAAGGGTAGAGAGGACTTAATTGAGCGTAGGCGGATCGTCAACGTGCCCACGCACGTAGTTGATCGATAATCGACAGTACACGTAGCTGTTTTTTAGTAGGAGCCCGTTCTGGCAGTTTTTTCGAACAATAAGCGCAGAGAAAACTTGAGCAAAGCCTAGGAAAGGGCCGCCTTGGCGTTTAATAGCGCCTTGAAAGCCATTCTCCGGGGTGTACAGCGGTCAGTTTGCCAGGTAAGCGAGTAGGTTAGCGTGATTTTCGAATGTACGGGTCTGTGTAAGCTCACCATAGCTTCCGTATTGCCAGGTAATGTAGCATAGTGCCGTCTAGTCCCATTCTGTCGGCCATAAAGCTATCGCAACTGTATTCTGTCCGTACAGCGTGGGCGAGTTCATTCGTTCGCCCACATGTAATTAAGTTCTCTCTACCTATGACGTTTCTCACGTGATAAATTTTACCAGGCTCTCCCCTTTCCTTTCGATTTTTCGTTCGCGCGCGGGGAGAGCCTGGGAACGAGGCTAGTAGTGAGCTAGAACTCTAAAAGTCATTGGCATTTGAACAGCTGCAGGGTTTTATGTGCATAGAGTCCAGTTCATGTGTCTCACAAGCCAGTCAGCCAAATTATTCGGGGTTTTGTTATTTATGCCTTGCCAAACTCTTCATCTTGAAAACCACCTTGTGCTCTAGACTGTCCTATTCGTATGTGTCAAGGACTCATCCAGCCAACGAAGGCTACAAGCCCTTGACTGTACTTATTTCATGATGGTAACCCCCTCCCCCATTAAAAAGTCATGTAAAAAAATTACATGTCTTCGCTTGCTGTTACAAAACATGACATTCGAAACTTTGCTAACTGGACGTCGAGGCGCATGCAAGACGAGGGTGGGGGGGGGGGTGGGGGGGGGGGGGTGGAGCCTTGCAATTTGTTCCGGGAATCAAGGTCAAAGGTCAACCTACGCCGACAACGTTAACGCTAGTTGTATAATGACTCAGCAGAGGATCAGCTGCCTTGCAGCACTGTTGGCATCGCTCTGCACTACGTTTATGCCAGGAGGAACTAATGGCTGTACAGGTGAACGATATCGTGCACACTTTGTGTAAACTACTGGATTGTTCAGTGCTGTCCTGTATAATTTTGTATGTTGATGGTAGCTAATAGCCTAATCCGGAACGACGAGTGCTATATTGATATCCTAAAATTTCATAGTTGTATGCTTGTATTATCTATTAACTGACTACTTTTATTAGATCAGGTCAGTTTGACTAGCAGTATCTCTGGAAGAAATGCTTGTCCCTCGGAGGAAGTCACCTTCACATGTACTGCTCAAGGAACTGCTATCAATCATCAAAGTAGCTCTCATTTGATACCATTATTATGCATATAATTTTGTTTTTTTTTGTTTTTGACTTCAATGCATATACTGTGTGTAGGTTGTTGAAAATCCAAAAACAATAGTAGCTACCACGATATCCAAACGCACCCAGAGAATTGGATATGTAAGGCTTTTGAGGAAACTTTTGAAGTTTACAATGAGGACTGAAGTGAGAGACCCAACTGCATAATATATGTACAGCTGTATACATTATGAGCAGTCAGGTGATAAACGGATTTTGAAGTGAACTGATTGTAGATGTTAAACCCAACCAAACTCTGGACCAGTCCTTTTAGCAATATCATTTGGAAGGTACTTTAAGATTTGGAAGGTATTTTTTAAGATTTATCTTACCATAAAAGAAATTTATTTAATCTCCACAAGGGGATACAATTACAAGCAGCTATAACGCAACGAAGATGCACACTTCCGAGATTAGTGCAGTCATAGAACATGCAGTGAAAGCTGCATAATTATAAGAAACTTATAATAAACAGAATTCTTATTGATGTTGGAGTAACTGGAACCCTTCTGTGGTTAATTGAAAAGAGGTGGAAAATTTCCTTTTAGTCAGTGCAACTTAGTACTAACAACTTTTTGACTATCACAGATCATCAAGGTGTACAGTGTCTTACCAGTCAGCATTGTCTTTGTCCTGTTCTATATCAAGAACTAGCTCTAGGAACAAGACCAATCAGTTTTAGTGAGCACTTCCTCAAAGTCTTCATAAAACAGTGAAATTACTCTTACCCTCCATCCCCCCTCCCCCTCCCCCTCCCCCCCCTCCCCCTCCCCCTTCCCCCCTCCCCTAACAGACATACACTATCTTACGTACATAGTGTATGTCTGTATAGTGTTATTAATGACATCAGAGAAGGTTTCTAAAAAGAAAAGGTTTCTAAAAACAAAAGGTTGCTATACAATACAGTTATAAATTTCACACTCTTGTACAGCATGAAGTGCCTAAGATGCTATTATTGAATTTCAGAAGTAAATGAGAACATGACTCTGAGCTTGTCTTTGAATCTAAGCAGTGTTATCTATAGTATGATAGATAGGGTAGTTCTGCATTGGAATTTCCTCGTAGTGTGGACGTTGCTCCTCTTGTTGACATACAGCAGCCATGTGTTGTGCAACTTTACTCTCCTTTTTGAGTGTTTTCTTCCTCAGCATGATGACACAGAAACAGATAGCAACTAGCAATAAGACACAGCTAAAAGCACCAACTCCAAATATGAGGGCAGTGATAACATTGCTAATAGTATTAAGGGGAATTAACTCATCACCCATTGATCCTGAAGTGCCTGTATGGAAAAGAGAAAGAATGAGGGTTGAGTACACTTCGGAATGAGTCAATATTCATGAACAAATAAACCTCACTTTTAGGAGTTGCCAGATAATCTTCACAGACTAATGATAGAACAGCTGCAGAGAATAGGAAAGTGATGGCAGTACAAGTAAGATAAGGAATCATAGTCAATCACTCTCAGAAACCATTACAAGATAAGCAAACTTCGATACTGGCTTGCAGTGTGTTCATAAGATCATATTTATGTCTCACCAAGCTGAACTGATGCATTGTTTCTGCTTGGCCCAACATCACTCAAACCTGACACTGTGATGGTGTAGACTGCACCTGAAGGTACACTGTCCACAGTGTATGAGGTGTTCAGTACAGGAAGCTCAATGGTGCTGGTATTGTCAAAAACATGATACTGAAGGAGGTATCCAGTCAGTGGAGCAGCAAGTGGGGTGGAAAGAGGAGGCTGTAGAAGAAATTATTATAAGTGTAGATTCATGAAAAGTTGATGAAACTTGTTCAAAGCAGTCAGCGCTGTGTCTTGTATTTTCTTACTTGCCCTATTGCTTGCAAATGTGGTCTGGTATTTTCACTACACGCAGTTTTCTATAACAATGACTTTTGTGTATATGCAAATTTAGCTTAAATTTTCAATACCACTGACGTTGTAGATAACATTTCTTTGACCCCTACAATATTATTATAAACAATTATTCAAAGCTGTAAACAATACAGTGACCATAAAAGTATTATCTTATCAGTTAGTGTTTGCTATTGTTTTCTACAGTATTTATCTGATAATTGTAAGTGTTTGCTATTGTTTTCTACAGTATTTATCCGATAATTGTAAGTGTTTGCTATTGTTTTCTACAGTATTTATCTGATAATTGTAAGTGTTTGCTATTGTTTTCTCCACGCAAATGCAATTCTTATCTATCATATGCTTACCTGCCACTCAATTTGGATTTCATACCCTTTCCTGCATTGTATCACTGCACTGAGATTTGTTGGAGGATGAGGTTCTAGAAAATTAAGGGCAAGAGACAATCGGCTAATAGTCTTGCATGGACAAACTTGTATAGGTAATTGGGTTGACATCTACATTAGAATGGTGTGTAGTTTTGTGAACTAAGGTGAATGTTGTTGACAAGTGGCCTCGAACTATTGCATTAAGTCTGAGAATATTTTCAGCACTGCTGAGCATTATAGCATGCAATATCACATTTTAACCCACCTTGCAGTTCATTGAAGTTCAAAGTTAACTTAAGACCAATTTGACCACGAAGAAGGTTGGCAGTGACACAGTACATATACTCCTGAAATGGTATCAGTTGTAATCCAGTAAAATGAAATGAGTGGCTACTTCCAGGGATTTGTTCTTCCCACTGTGATCCATTTGGGCCAGCAATCTGAATATTGTAGTTTCTGATGCAGTGGTGTCCATCGGTCGGGGTAACCTTCCAGTCCAGTTGAACAGTTGAATTTGGTTTTGGAACTACAGTGAAGTTTTCTAGAGCAACATCTGGTGGAGAGTTTGTGCATGTGTGAAAACAATGCAGAATGTTTCTGAAATGCAATTCAGGGTCGGCATAAGCTATAGCTAACATAAGTCTGCACTAAATAACATTCTAGTATCATCCTAGCTGGGAAATGCTCCAGATGTGCAGGCTTCTTCGCATGTTGGCCAATTTAAAACTTCACTCAAACCGTCCGTCAACACACTTCTCAACTTCAGTACCCTCCTCTGTTCCATGCATGTATACATATATCAGCTACATTAAGAGGATACACTCACTCATAATGTGCAGTGAAAGTGATCGATTGGAGCTTCTGTCTCTACTTGTGCATGTAACTGTGGTTCCATTGCGTGAGGCAGTTGCACGAAAGCTCAGAGAGGAAACCAAGCAACTCTGGTTTCTGTCATAGCTCACAATTTCTGCTCTGAACTCTCCCCCGGAGCGGGGACTTGTGTAGTGCATGGTCTTCTCTCCAAATGCTTCATTTCCCCAGAAAACAGCAGTAGTTTGAGCAGTGCATGTGAAGGTGACTTCCTCTGAGGAGCAAGCATTTCTTCCAGAGATACTGCTAGTCAATACCAGACCTGTTCAAGAATATAAGCATGCATACACAGCAAATTGTAAATCATTCTTCCATGCTTGTCAATCTGACCTGACCTAAGAAATGAATATCAGCACAGCATAAATGGTATTGTGATGCATTTATCAAGCAGTCCACTAGCGTTTTGATTATTACTCTGTGCACAATCTTAATTTAGCTGTAAAACATTGACAGATATAGCTAGCACCTAAATTGACTCAGAGAGACAAGCATTTCTTCCAGCGATACTGCTTGTCAGTCTTACTTGACCTAAGAGAATATCAGTGCGACAGGCGTACGTACCTATGCGTGTGATGCATAGCACATCTACTATTGTCTTAGTAGACTCTATGCTGATTAATCATGCTAAATCTATGTTTTGTAAGTTTACGTATAGTTTGATACAACTACTATAGACATAAACAAGAGACATGACACAATTACCTGTACAGCCATTGGCTTTTCTTGGCACAGACATAATGCAGAGTAACACCAACACTGCTGCAGCAAGACAGCTGAGTATTTGTGGAATCATCGTTTCGACTGTTACTCACCGCTCAGGCAGGAAAGTAGAAAACTCTTGGCTCGCTCCAAGTTAATCGGCAATATGCCTAGAATAGTTATACAGTTACGTCATAGCCTACGATACACAACCCACAAGAGTTCAGGGGCTCCCTTTATTCGATCTGCAAAGTACATGACACGAAAGATGCGACTATGACGGGCCAGGCAACTGATTTGTGGCAATTATTTTGTGTTTCTGTTACTGTAGAGAGATTATCTGTCCCCCGATGCATGCCAAAGTAGTTGAAAGTAATAACTTTTACGCAGCAAATATTCATACTATAGCCTGAGCCTATAGCCTTTGATCAGACCGAAACTGATTAACGTGGCTGAGGCGCCGATTGAAGTAACTAGTTTGCATGAGGTGGAGTCTGAATTTTGCAACCACGGTTGTAATAGCTCTTCACAGTGTTATACACTAATGACCTGAAACACTCAACTATATTAATTCCAGAAGAACACCAACACCAACTTATGGAAGCCAGTAAGGTTCAAGGGTTCAAAAGGCTCTTCTGACGGATTCTGAGGTGAGCAGAGATGGCAAGAGACTATACCCTCCTCTGATCTGGTTTGCCTACAGACTCAAGGAGTTGCAAGTTCATACCTGCTTCCACACTGGTTTCCATCAACCAGTGAATCCTGTTCTTCCACAGAGTTGTTGGTGAATGAAAGTTTCAATCCTGAAAAAAGTGCACCGCGGCACTAACCAATAATACCCACTCAGATTGGATCTCCAAGCCTTTTTTCCGGCCACCCATTTTTTAATGCTCTTGTATGGCTGTTAATTTGCTCCCTATTCTACACAACTTATTTAGCATCTTGGCATAATCATGTTTGCATAACAACCTATTTATTCATTCCTAAGTACACTCAGCCCTCACTCTACACCCTTTCACACAGACACTTCAGAATCAACAGAATCAGATTCAAGACCCTTAGTTACGTCCCCTTAATACTATTACTACTGTCATCACTGCCATCACATTTGGAGTGGCAACTTTTACCTTTATTTTATTGCTTGCTGCTATCTGTTTTTGTGTCATCATGCTCAGGAAGAGAACACTCACAAAGGAGAGCATGCATGACTGCTGTTTCTAAACAAGAGGAGCAAGGTCCATGCTATGAGGAAATTCCTTTGAAAGGTCCACGCTATGAGGAAATTCCTTTGAAAGGTCCACATTATGAGGAAATTCCTTTGAAAGGTCCACACTATGAGGAAATTCCTTTGAAAGGTCCACATTATGAGGAAATTCCTTTGAAAGGTCCACACTATGAGGAAATTCCTTTGAAAGGTCCACGCTATGAGGAAATTCCTTTGAAAGGTCCACACTATGAGGAAATTCCTTTGAAAGGTCCACGCTATGAGGAAATTCCTTTGAAAGGTCCAAACTTTGAGGAGATTTCTTTGAAAGGTCCAAACTATGAGGAGATTTCTTTGAAAGTCCTCATTATGAGGAACTTCCAATGCAGAATTACCCTCATTATTAGTAAAAGATATTGCTTAGGTCATATATATCAAAGAGCACTCCAGAATCATTTATCATTCAGTTCTGAAATCCATAAGTAGCAGTAAGCATGCAGCTGTTTATGTTGTACAAGATTGTGTGGTGTGTAACTGTACTGAAATCTCTTGGTTTAAAACCCCACCTCTTCATGTCATCACGAACATAATTTGCTCACCTAGTAGGTATAGCCACGTTGTATGTGTGACATGGTAGACATTTAGATTACAGTGCCTAGTGATGCAAATGTGTTCATTAGTAACTGTTGTACACTCAATCAGAATTGGTGCCAAACCAGTACATGTGTCAATACATAACATGAATTGCAAATGAAAAGGCCAGGATTATGTTTGCCTTAGAATGCTTACTGCTCCTGGGAGAGCATAAAAGTGGTCAATTTAACAACATGCATCTAACTTGCACACAAATGAAGTATGATTGCATGCACCCTCATTAAATTAGTGAACATTTAGATGCATCTAGTTGCAGTTGTCCCATTTTACACACTTGTGGTTAAAGAAAATTAAATTGGGTGATTGGGTGATGGTGGCAATCTAGCTGAAAAACTCTTGAATGTACAAAATAAAAGTTAAATCAAACAACAGTTAGTAAACCATCTAGGAGCATTTCATCCTATTTGACAATAATCAAAAACTTTTTGTAGAGAAACACATGTGCGCTTCTGATTTTTTGCCCCACTGTTTTGCATGTGAACCAGAAACCTTCCAAGAACCACCCATACTGTTGAAGAGAGGAAGATACACATTCACCTGCTGGAGGTGTATATATTCTAGTGGCACTGCATGAGACTGGTTGCCATCTTTGTTCAGTCTCCACACAAATGCTTAGATCAGGAAAAGAAGCAAGCGTAGGGGTGAAGGGGGGAGGGTCAGTAATGCCCACTGTGGTCCTGGTTCACTTAGTCTACTTATAGCTACCTCTAATCCAACATTGTGATTGCAGAGTGAGGTATATTTCTGGTCAAGGGTTCACTAGAACTGCAGTTGACTCCATGCAGTCCTAGTAGTCAAGATACTGTTGGATAGAAGCAGGGGCAGGAAGATGACACAATACTGATATAATCACATGCAATGAACCATATTGGCAATAGAGCTTGCTGAATTGCCCTTCACTAGTAGCCGCAATAATTAAAACTCTTCTGCCATACCGTATTGTTTCTAAAACTTCAGCAGAAAAATAATAATTATGTGCACACCTTGCCGTAATAATTACAAATATATGGAGAGAGAGATTTATCAGCTGTTTCAGTACTAGCTACAAAGAGGACAAATAGGTGTTTACAAAACTAAGTTGTAATACATTATAGTCAATTGGATAGGTTCTAGCAATGTGATCGGCCAGATTATTATCACCAGGCTAGTTCAATGTTCTGGTCAACCACCCAATGGTGAACCTTAATCTGTGCATGGTTTGAAGAAGGGACTATGAGTTCACTCTAATTAGGTCAACAACTCAAAAGTTTGTGAACAACATTTTTGGAACCTATTTCTCATCCTCCATTGTACTCCATTTGTGTGTTGTGGCTTATTTCATTTTGAGTTTGGTTTTTAATACGTAGTACTTATATAACACTAAGTAGTCACAGTTCTATATATTTGGGTTCATGTCCAATGTTACATTTTCTGGAGTTCGGATTTACCCATAAGTTTAACAATATAACAACAAATGCAAACCACAAAATTTTAGTAGGTGTCTCATAATAGGTACCATCTCTCATAATAGCTACACTTAGGTGTATGACAAAAGTAATAGCTAACTCTATACAGTGAGACAGAACAATATGTTTTTACCACTAAATACCATAGGCACATGACTTTAAACTAAAATCAAACACTGACAGCCACTACTTTTCTCCAGTCAATTAAACATGTTTGTGTCTTATAACTGGGGGGTATACCCTACACCCTATTAATTCGTACACCCCCCTTTTCCGGGAAAAAAAAAAAGCCAAAAAAAAACAAAAAAAAACAAAAAAAAAAACAAAAAAAAAAAACAGTAATTTACGTATTCTAATTTATTCGTAGACGTAAAAATGATATTATTATTCTATTGTTCGCGGAAGCGCGCGTTTGAACACAAGCACTCTGAGTTGATGCAAGTATGGTGAGAGCGTTTTCAACGTCCACAAATGCGAATGAACACGTTCTTTTGTGAAGCCTCGCGAGACTAACGTTCGGCGAATGCTGTACAGCATGCTGTAAGTTCATTCTTCGATGTCGGCTTAGAGGTCTTCGTGCAGTCAAGTTGTGGAGCCTCTTCAAGTTGCTCTCCCCAGCGTAGGCATATCAGAGAGACGGTAGACTCTCTATGTAGGGATGGCGCCGACGTGCAATATATGCAATACTTAAGCAAAAGCCGTATAACTTCACCACAAACACGCTAAAAGTTATTTAAGCGCCCAGGCTTCCTCTTTGAGTGCCTTTGTGATCAGCAAGACTCATCTAGTTGCCCAAACGCCACGCGGAAGACAGCTAAACGCAAAAGTGTGCGGTAGTAAAAGTGCCATTTTTCTTCTTTCTTTGTCAAACAACGATAACTCGAAAACGGCTCAAGTACTCACCTTGATTTTAGCACGAAACCGATGCTCATCACAGCGCGCAGCTTCCCAACCACTCAGCGTCTTCATAGCTTCAAATTTACCCTCAAAAAAGCTGTTCACAGCACTGCCCCGACTGCTGTCCGTTGCGTAGGACGCCAATTTGAGGTGGCCTGTTGGCAGTTTGTCCTCTGGCCCCAGCTTTACCTACATGAGCGGTGATGTGCGAACAACAGTTGATGATGTTGAGGCTACCTCTCTGATGTCAGGTTGTCGTATTCTCTCTATGGATGACCTCAATACCTCTGATCATCTTCCTTTGTTTGTGGGTATGGTGTATGCACCTGTCAGGAGGATCATATGGAGGGTGCAGTGTTTCAGAGGATTGACCGGGACCAAGCTAGGCGATCTGGAGAAATGGTTGATTATACGAATACAGTTAAGAGTCACCTAGTTCCACTCCTCAACACCAGTCATGAGAGTGTACAGGACATTGATCAGGAGCTGAAATATGTAGCAAGGGTGCTATGTGATGCCGCATGCTGAGAAAACTCTTCCTCTTATTCAACCCATGCAGAAGGCCACGGAGATGGAAGGATAATACTCTGACTGCCTTATGTGCACAGAGCAGATCAGCTCATAGAGCATGGAAGGATGCAGGCTGTCCATCTGAAGGATCTCTCTCTGATGGAAGTATGGGCTCACCACTTCAGTAACCTGGGCAAGTCGAAGGTGGGTGAATCTCCTGGGCTGCAGGAGTTACAACAGACAGTGGATGCCTTGGCTATGCAGTCACTGGATATGGAGGAGCATCTTCTGGATGCTTCTTTCACTGCTGAAGAAGTGGGTTTTGCCGTCAGGAAACTGAAGAGAAGGAAGGCCCCTGGGCCTGATAATCTGATGGCTGAGCATCTGATTGAGGGGGGTGATGTTGTTACCACATGGCTGACTGGTATCTTGAATGCAGTTGTCAATCTTGAGTCGGTGCCAGATAGCCTGAAGCGGGGAGTGGTCGTTCCGGTCTACAAAGGGAGTGGAAAAGATCTTCTGCTTGTGGAAAGTTACAGAGGTGTGACCTTGTCCTCAGTGGTGACCAAGGTGTTGGAATTCTTGGTTCTTGAGAGACTTCACATAGTATTCCTGGAAGCATCCATTCCCCACCCCAACCAGTCAGCGTACAGAAAGAGGGTGTCCTGTGGTGATGCAATCTTTGCCACCCAGGAGGTCATTGGCAGGTATTTGTGGGGTGGTAGCCAGGTCTTCATGTGCCTATACGATTTGCAAAGAGCGTTTGACTCGGTTGAGTACCCAGTGTTGTTACAGAGGTTATATGAGGTGGGAGTGAATGGGAAGTGTTGGCGGCTCATGAAGAGTTGGTATGAGGGAGCCACTTGTCAGGTGAAGGTGGATGATGGGATGTTGTCTGAGCCATACCCAATACAGAGAGGTGTCAAACAGGGATCAGTTCTCTCTCCTGCTCTTTTCTTGCTTGTCATGGACCCCTTGCTGAGGGTGGTTGAACAGTCTGGGCTCGGTCTCTCTGTAAACAACTTCTATGCGGGGGGGTTCATACATGCCGACGATATCAGGACCCTTGCCACAAGTACAGGCTCAGTGGAGGGGCAGGTGAAGATGGTAAAGGATTTTGCTGCCCACAACTTCCTCAAGCTAAATGTTCAGAAGTGTGAAATTGTGATGTTCAGTCATGGTTGTGGTGCTGGCGTGATCCCTCAGTGCGAGGTTGATGGTTCTGAAATCCCAGTCAGGAATGCAGCCAAGTGTTTAGGGTACTGGTGGAGAGGAGACATGGTGGCCTCGCCATCAGTGGAGGAGAATATTAGGAGGGCACGCAAGTCTTTCTTCCACTATGGAAGTCTGGGTGCTTTTCAGGGAGAACTGAGCCCCCTTTCAACAAGATCCATCATTGAGACATGTGTCATGCCTATTCTTCTCTTTGGCAGTGAGAACTGGATTGTCTCTGGAGGCATTCTTGAGCAGCTTGAGAGCTTTCTAGGGGAACTTGCAAAGAGAGCTCTGAAATGGCCCAGACACTTTTCAAACACAGCGGCTATGACTGTCCTGGATCTAGAATCTGTAACATCTAGGATAGTGGTGCGGAAGCTCGGGTTCTTGAAGAGGCAGCTGGCTGTGGGTGCCGTGGGTGTTGCAGCCGTGGCGATGAGGTCACTCCTGGATGATCCTAACTCTCTTTGTCTAGTTGGTGAATGTAGAGAGCTGGAGGAACACTTTGGAACCAACTATACTGATACTATTCTGGAAGGAGGTGATGAAGTAAGTATGCAGGAGGTGAAGAGAGTGGTAAAGCAAGCGGACAGGGTGAGCAAATTGGAGAAATGCAGAGAGAGAGCCCCTCTTATAGTTGAGGTTGTGGATAATGGAGGGAGCTGGGCCAGACTTTGGGATTCTGCACTACATCTGGGTACACGGCATACAGATGGGCTCAAGGCCCTCTCAAGGATGCTGGCACATCATGGTCATGGATCAAAGCCGTGTCCTCTTTGTGACGAGAACAACCTTGCTCCCAACCCCATCGGACACCTTTTGAGAGTGCATCAGCATGAAATTGGCTTGGACAGAACCCCTTTAGACTCAGTGGACCAGCTATTGACACAGATAGCGGACTGTAATATCCAGTTTTTGTATAAGTTTAGGAAGCTTTTCCTACCGTTCTGAGTCTTTTATATGTACACTGTCGTGCCCCTTGTAGGGCTTTATCGATGAACCTTGAACCTTGGACCTTGAACCTTGGACCTTGAACCTTGAACCTTGAAACTTGAACCTTGAACCTCGTTCCCAGACCGAAAACCACGGTCATTGATCTGGGAACGAGACTAGTGCTCACACGAAATCGCGCGCGTTGACTGTAGAGTGTAGTGCAGGCTGGCACGGTCTATTCCCGTGGTTGTGGGAAAGGCTTATGGACACTACGTAGGTAAGGAGCTGTATTCAGTTGCTTACTTATAGCTACACTATAAATACAGCTTTAGGTAACGCCTGGATGGTCAGTTTTATGCTCTGTCGGTACAGTTATCTGTACTGGTCAGTTGTCATGTGATCGTAAATTGTATTAACGTGGCGGGGGAAGTCACTCGGCGGAGGTTACGAAAACATATACCTGGGTTACAGTCAGGACCAGTGTTGCTCCTAGTTTCAGGGTTAGGGTTTGGTTTAGGGCAATCTTGCGTTGCCTAATTTTAAAAATGGGTTTTAGACTAGTAGCTTATTGCGGAGCGCATTAGCGCGAGGCTCTGAATGAGGGATCTATTCTCGCAATGTACGTGCGTACGTACGTACGTACGTACGTACGTGTCGGTCACGCTTAGGAATGTCAATTTGCGGTATCGCTTAGGAATGTCAATTTGAGGTTACGCCCGGAATGTCAATTTGCGCTCACGCCCAGGCAGGATATCGGATACGTGCATTACACGACGAAGTCGGGACGACGTTTCTTGCCGACGAACGACGGGGAGGACAGCGCGACTAGCCCTTCGCAACGTACGTATTTGCGGAGCGAAGTGCATAAACGAGTGCTGAACGCAGCCGACGGCTGCCGACTCTGAGAAAAAAAAAACAAAGAAGTCAGCCCACCGTAGAAAGCCAAGAGAGCGACAGAAGAACAAGAAAGAGTTCAAAAGTAGAAATCACGTATTGGAGATTGTTTACAAGCAAGGTATTTAGGCTCACTCTTCACGTTACCGTTGTTTTGTACTGTTCTTTGGACTCACACTAAACGAGCGACGCCTGACACCTGCGCCGCACGCCCCATCCGCGCATGCCGCTTGGAGCGGCGCGAGGCATCATACGCATGCGTAGTCCTAGTTAATATATTCATGAGCCAAAATTGCCACTCGATGGATGCATCCACATGCTCACTGTAGGTAGCGTCCTAACCACCAATGTATCTCAAATCATTCTGTGCCAGCTATTGTTCAGAGCTACTCCCAAAGTCAGGCTAGACTCATGTTTGTCACTACTCCTGGAATGGACAACTTTGAAAATGAATGCACATTTCAAAAAATTCACAGCTTGTCTACGGGAGGGGCTCATTCACGAGTGCAAGCAAGCATTACTAGCCCCACCTCTCCCCCTTATGTCGCTAAACAACTCACAGCTCTGTTCCACACACAAACACCGTTCAGCTTTCCTGTCAATGGCAACGTAGTACTAACGATATATTGCGCATTCTAGTTAAAGCCCAGCCCAGCACTCGAAGCACCGGGCCTGCCCAATGAGTACAGTCTTGGCCACTGTGGCCTTTCTGCTGCTTCTAGACACAAGCTTGCTTTCACAAGCAGGCACTTCACGCTACTCACAGCTACTGACACTACAGCACTCTACTAAACTCCTTCTTTTTTTTTTGTTTGTTTTTTTTTTGTTTGTTTTTTTAAGTCAATCTAAGCTTATCTTCAAAGTTCTGACCACCACGTGAGGGGTTCCGCCAGGCCACATCTTAACTAACTTAATTATAAACTGATTATTGGATGTCAATGCCGACAGGAAATGGGGAAATTTTACGGACTGTGAACGGATGAACTCACAAAACTGACTGTGCGCTAAAAGTTTGCAAAGACAAAGAATTCTATCAGCTTGGATTCCAGGTTGTTGACCTTGAAAACACAGGGTTCCCTGCCACCTTAAAGGAAATTGGCTTCACAAAGGGGTCAAAATCTGGTACAGAGAGTTATTAGCCCTCCATCGGATTCCAGCTGGCATATTACATGCTTGAAACCACTGCTAAGCTGTCTGATTCAAGTTCTAGGGTTGTGATTACACTTGAACAAATCTTCTTAGGCTTAGGTCTAACTGTAACTGAGATTAGCATCAAAAAAGTACAGAAACAAGAAATAAAAAACATTAAAAAGATGTAGGGATGGCATGCCAAAAAGTCAAACAAGGTAGGGATGATAGCATAAAAGCAAAGGTCAACATAAAGGCAATGCCCCATCCCTACATCTTTTTCACACTGCAGTTAGACAGCATGCTTGAAACCTAAACCTGCACCCATCCGTGGAGTTAGTGCTGTAAATGAGCACCGACCACTTGAGTTTTTAAACACTATACAGCACTTACTCCTGCAGCTCACTTCAGCTCAGTGTCTAGGTTGTATAAGCGGTCCCATATAGTGTACAATATTAAATGCCAACAATTAAGGGTTCCACCGTTACTACAAGTAGCATGTCAGCACCAAAAGCTACCTGGTCGCTACATGCATAGCTTCCGACAAGGCACATACCCCATGCTGCTAGACTACACTGCAATCTGGACCCCAGACCCCAGGCTATGTGGGAGGAGGAAAGTGGCCTGAGAACAAGGCTACAGCTATGCCCTCCAAGAACTGCCAGTAAGGTTGTGGTACGTTATAACTGCAGTGTGAAAAAGATGTAGGGATGGGACATTGCCTTTATGCTATCATCCCTACCTTGTTTGTATACTTTTTGGCACACCATCCCTACATCTTTTTAATGTTTTTTTCTTATTTCTTTATATATACGTATGCACGTAGATTGAAGCCAAAGTTGCTTGTTACTAGTTGTTATACATAATGAAGCTGAAGAAGTGCCTGCTGATCGGTTTCCTTCGTGTCGAAAACTTCCACGCGTTTTTCTTCTATTCATTCGTACACCTGCAGGTGACTACAGTGACCAAAGTATTGTTTCGACACCTGCATCTTATCCATTACCTCCTCCAAGTATAAAAAAGATGCTTTTTTTCAGGTACAAGAGAGACAGTACTGTAACATAGTGTATGTCTGTATAGTGTTATTGATGACACTATAATACTATAGAAAAGGTTTCCAAACCAATAGGTTGCTGTACAGTTATCAACTCATGCACACTCTTGTACAACATAAAGTGCTAGTATCGAATTTCAGAACTAAACAATAACATGACTCTGAGCTTGTCTTTGAATCAAGCAGGAGGTTCTAGAGTATGATAGACATGGTAGTTCTGCACTGGAATTTCCTCATAGTGTGGACCTCTCAAAGAAATTTCCTCATAGCGTGGACCTTGCCCCTCTTGTTTAGAAACAGCAGTCATGTGTTGCAAAACTTTACTCTCCTTTTTGAGTGTCCTCTTCCTGAGCATGATGACACAGAAACAGATACCAGTAAGCAATAAAATACAGGTAAAAGCCCCAACTCCAGATGAGATGGCAGTGATAACAGTAGTAATAGTATTAAGTGGACTAGACCCATCATCCACTGATTCTGTTGATTCGGAAGTGTCTGGATGGAAGAAAGGTAGAAGAGGTCTGAGGGCACCTCACTTAGTAATGAAAAACTAGTGTTATATTTATACTCCCAGCAAATGAAACTCACTTTGAGTTGCCACTGAACTTTGAGTTGCCACTGAACTTTGAGTTGCTACTGAACTTTGAGTTGCTACTGAACTTTGAGTTGCTACTGAACTTTGAGTTTGTACTGAACTTTGAGTTTGTACTGAACTTTGAGTTTGTACTGAACTTTGAGTTTGTACTGAACTTTGAGTTTGTACTGAACTTTGAGTTTGTACTGAACTTTGAGTTTGTACTGAACTTTGAGTTGCCACTGAACTTTGAGTTTGTACTGAACTTTGAGTTTGTACTGAACTTTGAGTTGCTACTGAACTTTGAGTTTGTACTGAACTTTGAGTTTGTACTGAACTTTGAGTTGCTACTGAACTTTGAGTTGCCACTGAACTTTGAGTTTGTACTGAACTTTGAGTTGCTACTGAACTTTGAGTTTGTACTGAACTTTGAGTTTGTACTGAACTTTGAGTTGCCACTGAACTTTGAGTTGCTACTGAACTTTGAGTTTGTACTGAACTTTGAGTTGCCACTGAACTTTGAGTTGCCAGAGAACCTTCACAGGGTGATGATGGAACAGCTTCATGTAGAGAGTAGGAAAGTAATGTTGGTACAAGTAAGATAAGGAACCATTAACAGAAACCATAACAACACTATAGTTGTTATAGTTGTATATGGCATGGTTCTAGCCTCGTCCCCAGGCGATTTTCTTCTCCCACATGCCGGCTCATAACGAGGCTAATGTGATCTAGCAGCATTGCATCAGCCGTAGTGTGAAAAAGATGTAGGGATGGGGCTTTGCCAATATGTTGACCTTTGCTTTCATGCATTATCCCTATCTTGTTTGCCTACTTTTTGGCATGCCATCCCTACATCTTTTTACATTTTTAATGTTTTTTAAGTCTTGTTTCTGTACTTTTTTGATGTTAATCTCAGTTACAGTTAGACCAAGTGTAACCGGAACACCAGAACTTTTGAACTATGTGTAATATAGCAGCTAGAACCTGATGAAAGGCCAACCACTCTCCCTACCAAACTTTGTGAAACCAATTTCATGATTCAGTTGTCATGACGACTGACCAGCTGCAGCACAGAAAACTATCATACTGACAACTGACCATCCTAGCTTTACAGTTCACTAAAGCTGTGAGTAGGCTATTTTAATGTAGCTACGAGTAGGTAGCGCCTTACCTACGTGGTGTTCATAAGCCTAGCCCAATGCCGCGGAGGGGAAAGACCGTGCCAGCCACGCGTACTGCCCGCTGGCCATTTCGCTTGTGTACTAGTCTCGCTTCCAGACCAATGACCGTGGTCTTTGGTCTGGGAACGAGACTTCGTGTACGCATGCGTACAAAATTAGAAAATGGCGTCCTAAGCAACGGACAGCAGCCTCAGAGTGTTGTGAATGGCTTTTGTTGACCAGGGTGAATTTGAAGCTATGAAGTCGCTGAGTGGTTGGGAAGCTGCGCGCTGTGATGAGCATCCGTTTCGTGCTAAAATCAAGGTGAGTGCTTGAACCGTTTTTGAGTTATCGTTGTTGAACAAAAGTCGTAACGAAGAAAGAAGAAGAAAGAAGAAAGAATACGAAAAATGGCACTTTTGCAACCGCACACTTTTGCGTTTAGTCGTCTTCCGCGTGGCTTTTGGGCAACTATATCAGTCTTGCTGATCACAAAGGCACTCAAAGAGGACGTCTGGGCGCTTAAATAAGCTTTTAGCGTGTTTGTGGTGAAGTTATACGGCTTTTGCTGCATATATTGCGCGTCGGCGCCATCCCTACATAGAGAGTCTACCGACTCTCTGATACTGTGTGCTTCAAAACTACCCTAGGTTATCATTTTGTTGTCAGTTTATGTAGCATACAATACACCTGGGAGTGTACTAAACTGTAACAATTTACTGTATATATCTGCAACCACTGATGAGTGAAGCCAATGTGAATTTCACCTGAAATAGGTGTAAATTCGTTCCTACCCAGCAAGAAGTGTGTTAACAACATTGAATGTTGGTTCACATTAACAACTGCAGGTGACTACTAATCCATTACCTCCAGTATAAAAAATATGCAGGTACAAGAGAGACGGTACTGTAACATAGTGTATGTCTGTATAGTGTTATTGATGACACCAGACAAGGTTCCCAAACCAATAGGTTGGTGTACAGTTATCAACTCACACTCTTGTATAACATAAAGTGCTAATATCAAATTTCAGAACTGAACAATAACATGATTGTCTTTGAATCAAGCAGGAGGTTCTAGAGTATGATAGACATGGTAGTTCTGCACTGGAATTTCCTCATAGTGTGGACCTTTCAAAGAAATTTCCTCATAGTGTGGACCTTTCAAAGAAATTTCTTCGTAGTGTGGACGTTGCTTCTCTTGTTGAGAAACAGCAGTCATGTGTTGCGAAACTTTACTCTCCTTTTTAGGCGTCCTCTTCCTGAGCATGATGACACAGAAACAGATACCAGTAAGCAATAAAACACAGCTAAAAGCCCCAACTCCAGATGAAATGGCAGTGATAACAGTAGTAATACTATCAAGTGGACTAGACCCATCATCCACTGATTCTGTTGATTCGGAAGTGTCTGTATGGAAGAAAGGTAGAAGAGGTCTGAGGGCACTTCACTTAGTAATGAAAAACTAGTGTTATATTTATACTCCCAGCAAATGAAACTCACTTTGAGTTGCCACTGAACTTTGAGTTGCCACTGAACTTTGAGTTGCTACTGAACTTTGAGTTGCTACTGAACTTTGAGTTGCTACTGAACTTTGAGTTGCTACTGAACTTTGAGTTGCTACTGAACTTTGAGTTGCTACTGAACTTTGAGTTGCTACTGAACTTTGAGTTGCTAGAGCACCTTCACAGACTAATGATGAAACAGCTGCATGGAGAGAGTAGGAAAGTAATGTTGGTACAAGTGTAAGATAAGGAACCATTAACAGAAACTATAACAACACTATAAGAACAGATTGGGTGTTTTACCCTGGTCACATGGCTTACTTTGCTAAAACAAACAGGGAGGTAGGTTCCTTATCAGAATGAGGAGGATACTACATAGAAACTGGTTGTCTTATACAATTAGCCACTAGTACCAAAGTAAACCATGCAACCAGGGTAACCACTCTGTAGTTCAAACAAGTAGTCTGTTTTTACAGTGGATTGGTAGTTAAGCTAAATTCAATACTGGCTCACATTATGTTGATCCTACTCATGTGGTATAAATGTCTCACCAAGCTGAATAGATAGATTGTTCTTGCTTGGCCCCACATCACTCAAAGCTGACACTGTGATGTTGTAGACTGCACCTGAAGGTACACTGTCCAGAGTGTATGAGGTGTTCAGTACGGGAAGCTCAATGGTGCTGACATTGTCATAAACATGATACTGCAGGAGGTATCCAGTCAGTGGAGCAGCAAATGGAGTGGGAAGAGGGGGCTGTAGAAGAGATAATATAATATATTATGCAGGAGGTATCCTATCACTGGAGCATCAAGTGGGTCAAGAAATGGGGCCCTTAGAAGAAATCATAAGTGCAGATTAATGAAAAGTTGGCAAAGTCATGTCTAGTTGAAAGTGGCCAGTGCTATCTCTTACATTTTCTAACTCTCGTGTAAAGTCCCTTTGCTAGCACAGCATCTTAGTACACTACAGTTTACAACTGATTTAAATTTTCAATATAAACTGTAGAGTCTTTGTTCCCTACAGTATTATCAAAGCTGTAAACAATACAGTGACCATAAAAGTATTATCTTAGTAGTTAGTGTTTGCTATTGTTTTCTCCATGTAAATACAGTATTTATCTGTCATGTGTTTACCTGCCAGTCAATTTGGATTTCATACCCTTGCTTGCATTGTATCTCTGCACTGAGATTTGTTGGAGGATGAGGTTCTATATGAAAATGAAACAACACATTAGCGATATAATTTCCAAACACATCAATTAAAGGAAATATTGATTCAGATCAGCCTTTCGAATAAATGCATTCAGGTCTGTGATCTATATCTTCAGACCCCTGCTGCCACTGACTGACTTACAATGCTGGTAATTGTGCATCAACTCACCATGTAATTCAACAGTTATTGTTTGCTTGATGGGGGCAATCTGATTGTGATCAAGGTTGGCAGTGACACAACAAGTGTAGTCCTGAAGTGGTATCAGTTGTAATCCAGTAAAATGAAACGAGTGGTTATTTCCAGGGATTTCTTCTTCCCATTGTGATCCATTTGGCCCAGAAACCTGAATGTTGTAGTTTCTGATGCAGTAGTGTCCATCTGTTGGGGTAACCTTCCACTCCAGTTGAACAGATGAGGTTGAGTCAGGAACTACTGTCAGATGCTCAAGGGTGATGTTTTCTAGAACAATATCTGGTGGAGAATTTAGCACATCAGAATGGTCCACAATCTGTTAGCACCTAAGCATCATATTGTCTAATCAAACAAAACAGAACAAACAATTGGTGGCTAGCTAGGGGGCAATTTGGTTTATCTTTGTCAGATTATCTGAATTGAAGTTGTGAAAAAGAAGTTGACTTGTACTTTAACGGCAGGATATGGTACTGAGTATCAGAGCAAGCAGCTGTTTCAACAGAGATAGGTTTCCAACAAGAAAACCGCTCAAACGGTACAAGTAGGAAGGCTTATCTTGCCTTCGTTTTACACTTACCTTATTAAAACCCATGATGCACAACAAATTAGAATTTATGGGTGGATCCAATTTAGTGCAATACCAGGAAAGAAGCCTCTCAGTTGTCCCAGTCAGTTTATTTTGTGACAACAAAGGGCTGTCAAGAACAATTTCGAGGAGAAAGAGCTATCCCATAAATGTTCTACTTTGAAACTTTCTGTTGCTGCAGCTGCTACTGTCTATCAAGCCCTCACTTCTGGACAAGACTGGAAAATGAAGGCCAGGGAACTCTTTGCATTTCTGTTTTGACCCAAAAATACTTTGTTCCGTTTGAATCCATTTAATGCAAGAGATTCAATTCCTGAAATTTATGGATGCATGGATGATTATCCAACCTCTTACACGCCACTTAGGATAGCAATCATTACAAGCAACTACCGCGACATACCCGAGGTTTATGCAAGCATGGCACAATAAAGACTGCTACACCCAGTTTGCATACAATTGTAAGCCAGTTTTATCACATTGAGAAGATTTTCAAATTAAATATAGGCCCTAAAGAGTTCATTAATGGCCATTCAGCAGGCATGTTCATGAGAACCAGTCAACTAAACTTAGGTAAACTGAGGTTGATGTGACTTCTATGACCATGGATGTGCTCAATATAAGTATAGTTCAGGCATTTTTTAGACGGGTGTCTCTAATCGCTGGAATGGAATATGGAATGGAATGGTGGAATGGAAAATGGAACGGAACTGTGAATATACATAGTTACAGCTAACTCGTGTAACTGACGCTGCTCAGTCTAGATTGAGCTAGCTACTATGTGTCTAGGGCTCTTATCTCACCGTGCAGAGGCTGTATGAGCAAGTCCAGTGCATGTTAGCAGCATTCTTCCTTGTCTGGTATCACGGTCAGAACTCGGAGTCCCCGGAGACCAGCTACAGTGCCATACATAGGAGTCACGCTTACTACTGTGTAAAGGAAGGCTGCTACTAAGGTTGTGTGACCGAGGATTGAGGTGCACAGACAAGACTGAAGCGAAGAAACTGAGGATCGAGCACTAATTTCTGCCATCAAGCACATTCAAGTTTGTCTACGAAGACTATAACTATGGTCTTGCGAAGCCAGACCCTTGTTTTTCATTCGAGAGTCAGGCTTGCAAGACTAGAATAACAAAGCATCTGATGATGAGCCAGCAACGGTACCATGCTAGGATAATGAAGCATGACGGTGGGCAATGCTGTACTTGTTCATAAAGCTTCTGCAGTGAGATAACAGCCCTGGAGATAAACTAGGTAGTTCAACCGTCAGTTACATGAGTTAGCTGTAACTATGTACTTTCACTGTTCCATTCCATTTTCCATTCCACCGTTCCATTTCATATTCCATTCCAGCGATTAGAGACGCCCTGTTTTAGACAGTGAGTTTGCATGAACACACATTATCATCTTCATTCACTGTGTGTTGCTACACCTACATCTGAATCCTATGAAACTATATATATGCAATGCATGTGGCCAATATACTTGAACTTTCATATACTATTCTTGGATAAAATTTAGAGGAAAAGGCTTCGCCCCAAAACATCAAGGCAGCACAAGATACTCGCTTTCATAACACGTTTTCATAAGTACTTACAACTTGTCTACAGCTAAAATGCGTCTAACAGACTCACTTGACATAATGTGCAGGGAAAGTGATTGATTGGAACTTCTGTCCCTATTTGTGCATGTAACTGTGGTTTCATTGCGTGAGGCAGTTGCACGAAAGCTCAGGGAGGAAACCAAGCAACTTTGATTTCTGTCATAGCTCACAATTTCTGCTCTGAAGTCTCCCCCGGAGCGGGGACTTGTGTAGTGCATAGTCTTCTCCCCAAATGCTTCATTTCCCCAGAAAACAGCAGTAGTTTGAGCAGTGCATGTGAAGATGACTTCCTCTGAGGGACAAGCATGTCTTCCAGAGATACTGCTTGTCAAACTGACCTGATCTAAAGTATCAGTGAACAAATAATACAAGTATGCACCCATGTTATGTAGAATCTCGTCATTCCGGACTAGGCTAATACTATTAACATATAAAATTATAGTTACCACTAGGCTGTATATAGCCTTATAGGACAGCAAGAATAAGTAATTCACACAAAACAGCCACGATATCGTTCACCTGTACAGCCATTGGTTCCTCCTGGCATAAACGTAATGTAGAGCGATACCAACACTGCTGCAAGGCAGCTAGTCCCGTACTGAGTCATTATACAACACCGTTGTCGGCAGTATATTGACCTTTGACCTTGATTCTGGGGACGAACTCCTAGGCTTCGTCATGCATGCGTCCCAGTCTCGTGCCCACCCCACGCGCACGCCTCCCGGCGCAAAACGGTCTGGGAATCTCGTTATGTACAGACTTGCTCATGAGAAAAAAATTACGGGTTTACCCCAAATTTAGATTTTAACCCTCTCCTTACCAGATTTAACTTCATCGAATTTCTGCCGAGGGGTCCGTCACGGCGCGGTTCGGCGTACGAGATTTCGAAATCCAGTGGATTTCAGGTGGCTTTCTGGATTTCAGTTTGGATTTCTGGATTTCTGGATTTCAAAGTGGATTTCTGGATTTCAAAGTGGATTTCTGGATTTCAAAGTGGATTTCTGGATTTCAAAGTGGATTTCTGGATTTCAAAGTGGATTTCTGGATTTCAAAGTGGATTTCTGGATTTCAAGCGGATTTCTGGATTTCAAAGCGGATTTCTGGATTTCGCTATTTCTGAAGATACAGCTGAAATATACTCATGAACAATCATGAACCACATTCCTCTCAGCCTATATGCTAACAGAATACAATGTCACAGGCAGTTCACCGCTACATAGCGCATAGGCAGCGTGTTCGTTGATTGTCATACATATACATACGCATACTGCGTGTTCGTTGATTGTTATACATATTCATACGCATACTGCGTGTTAGTTTACATACATATTCATACCGTACTGCATGTTCGTCATACATAATACATGTACATCTGACAATTGCAATTACATCACCTTGGAAGAATGACCTTTGTACCCGACCGCGAAGATCGGCCGGGTACAAAGGTCATTCATTGTGGTGACGTTCTATTACGTCATAGAAAATCGGTGCACGTGCACGTCCTTGTAGTGTAAAGTATACGGATATTTGCGGAGTATTTTAATAGAATCCTGAATTGGATTTCCGGATTTTAGAGTGGATTTCCGGATTTCAGAGTGGATTTCTGGATTTCATAGTGGATTTCTGGATTTCAGATTGGATTTCTGGATTTCATAGTGGATTTCTGGATTTCTGGATTTCACAGTGGATTTCTGGATTTCAGTTTGGATTTCTGCCGACGGTGTACGAGATTTCTTTCGTGACGGACCCCTCGATTTCTGCCTACAAGCATTCATTTGATTCAGAGAGTATGCAGCACATTGAGGGAGAAGAGAACAAGTAAGCATGGTATCAGTATAGTATTAAACTACCTAGTCAGTATTGAATATCAGAAAAGGGATGCATTTCTGGCAGCTTTGTAGCTAGGGGGAAACAGACTGACATTTCAGAGCAGCCTCCAGCAGCACAGAAAAAAGCTTGACTCATATTTTCCATGAGCCTTGACTGGTCAACACTCTTGTGTTTGGTGCACAATTAGTAAACCTGCTGTGCAATGCTGTGGTGTGTGTTTTTCCGAGACTATTGTTTATGAACACGATAGAGTGGACAAAATAAGAGTTGACTCTACATGGCAGCGTGTTGCATATGCAGACATTTTGCATGTGGGATCAGGGCTCTCAGGTTGATCTACTTGTTCACACTAAGTCAAAGCTGTGCATGCATGCTATATAGCTGCCATGTTCGATGATAGAACAAAGAATCCAAAGGAGCAAGTTGAACACTGCCTCATAAGTGCCAGGAAGATATATAGTTTGAGGGGATAGTTATCTGTCAGTGTAGCCACACACTACAAGCTCTGGGCAGGTAAGGCAAAGTAGTTACTGAAAAATACAATCATGCATTTATCGAAAAAGTGAATATCAGTCAAATGCAAGCTTTATCCAGCTTGGAGATGATAGCACAGGATTACGGATGGGATGCCTAACACTTAAAGTAAAATGTATATACCCAGCCTCTCTTTGATTATGCTGTCTTTTCCAGTGCTCAAAGAGAGGGATGCTAGGGGAAGGTTCATCTGTGCGCAGTGTGTCCTGAGTCCTCTGGTGCTCTGAAAGGGGTGCTAGGGGAGAACTTGTATATGTAGTCTCTGAGAAGGATGTCTGTATTTACTGCTGTTTGCGTTGACCTTGCAAAATACAAGCCAAAAAGCTGTGATATGAAATAATTATGTGGTTATTTAGCCTGTAAAGAAGTTTACCACATAATTATATTCATATGCACAGCTTGTTTATATTTTGCAATGGTGGGGAAGTGTATCATAGTCTCCTACCCAGGCTCTCCTCACACCCTGAGCTTGCAGTGTGAGACTGGCTTCGTATACATGCAAGTGCGACAGTATAGAAATGAGAATTTTGCTTGATATGTAAACATAAGAACACAGCATTAACGGTGCAATCGAACTAGGTAAGGATTTTAAGTATATTAAGACATTGCAGAAGGTATGCATAATTTTAATATGTGCATGCATAGTGAGGGTTCAATTTGAAGCTCTAAAGCATGCACAATTTAATAATTTGTGGGTTACAGAACTGTAGGATAGGTGGGCTAATGTTTGATAGTATATACTTGAAATTCAACTCCAAACAGTCTTCTACCAGGGATTTAGCAAAAGAAATACATGTACTACATCTGTTCAAGCATCTATCCTCGAAAAAAGGGTTCTACTAGCAGACAAGTCTGATAATCATATATTATATCACATCGCTAGCCAAATTTGGCAACTGCTGCAGCATGGTATGGGTTCATAGGCAAGGCCAGTGGAAGGGCAAGTATTTTAGTCTTTACTGTTCGGAGGAGGTGGCAAGGAAGTTACGCGTTGTTTTACAATGTATTTTCGGGCGTGATTTTCTATCCCCGCGTACTACAGTAGCTTCGGGTGTCGAAAACTATCCCAGCGCCAGCGTGTCTTGTTGCTCTGATGATCTGGCACAGTTGCTACCTAGCCTCGTTCCCATCCTCCGCACCTGGGAACGAGGCTAAGTTGCTACCCTGCTCAGACCTTTGAAGTCTGAGTTCCGAAAATATATCAGTCTGAGAATAAATTTTTGCCTCTAGCATAGGAACATTACCACATTGAACAGACGTAAAATAGCTTCATTTTTAAGCCTGATTTCATCACACAGCGTTGACGATTTCATCACACAGCATTGACGATTTCATCACACAGCGTTGACAATTTCAACAATGTTTGACCCTTGGTGCAGTTAGATTGCACTGTACAGCAACGTAGTGCACAAATGCACACCACAGCATTGCACAGCAGGTTTACTAATTGTGCACCAAACACAAGAGTGTTGGCCAGTCAAGACTCATGGATAGAAATAGAAAATATAATTCAAGCTTTTTCAGGCTGTGCTGCTGGAGGCTGCTCTGAAATGTCAGTCTGTTTCCCCCTAGCTACACAGCTGCCAGAAATGCATCCTTTTTCTGATATTCAATACTGACTAGTTTTATTGCTATACTGATACCCTGCTTACTTATTCTCTTCTCCCTCAATGTGCTGCATACTTCCTGAATGCATGCTTGTAGGCAGAAATTCGGTGAAGTTAAATCTCGTAGGGAGAGGGTTAAAATCTAAATTTTTTTTTAAAATAGTAATTTTTTTCTCATGAGCAAGTCTGTACATAACGAGATTCACGGTCTGGTGAGCGAAATAAAATTTCTTGGGCTTATCCCCCAAAACTGGCATCACTTCCCGTATACAACAGTAAAATTTGTTCCTCTCCTTTCGAGTATCCGTACTTTGTATGTTTTGGACGTTGCTGGGTTACACCGTTGCAAAAGCGCCCCGTAACCCAAGAAATTCGACTTGGTCCACCAGACCGTTTCTCCTCGTGAGAGGGTGGCGTCTGGGACGAGACTACATGTGTCCCGCCATAATAATATACCCCCGGCGCCCCGGGAAGGGGGACTCTGAAACAGCTAGTCTCGTGACCAACCGGAAAAACCTACGGAAAATCTGTCTGGTAAAGTAAGGCTGGATTGTTGGGCTTTTCAAAATTCGATGGAGTTATTGGAACGTGCCAATCAAATTATAGCATGTCCAATTACTCTAGCGGCCCACTAGCCCAGTGCTTGTGCGGATCCTAATTGGTGATAATTGAAGCTATTTAGAGGCGAGAATGGTCAGCGCCAGCCACATTCAAACCCTGTTTGATCAGTATACAACATTGTTGTCTATGAACTTGAACCTGCCTATGGTGACCTGACTGCATGTGAGGGTCTGGTGGACAAGACTAATTAGCATAAGGTAGTTTGGGATTGTTTTTCACTTTTCCACACTCAATAGTTAAAATGTGAACAAGACCACACATTTCCTAATGCCTGGGAGCCAGTTCAAACACTGACTCCAAGGGTGAAGCCCAAGGACAAGGGTGGTTTGTGCTGCCTTGTAGCTATGCATGACAGTTTCCACTGCAAACAAAGTAGCTTATAGAGAGCATCATTGTACAACTTCCTGTGGTATATGAAACGGAATCTATACAACTTTCTGTCTCATGTGACTTGTAGTACTGATAATGATTCTCTGTGGTAAAAATTAAACTACATGCAGCTGCAAGGCTTCCCTATTGATTCTCATACACTTGTGTGAGTTAGACATATATATATATATACATATATATAGAATGCAAGAATTACTCAGTTAAAGTGGTTATTCAGCGCATTGGCCCAACTTCTAAATAAGTCTACTTCATGCTGTCATGATGGTGGAAGGTCTTACACCATTGCCATATCCACATTTTATTTTGTATACACACGCATAAATTTCATGTATGTCCTTTATATTTGTCCATGCTGCCATGAGGGATATAAGTATTGTAAACTCGAACAAAGATACCACTGTCTTTGCTATCTGGAGCTTGGAGTATTGACAATTGAAGTTGCTCTAAGGGCTGGGAATGGTACACAGGCCAACAATAGTTAATGAGTGTTAGGTTCACATGACAAGGAAAAGGAACAATGACTGTTGCTTTGTATGGTGCTCATGGAAATCTACCATTGTAGCAAATCCATTTGTTGTACTCCATGCAAGCACTTTGGATCTGTCCATAGTTGGCTGTCACAAGAATACGAGTATTGCAACAGTTGAAGTTGCTGTAAGGGTTGGGAAATTTACATACTGCATGTAGGCCACACAATATAGTTAACACTTTAATCACCAATGATGCCTTTTGACATCGTCTGACTTTGGCTGCATGCTATCAGTTGATGCAATCAGTTTTGAAGATAGGTTTTGCGCTAGCAAAAAAGGTGGGGTAGGGAGAGGTGGGCGGGTTTCAGCACAGGGTATCGTGCACATGGTAGCTGCCTTGGCTGGCTGTAGTGTTAATAGCCTTGGTCAGCACTACATGGCTGCCACTATTTGGGTATGTACACAACCTGGACTCTGGACTCTGGACTGGACCATGCACTGTACTATGGACTGGATTATGGACTCAATTTTGGACCTGATAGTGTTCCAGTTCTGCAATTCAACGGAGACTATGAATGCTGGATTGCCCAATGAGCAGGGGATTGACATCAGTAGGAACACACATTTTTGCAGCTTTCAGCAAGACTGGTTTAAGCCATCGCTCTGCTCATACAACCTCCCAGCCCACCTGGTTGGCAAGGACTCATAGGAGTTGTATTGTAATGCCTAATGTAAGCTTTAGCGGGAAAGAAAATCCACAGAGATACAGCTTGCAGTCGAACCTGGAACCTTGTGAATACTAGTCAGATGCTCTTAGCACTGAGCTACTGGACTCATGGCGGAAGAGTAGAAGTATAAGCCATGCAACAGCCAGGCTGGAGGCCTCAGTAACTTCAGCTGTCGGGTACATCACTTCAGCCTCTTGCTCTATATCTCCCAACGCATTGTCTAGACATTAAACGCTCACATAAATGCTGAAAAAATCCATAGGAACCTGTACAATAACCACCTTTGGCACAGGACTGCAAGTGATCAAAAAGTGGATGGTGGGAAGGCCTGGAAATGTGCGGTTAGTTCATAGATTCTGCTTTCCAGTCTAAAACCAAGTCCAAAATGTAGTTCATACTCCAGTCCATAGTCCAGTCCATGGTCCAGTCCAGAGTCCAGAGTCCAGGTTTTGTACCTACCCCACAATTTGGGGTAGAAACCTCTCCACTTGTTGGGGCACCATTTCAGGAACGCTCCTCCTGACTGAAAACTGTTACATGTAGGCAGTTTTCAGTCAGAAGGAGCATTCGGTGGTCAAAGAGCCCTGACCATTGAAAGCTCACTAATGAGTGGGTGTGGTTAAGATCATAAACCACATAGCTTTTTGTTGCATCGTCGCTTGTATACTTTTCGAGATCAGTCTTGACATACACATCAACGTTGCTACGTTGAACTTCCGGTCCGGAAGTAGTTAATTAAATATGCAGAATTAGCTTCTGGTGGGTGTAATGAATACAGTTACTAACGCAGGAAGTTTGTACTATATATACAGCTAACGTGAACGAGAAAGGACCTTGTGTGCCCATGACGCCGTATGGCATCATTGGGCTGAAAAGGGAGTTTTGCAGTTCACATGCATGACAAAGAAAAGGAACAATGTCTTATTGTTGTGTAATACTCACCAGTTAAATAAACCCTGCGACTGGAGTAACCTTACAACTGTTACTTTAACTGAGTAGTGCATGGATGCATGCATAGGCGTCAGAAGCAAATTGAGAGTGGGGAGGCTATAGTTAGCCCCCTGCCATACCTCAAAAAGCATGTATACAGTGCACTAGTGCGAGATGCATAAGTACTATGTACAACCAGCCTTATGTGCGAAAACGCAAATTCAGCAAGCGCAAACCAAGTATCCTTCGTTCAAAAATTGCAAGACAGTACAATAATCGATCAATCGATCGACAACGTCTAGCTAGCTAGCTAAAATACAGATCACGCCTACTTTGAGGACTAAAAAGGTGGGGGGGGGGGGGGGGGGGCATGGCCCCCCACCCCCCCGTACCGGTATATACGTAAAGAGAAATCATTAAGAATGTATCCCAACTATTACAACTTGAGGTATAAATAATTGTGTAGTGCAGCTCATTGTGTCCAAAATGGGGCTTATGCTTCTCACTCTGGGGGAGCTGATTTATAATTAGCTCCTCTGCAGTAAGGGGGCTTATTAAATAGAGTAGCTAACCCAGGCCCCCGGTCAGCCTTTCAATATGAAAATGTGGTACATAATCTCATGTCACCATGATGTACTCTATAATAAATCAGAACAAAACGGTGATATTTTCATCTTCTTCAAGCAGCTACACGTTCAATCCTTGAAGTGCATGAGGGTTGCTCCCCACACTTGCTAGGTAAGTTGTCTGGCTCTTATTAGCTACATCATTTTTTCTGATTTTCGCCACCTTTTCTAGGGTTTATTAGAGTTGTGAGGGTGAATTTTGGGTGTTGTGGGCAATGGTGCATAATTATGTGAATATAAATATATTGACCAATAGGGTTAGAGCTTTGAAAAGTACTTCAAGATGGCTCAAATTGGCGTCCCCAGACCCCACCCTCTCACGAGGAAAACGCCAGGAGGACCCCGCAGGCTGGGCACGAGACTAGCTCGTGCCTAAACCCTCTCTCGATTCAGTTTCCAAACGGGGTCTAAATACGAGACTAACATAGTTCAGTTTTCCTACAGCCTAGCTTTGTAAATACCAGTACACAAGCAATGCATTACTTGGTTTATCCTCTGAACTAGTGGATCAGCAGAGGCTGAGCATGGACATGCAAGCCGCTAGCCTCGTTCCCAGGCGCGGAGGAGGGGGAGGAGAAAGAGCGCCTGGTACACACTGTTTACGCATGCGCTTAATCGCCACGGAATTCCGTGGCGACCGTGTTCGTACGTGTACGTTCGTATACTGGTGACGTCATAAACTCGCCGCGTTGATGTGCCAGTTGACGTTCTGTTCGAGTGAGTTTCATATCGGGCTGTTCTAGGCCTTCTGGTAGCTAGGTACCTCGAGGTAAAGCTCAAGAAAGGACAGGTTGCCTCCGATGAGTGCGTTTACCAAGGAAACGTACCTTTATGCGGTTATCCACCGTTTCCGGTAAGTGGATTCCTACCACTGCCTACCAGACATTTTTCTTTGCATCCGACAGTATAAAACTAGGCAAAGCATGTAGCAGCGATGTTTATAGCGTCCTAAGAACAAAAGCCGAGGCATTTTTGTGTGACGGTTTATGCTATTCACGTGAGCCGTTGATCGTCATATTAGTACACGCTCCTAATTCTGCCACGTGGCCTTTGCTATAATTACGCACATGCGCAAACAGTATGTACCAGGCGCTCTTTCTCCCCCTCCTCCGCGCCTGGGAAAGAGGCTAGCAAGCCGCATGGTTCAGCTGACTAAAGGCATCAAAGGGTTGATATACTTGGAGGCGCGCGCCAGCTTCTCAGGTAAGATATTTACCCCGCGCGCCCATGCGCGAAGGAGTTAAGCAATCGGTTTTGTCCGTCAGTCAGTCTGTCAGTCTGTCTGCTTGTTTGTCAGTTCGGTCACAAATTTTGAAATCAGCACATTTTCTGCTGTACGCGGCAGCGACATGGCAATCTAAAAAAATTATGTATGTGTATATACCTGATACAGACCAAAGCAGTTCACTCCTCTGCATTTCCAGCTTTTTTCTATTTAACATTGTTATTGTCCACCATTATGACATGGTCAACCACTTGGATATGGTGGAGACCGGGCATATGCGGACTCCAAGCACGTGTTGGCATCCACCAGCCTCCTTGTTCCCAGGATTGCAAGTGTTGACAGGGTGTAAATTATTGAAAATGTGATTAACACCAGCACACATCAAACAGACTTGTGAACTACAAAAATTTACACCTTTCTCCCTCCCATATAGCTACACACTGTTGCAAGCAACAATTGTAGCTCAATTTGACGTGGCTAAACAGCCTGTGAATGATGTTACACCCATTTCAACAGCATTTTTGAAGCTTCAAGTTTTGCCTCTTGACCTGGCAAATTAGATTACAATAATTGAATTGCCTACATTGACAAGTGGATTTTCTCACCATATGTAAACCATGGGGATTGTTCAAAATATTGATTGTCCAAATGACCATCTAAATTTCAAGCAATAGTGTCAATGTTGATATCAGAAGAGAGGTATTCATGAGTAGAAAGTGGTTTTCACATGGAAAATTTGATTCAGAGCTACAGAAAGGAGTTATTCCAAAAATAAGATAATATTTCTAAGTGAAATCACACCTATAGCAGGAAAAATTGTGCTAATTGTAGCCCAACTGTAGGCAAATTTCCTCAAACTTCCTTATATGAGCTGGGCATGGGCCTGGAAATGAGGCAACGCATTCACTTGGCTTGAATAAACATTTGCTGACAGCCATCCGGGGGTGTGACAGGGTGCAGAGACCTTCAGTTGGAAAGTATAAAAAACCCTTGATCTTTCATCCCTACAACCAGCTTTAATGTGTAGATACTGATGTACACTGCATACCACAAACATTTAAACTGTGTAATATTATGGGCACACATGGGAACACAAAAAGTTCAGTTTGCTGATATTGAAATTGTGTGGGGTATGTTTTCCCTGAAGACCTCTAATTGTTAAGGGTGTGCATTAATAGGTCTCTGTGCAGAAGTTATACCATCCACTACTTGCAAACAACTGTATGGTTGGTAGTTTTAGTTGGGCTCATACCCTCACAACTATAGCATTTTACAGCTAACATTTTTCATCTCTGTATACCTTCTGACTGTGGTACCTCTCTGAGCAAGGACTCACTGTGGTTCGATCACATTTGCACAAACCATCCTGATGTGGTGAACAATCTGTCATGTGAAGAAATCATTTCAGCTCTAAGGGAGGCAGATGTTGACATTATTTTCTCCGTTGCTAACTCAAAACTAAACACTATTTTTCCTGGCACTTAAGTTGTGTATCACCACCCCCTTTTTTCACTATATAATATATTTTATTATAGTATACCATGTACTATGTCTCTCTGTATGCCAATGCCCTATGGGTCGTGCAATATAAGAACTTTGAACTTTGATTCATGCTGATATCCTACATCCATTAGTGCAACCTTTGCTGCGTACTATGGTTAGCCGTCAAGTTGCGTGAATTTCATGTATCTGCGCTAATTCGGCATTGCACGGCCTCGGGTGAAATGGATTTGCTTGTAGGTTTGTGGAGGCTGGCGCGCTCATTGCACATGCAGATTAACGGCTACTATTTTTCAACATTGCACACCTGCTTCCTGCTGATATGCAACTTACATTAGTGCAACTTTTGTTGCAGGCTATGGTTAGCCGTCAGGTTGCGTGAATTTAATGTGTCTGCGCTAATTCGGCATTTCACAGCCTCGGGTGAAATGAAATTGCTTGCAGGCTAGTGGATGTTGGTATACGCTCATTGCACAGATTAACGGCTTGCATTTTTGAACTCTGTATACCATAAGTATTATATCATATACATGCATGATACCATCACCTTTATACAGCTACTAACTCCCCTTTGCACCCCGAAAGTAATGCAGAATAACCTCAGCACTACTGTAAGGCCGCTCAGCGCTTTTGAACTCATCTTTTCAAACAAAAGGTGTACTACAATTTTTCTTGCCTAACTCAAAGTATCTCAGGTTGGAACGAGCCTACATGTCACACTATAGCGCAAGGTTCGCGTTACTTCACAACTCCTGGTCCAGGAATGATAAGTGTACATGCATTTTGAATGCACACACGTTCGCCCGTGGGATCTCTCCCTTTATACAGACGGCAAATTACTAGTAGGACAGTCACAACTTAATTACACTGGTCGGGCCATTGACAGTTTGCGGTAATCATTTTGTTGAGTTATGATGCTGTAGGTATCTCTAGACAGAGCAAATGAATCGGTCTAGACAACATTCCATGCAGAAGTACAAACTTGAGATTATTTACAGCTGTAAACAGTCAATGATGGTAGCGGTCATTATAATACTGCATTTGCAGTGAACTACCTTGCGTGTGTCACCTCACGTCCTAACAGATACAACATTTCATTACATGAATAGTATTGCGTGGCTTACTTAACTAACCGTCATTGTGCGTTGATATAGAGTACGAGCGCGAACGCATAAATACACATACCAAACGCTCACAATAGAGGGTTCAATCAAGCTTACCCTGGTAGCTACAGCTTATAGAGGTTCTGCATGTGATGTCATCAAAAGGGTTAAATTTATTAATTTTAATTTAATAGTCTTGCCAATTTTTCTAGGCAATAAGGAAGGTCTAAATAGCTTAAATCTCAAGTGAAAATTCTAAATTAATGATAGTTGATTTTATATAAATTGTCAAAGTTTGATCTTTTAGCATTAACTTGTATCGCGAGTGGCAAATTTTGTCACTCGCTGTACAAATCCTATGCAAAATGTTTGACTTTAAGAATTTATATAAAATCAATGGAAAGGAGTTAGGCCTTCATATTTTAGATTTGAGTTAGCTGGACCATCAGTATTACCTGCAAATGTTTGGAATGGCTAATTATGAATTTTAAATTGGTGATGACGTCACTGCAGAACCTCTATACTTGCGATAATGACTTCACGAAGGCTCGCAGCGGTACTGATAGCACTCTGCATTACTTCATTGACGAGAGGAGTCAGCAGCTGCACAGGTACGTTATCGTGAGCCAATTTAGGTGCTTGCTATATCATGCCGATGTATTACTGCTTTATAGCTAAATTAAGATTGTGCGCACAGTAATAATCAAAATGCTAGTGGATTGCTTGCTCACATACTATTAGGTTTGATTTGATTTGTGCTGTGTTGATACCCTTAGGTCAGGTCAGAGAAGTTGACAAGCATTATCTCATTGGAAGATGGATTTACAATTTGCTGTGTCCATGCTGATATTCTTTAACAGGTCTGATATTGACTAGCAGTATATCTCTGGAAGAAATGCTTGCTCCTCGGAGGAAGTCACCTTCACATGCACTGCTCAAGGAATTGCTCTTTACTGGGGAAATGAAGAATTTGGAGAGAGGACCATGCACTACACGAGTTCCCCCTCCACGGGAAACTTCAGAGCAGAAATTATTGTGAGCTACGACAGAAACCACAATTGCTTGGTTTCCTCTCTGAGCTTTCATGCAACTGCCTCACGTAATGGGACCACAGTTACATGCACAAGTAGGAACAGAAGTTCTAATCAATCACTTTCCCTGCACATTATGTCAAGTGAGTGGACGTGTTAATTGGGTTTTATGTAGGTGAAATGTATACATGGAACAGAGGAGGGTACTGAAGTTGACAAGTGCATGTGTTGATGGTTTGAGCGATTTCACATAATGTCAAGTAAATGGTCTTGAATACTTAAACATTGCAGTATAGATTACAGTACAGTATAGGAAAGTATTGTGTTTGTATATTGTAGCCTGAAAATAATTTGGGTACATAACATTACGATCACACGGGAAGAATGGAAACTTGTATACCTAATTGCTGAAAGAAATTGTCAATTTTTCTGTGCGACTCCCATAATAGCAATATACTATGGCTGTAAGAACATCTACTGAGTGGATCCTTGGGTGCTACACAGAGTTTCTGAATGTCCGTTGTGATGTGCTGTATTTATTAGTGCATTTGGTAAAACTCTGTCAGATGTTGTACTAGAAAACCTCACAGTAGTTCCTCATCTGTTCAACTGGAGTGGAAGGTTATCCCCACAGATGGACACCACTGCATCAGAAATTACAACATTCAGGTTTCCAGCCCAAATGGATCACAGTGGGATGAACAAATCCCTGCAAGTAACCAGTCGTTTCATTTTACTGCATTACAACTGATGCATTTGCAGAACTACACTTGTTGTGTCACTGCCAACCTTCATCACTATCGAAAATACACCCACCTCAAACGCAGTTAGCATTAGCTGTTAAATGGCAAGGTGAGTTGATGCACAATGTGCAAGTTTCATATCACTGGATTACAACTGATACCATTTCAGGAGTACATGTACTGTGTTACAGCCAACCTTCTTCATGGTCAAATTGGACCTGCCAAACAAACACTAACTGTGTATCAAGCTACATTACTGTATTCTCCCAAAAATACCCCCGCCCTCGCAAATAAGCCCACCCCCCTTTTTTTACTGAAGTTGTTGCAAAAGGGTGCTTTTCTCTCAAAAGTACGCCCACCATTTATGCTGCAGTACATGCAGTTATGCAAGAAGCACCAAAGAAGCAGTACTGTGCAAGAGGAGGGACTTACAAATGAAGGCAGACACAATTTGCTAGAGGCATTGCAGAATCACTGCATGCGCACTGAACTAGGGCTAGGCTAACTGCGTGTGAGGTGGGTGTATTTTCGAGATAAATATCACAACTCTCAAAAATACGCCCACCCCCCTCTTTTAGGAGCCACTTAAGTTCATCGCCCACAGTTATATGTTTGAGATTACAGTAATATACAATAGATTCATCACAATGATAAGTCAGGCAGTGGAAGCGGTGCTGAAAATGTTTTTAGACCCAAACGCATTTTTCATACAAAATTATTAGGTCTGATCTCTTTTTCAACACCAATAATTGTAGTTGATGTGCTATACAGTCTGTGTTGCTTTACAGAACCTCATCCTCCAACAAATCTCAGTGCAGTGGTACAATGCAAGCAAGGGTATGAAATCGACTGGCAGGTAAAGTACGAAAATACATTTGCATAACAACAATCACTTCATGATCACCTTTATATTCACCGTGTAACTGGTTGTTTACTAGTTTGTACTTTGTAATGTTTATAACAATAATGACATTGCAGAGATCAAAGACATGTTATCTACAAGTAAAGTCATCAATATAGTAAATTCTTACTGAGTTTAAAAGTAAAGATCGAGATTCAAAACATGCAGTAACTGTTTTGCAACATCCAGGGCCTGAGGAAATTCCTGTGGATATATGGAGAAATAGGAGGACATTTGGTCTGCTCCATACTTTCAAAGGTGCTATGACAAAATTGAAGCATTAGACATTATTGAGTGTAGAACTTTTTACTAGAATTACAATCAAAGCCATTGAGGTTTTGGCTTGCTTATGATTTTGACTGTGAAGAGTTGTTGCAAATATCAATTGCTTAAGTACATATGTAAAACTGAAACCTTCTCTGATAGCCTTTAATAACACTATACAGACATACACTATGTTAGACATACACTATGTTACGGGACTTTACGTAACATAGTGTATGTCTGTTGGGGGGAGGGGGGGGAGGGGGAGGGGGAGGGGGAGGGGGAGGGGAGGGGGAGGGGGGAGGGGGAGGGGGAGGGGAGGGGGAGGGGGAGGGGAGGGGGAGGGGGGAGGGGGAGGGGGAGAAGGGAGGGGGAGAGGGGAGGGGAGAGGGGAGGGAGAGGGGGAGGGGGGAGGGGGAGGGGGAGAGGGGAGGGGAGAGGGGAGGGAGAGGGGGAGGGAGGAGGGGGAGGGGGGGTGAGTTGTGATATTCAGCCTCTTGAAAATACGCCCACCTCATGTGAGGTATTATGTATGCATGCAGTGATTCTTCGGTGCCGCTCTTGTCATGCGCTTGTGCAAATGGTGTCTGCCTTCATTTGTTAGTCCCTCCCTTTGCACTGTGCTGCTTCTTGGGCGCTTCTTGCTTTAACATAACTGCATGTACTGTGGCATAAATAGGTGGGGGTACTTTCAAAAGAAAAGCAAACCTTGCAACAACTTCATTAATAAAAGTGAGGTGGGCTTATATTCGAGGGTGGGCCTATTTTCAAGAGATTACGGTGTTTACCTGCTGAAAGTGCAACAATGGATGTCATGAACATGACCCCATATCAACAATTATTACTGTATGTACCACACACAAGAGTTTTGGTTTATGACATCAAAGAGCATTCCAAACAAAGAGGTTGTAGTTGTACAGTTCACAAATTACAATCTTAAACTATGTTAGCTGCTATAATCATTTGAAGCGTAAGCAATGTTTTTCACAATATGAAATCGAGGGTGGTTATGCAAAAGGATTTCCTCATACTCTGGACTTTTCTCTTTCTTTTGATAAACATTATCCACTTGTTTTGAAACTTGATCTTCCTGTTTGAGTGTCCTTTTCCTTCGAATGATGACATGGTAACACAAACATGCAGCAGTAAACAAAACAACACAGCTGAAGGTCACCAGCCCAGATGTGAGAACAGCAATAGTAACTGAAACACTGAGAGTGACTGCAGAAAAGGGGGTAAAATAGGGACTCTGTGAGGCACTAACATTCTTGGTTATGAATGCAAAAGGAGCTTACTGGTACTTTCAGGAGGTGCCACTTCACAAAGCAATGATGGAATAGCTGCATTCAAATAGTAGGAAAGTAAACTCATATAGGTAAAGCAGTCCAATTAAACTCACCAAGCTGAACTGATGGATTGTTCTTGCTTGGCCCAACATCACTCAAAGCTGACACTGTGATGTTGTAGACTGCACCTGAAGGTACACTGTCCAGAGTGTATGAAGTGTTCATTGGAAGCTCAATGATGCTGGTATTGTCATAAACACGATACTCTAGGAGGTATCCAGTCACGGGTAAACCAAGCAGTTTAGGTGTGGGGAGCTGCAAAAAAAAAAATGGAGATATGGTAAGCATTGATCAGCTACTATTGTACTCGCATGTACTATATACTGTAACAGACAATATTTGAGGAACAATTTTCATAGGATCAAGGTGCCATGTTTGAGATATAGACTAGCTAACAAATGTAACTTGTTCCCTTTCTTGGAAAGATAATTGACGTTACTTTTACAAACTTGAAACCAAAAGACTTTTTGCCATTGTAGGAGAAAACTTTGCCGACCTTTGACCTCCAATGATGTGTTACCTTAATTAGTACAATACTGTAAACATTGGTGTTCACACGTTTTCGACTTTTGCTCTGAATGGTCTGAAGCATTCAGTTGAAACATTGACTAGGGTTTTATATGGATTTTAAGTCTGTAACAGAGAAACCGTCTTTCCATCTTTGCATTGAGAAGCCAGCTAAAGTTGTTTAGTAACTATAGACAGCCAAATTTATAAACTATTTAGCACAATCGATATAAGATCTATGGTCATGTAGCAGGATCTACTGAGTAGGTCTTATCATAAAACAAAGGAGGACAATAGTGTAAACTTAATCAGTTTGCAAGCACCATTGTTGTAGTCAGTATATACAACGCTGTAGACAAATGCAAAGTTAGTATTGGTATATTCGTACATTATGTGACAGAAGTTGGGGAGTTGCCTAGGATCGAGTAAGGCTATCTTTGCTAACAAATAACTTGACTGTTATCACAGACGACTGACTTAGATGTAATTACAGATAATTGTATTTACCTGCCAGTCAATTTGTATTTCATACCCTTGCTTGCATTGTACCACTGCGCTGAGATTTGTTGGAGGGTGAGGTTCTATATATAGATATGAGAACACGTATTGTAATCCAGTAGCAAATCAATTTTGCATGGACAACTGGCTATAAAAGGTTAATGCATCATGAACAGATCTGAACCCTGCACTATAGCTGCTACCATTGACTGATTTAGCATCGTAATGACTCTAACTCACCTTGCAGTTCAGTGAAGTTTGCAGTTAGTTTAAGACCAATTTGACCATAAGGAGTGTTGGCAGTGACACAGTACGTGTACTCCTGCAATGGTATCAATTGTAATCCAGTGAAACGAAATGAGTGGTTTCCTCCAGGAATTTCTTCTTCCCACTGTGATCCATTTAGGCCAGAAACCTGAATATTGTAGTTTCTAATACAGTAGAGTCCATCTGTTGGGGTAACCTTCCACTCAAGTTGAACAGATGAGGTCGAGTCAGGAACTACTGTCAGAAGCTCGAGGGTGATGTCTGCATGGATGGAGGTCAAATGAGGATTAGCTAAAAACAGCAAGCCAACAATTGTACATGCTCTGCCATGGCACGGTTCTTGCTGTGCAGTTGAAATCATTCCCTAACAGTATTCATAGTTGTGTTCAAGCTACCAGTCACAAAAATGGCACATGCACTCTGTGTGTCATAAACAACACTCCTGCTTGCTGAATCAACACATGCATAGTCACGCATGTTGATCATGCAATCAACAACAAACAACATGCATGTTGGTTCCCAAGAATGTGCATATGTCAAAGCACAACATGAAGTGACATGTGTACAATTGTTTGTTCAACACATGCATGTTCCAGTTGTGAGATTTTCTCAAACAATGTGGTAGAAAGCTTCTACCAAAACTTATTTAAAGTAATACACCACACCAGAATATACATTCAAATAAAAAAATGTTTTTAAAACATCACCTCAGTACCTATGTTGTTGATTAGAACTAACCTGAAGCGAGAGCAACTTCTAGAAATGCCATACTTACCATTACACCTCAAGGTTGTGCAATAACTGAATGATTGTACTTGTAGAACAGAGGTATACAACAAGGAAGCAATGGGCATCCACTCTGAGTGTATGTTTGTTACACCTGGGAATACTATTTTATATTTACAGCTCATGTATCATTATGTAATCTACACCACCCTAGCAATTTCCTGACACCACACACTCTATGCATATAATTATGTCTAGAAAAATGGATACTGAGCATACTATGCTTGTACGAGCTAATGGGTACAAAGCAGGTAAAAAGTATGTGCCTTGCCCTCCATTACAAAAGTGTTGCATAATTATCTGACTTCTCTCCTGAGGAGGAAGCTGACTTGTTATGATGATGGAAACTGAGCAATAAACTCAAGCATCTTGGGGTGCAGTTCGTGCTAACTATTAGCGTATTTGAACCAGAAAAGTGTATGAAGTATTTGATCTTCACGAGTTTCAAGCCACGTTATAAGTTGTTGTTCTCACACATGATCATACAGCACACAGCTTGAAAATAATTTGCGCTCACTTGACATAATGTGCAGTGAAAGTGATTGATTGGAACTTCTGTCCCTACTTGTGCATGTAACTGTGGTTCCATTACGCAAGACGGTTGCTCGAAAGCTCAGGGAGGAAACCAAGCAACTTTGGTTTCTGTCATAGCTCACAATTTCTGCTCGGAACTCTCCCCTCGAGGGGGCACTTGTGTAGTGCATGGTCTTCACTCCAAATGCTTCATTTCCCCAGAAAACAGCAGTTCCTTGAGCAGTGCATGTGAAGGTGACTTCCTCCGAGAGACAAGCATGTCTTCCAGAGATACTGCTAGTCAATGTGAGACCTAAATATATACAAGAATACAATTAATGGTTGCTGACTAATTGTGTGCACATCAGACTAGTTTAACCCTGATTCTATATTATTATAACATGCACAGTACATGCAGCTAACAGTCATACAACGTGTATGCTTAATGAACAGATGATACCAGTATCTATACATATGGGTTGCTGACTATATAATTGTGCCCATCAGACTATGTTTTGAAAGTTTACTCAACTGCATGCATAGTACACTACAAGTAGCTAGCTATGACACAGTCACATTTAGGCAATGCATACGTACAATATGATATACATGACATCACCTGTACGGCCGTTGACTCCCCTGGGCACGCCGAAAGTAATGCAGAATAACTTCAGCACTACTGTAAGGCAGCTCAGGGCTTTTGAACTCATCATTTCAAACAGAAAATGTACTAGAAATTTTTTGGTTAACTCGAAGTAAGTCAAGCCTCCCACACTATTGCAGGGATCGCGTTACTTCACAACGCCTCGTCAAGGAATGATGGCATTCATGTACTTGCTTTAAATACACACACGTACGCCCTTGGGGTCTCTCCCCTTATACAGACGGCAAAGTACCAGTAGGACAGTCATAATAGATACACCAGTCGGTATAGCGGTCAATACAGCATTTGCAGTAAACTACCTTGCATGTGTCACCTCACGTCATAATACATGAATAGCATTGCATAGTTCGCTTAATTAAATCAAGGTCAATCAACCATCATTGTGCGTTGATATAGAGTACGCGCGTGAACGCATAAAAACACGTATACCGAACGCTCACAATAGAGGGCTCGATCAAGCTTACCCTTTGATTGCAACAGCTAATACTTGCGACAATGACTTCACAAAGGCACGCAGCAGTGCTGATAGCACTCTGCATTACTTCATTGACGAGAGGAGTCAGCAGCTGCACAGGTATGTAATCGTGAGCCAATTTAGGTGCTTGCTATATCAAGTATTTAATGCCAATGTATTACTGCTTTATAGCTAAATTAAGATTGTGCGCAGAGTAATAATCAAAACGCTAGTGTATTGCTTGATAAATGCATCACATACTATTAGGTTTGATTTATGCTGTGCTGATACCCTTAGGTCAGGTCAGAGTAGTTGACAAGCATTATCTCATTGGAAGATGGATTTACAATTTGCTGTGTGTGCTGATCATACCCTTGCCATATTACATGGCTTGGTGTTTGCAGCGGTAGAAATGGTATTGATATAATGTTATGTCTCCTGCAGCTTAATATTATTCTTTAACAGGTCTGGTATTATTGACAAGCAGTATCTCTGGAAGAGATGCTTGTCCTTCGGAGGAAGTCACCTTCACATGCACTGCTCAAGGAACTGCTCTTTTCTGGAGAAATGAAGCATTTGGAGAGAAAGCTATGCTGTACACAAGTCCCCGCTCCAGGGGAGAGTTCAGAGCAGAAATTGTGAGCTATGATAGAAGTCAAAGTTGCTTGGTTTCCTCCCTGAGCTTTCGAGCAACTGCCTCACGCAATGGAACCACAGTTACATGCATAAGTAGAGACAGAAGTTCAAATCAATCACTTTCACTGCACACTATGTTGAGTGAGTCTGTTAAATGGTTTCTAATACTTAAACATTATACAATTGAGTGGAAAAGTATATGAATTTATTGTAGCCTGAAATTAATGCATGCTACTGTTTGAGTACATAACCTTACGTACATAAGTTGAGACTGACATTTCAAGTCAACCCTTTCACTGCTTATTATTTGTCAAATGAGTGTTTTGAATACCTTGAAGTGTATAGCACCCATGAATCAGAGGAGTAATGCATGTTGCTGTAGCTACATAGCCTGTGTTCCAAATTAATCATCTTTCAGTTGTTGAGCAATATGACCATGTATGTAAATGGAATAATGGGGGCTGGAAACTCAGAAGAATATATACTTAATTGCAAAATGAATGAAATGCCACTTTTTCTGTATGACTCGCAAAGTACTTTTGATTAAATTGGATCCTTAGGTGCTACAGAGAGCTTAATGTGCATTCTGATGTGCAGCTGTATAATATTATAAAAGAATATAAAAACATTAAAAATGTAAAAAGATGTAGGGATGGCATGCCAAAAAGTATGCAAACAAGGTAGGGATGATGCATGCAAGCAAAGGTCAACATATTGGCAAAGCCCCATCCCTACATCTTTTTCACACTGCAGTCAGGGGGCCTTCCTAAAACGTAGCATAAGTACACCCCAACCTTTACTGGCAGTTCATGGCTGTAGCCTCGTTCACAGGCAACTTCCTAGCTCCTCCCACATGGCCTGGGAATGAGGCTAGTATGATCCAGCATTATGTAAGTGTTGTAAAAGCGTGATTTTAGCCTCATCCCAAGGCCACCTTCCTCCTCCCACCTGGCCTAGGAACGAGGCTAATATTATTTGCAGCTGTATAGGTATGTTTGCCTCATAGGTAGCTATAAGATAGCTACCAAGTAGCTTTACTGCCAAGATACTACTTGTAGTGACAGTGGCACCCTTGTTACATGCCTCTGATACAACCTAGACACTGAGCTTGAGTGGGCTGCAGACTGATTAGTGTGCAAAACTCAAGTACTCATGCACAGCATTATAATAACTGCATGGATGGGTGCAGATTCAGCTCTAAAACATGCATGCTGTCTAACTGCAGTGTGAAAAAGATGTAGGGATGGGGCTTTGCCAATATGTTGACCTTTGCTTGCATGCATCATCCCTACCTTGTTTGCATACTTTTTGGCATGCCATCCCTACATCTTTTTACATTTTTAATGTTTTTATATTCTTGTTTCTTTCCTTTTTCACTCAGTTACAGTTAGACCTAAGCATCATGAAGAATATTTCTTTCAAGTGTAACCACAACCTTAGAACTTGAAACAGCATTGACAGATTAGTAGTGGTTTCAAGCATGTAATATGCCAGTTGGAATCCGATGTAGAGCCAACCACTCTCCACCAGATTTTTAGCCCGCTTTGTGAAGCAGATTTCCTACTGAGCTGATCACGACAACTGACCAGCAAATCTGTGACCATCCCAGCTTTACTAAAGTTATGAGTATCTTTTAGTGTAGCTATAAGTAAGCAACTGAATGCAGCGCCTTACCTACTTGGTGTCCATGAACCTTTCGGCTTTCCGACCCCGTGCTTACTGGCGAACGCGTGTGCACTAATCTCGTTCCTAGACCAATGACCGTGGTCTTTGGTCTGGGAACGAAACTACGTTTGCGCATGCGTACAACATTAGAAAATGGCGTCCTACGCAACGGATAGCAGCTGGGCAGTGCTGTGAGCAGCTTGTGAAAGTTGAACTGGAGCTACGGAGAAGCTAGGGATCAGGAGCACTTCGCGCTGAGGTAGGGATCATTTTTGTGCTACAACCACGGTGAGTAGTTAAGCCATTCTCAAGATATTTTGGTTGACGAAAGAAACAAAGAATAACAAAAATGGCACTTTCGCTACCGCACACTTTTGCGTTTAGCTGTTTTCCGCGTGGCTTTTGGCCACTTATATGAGTCTTGCTGATCACAATGGCACTCAAAGAGGAAGCCTGGGCGCTTAAATAAGCTTTTAGCGTGTTTGTGGTGAAGTTATACGGCTTTTGCTTAAGTATTGCATATATTGCGCGTCGGCGCCATCCCTACATAGAGAGTCTACCGACTCTCTGATAATGCATTTGGTACAAATTCTCTTCTATCAGATGTTGTATTAGAAAATTCCACAGTAGTTCCTGACTCATCCTCATCTGTTCTACTGGACTGGAAGGTTACCCCGACCGATGGACACCACTGCATCAGAAACTACAACATTCAGGTCTCTGGCCCAAATGGATCACAGTGGGAAGAACAGATCTCTGAAAGTAACCACTCATTTCGTTTTACTGGATTACAACTGATACCATTTCAGGAGTACATGTACTGTGTCACTGCCAACCTTTTTCACGGTCAAATTGGACCTGCCAAACAAACACTAACTGTGAATCTGCAAGGTACATTAATATACGTTAAGTTCATCACAATGATAAGTCAGGAAATGGAAGCAGTGCTGAAAATGTTCTTAGACATATTAGATCTGATCTCTTTTTCAACACCAATAATTGAAGGGCTGAGAGGTAAAGTGGACTAACCCACAAAAGTTTAATTCAGCCCCCTAACTTGAACATACTCTTAAAATGTGTTTCAGGAGCTGTAGGAAAATTGAAGAATTTCACATTTTGTTCACAGGGTAATACAAAAACATTTTTGTGCAATTCATGCAATTTCCAGTATTTGATTTTAGGTTAGTCCACTTTGCTTCTCGGCCCTTCAATTGTGAGTTAATGTGCTACCTTTATACCTTATATAGAACCTCGTCCTCCAACAAATCTCAGTGCAGTTGTACAATGCAGTCAAGGGTATGAAATACAAATTGACTGGCAGGTAAGGTACGACAGAAAAATACACTTGCATAACAACAAACACTAAACTTAATGTTCACCTTTATATTCACCGTGTAACTGGTTGTTTACTAGTTTGTACTTTGTAATGTTTATAACAATAATGTTGCGATCAAAAAAGTGTTATCTACAACTAAAGTCATCAATGTAGTAAATTCTTACTGAGTTTACATGTGCACAAAGTCCGTTGTTCTTGTGTTAGTGTACAATATTAGTGTTATTTCTAACTGTATTCCAAGATGCTGTACAAGGGCTCTACATAATGAAGACCTGGCCACTGTTACACAAACATGAATGTCAAAACCTGGGCATCACCTAGTTTTGATAAATCTACTAGTAGGGTTGTCAACATGAACTTCACAGGTAGAGAATACTTATACCATCATAGGTTTACCTTGTCTATGGTGACATGCACTGTGCAAAAAGTTGGCCGAAAATCTGTTGATGTCAATGGAAATGGGATGTGTTTGTACTACACCGCAATACCATGGTTTAGAGGAAATCCCCTGAAAATTGGTCTATAGTTGGTGGCTGGCTTTGAAATTGCATTTCTAGCTATGTTAGTCCTTGGACAAACTCCACAAGTCATAGTAAGCGATTATCAGGCATTGTCAGGTTAGGACCTCTGAGAAGAGTCAGTCAAGTAGTTACTATCATACATCACTGATTCAGGCAATGTTTGGACAGAATTATCAGTGAAACCTGAACGCATATACACAACTAAGTCAAGTAGTCCATGTTTATATGAACAACAAGTTCAGCGGCCTATAAGCCTCCAGCAGCTTATAGTCAAGTTGATGCGTTGATCCTCTCAGTCTGCATGTGAATACAAGACAGTAACAATGACAGATAACAAAGGCAGACAGAAACTAAGTAAACATTTTGTAGCTAAGTGGTATCTTAGTCCCACCGCCTTTACCAACCCAAAGGTGCATCAATCTACAAAGTGACAAAGCAGAGACAGCTAGGGCATAACCTTAGGTCATAATGCTTAAATAGATGCTGTATGACTTCACATACAAGTATGTTGTATCTACGGTATAGCATTGTACTATGAAACCATTCCAGTATCGCCAGTTATGAAACGTGACAATACATCTTAGAAGTCTACTGCTTCAAATGTGACAGAATCACATGCCAATTCATCTTTGAGGTCTACGTCCTTGAGATTTTGACAAAACAGGTAATACTGCATTATGGCTTCCCATAACTATCTATTTACTCTCAGAACAAGTGCCAAGGAAACAGCAATGTATTCCCACTTCACTCAAGGCAAACTTCATGATTCTAAGTGCAGCGATCAATTTCATTACGCTTACTGGAGATTGTGAGGCAACATCCTGCTTTTCTATGGAGCCTAGTACAGGTATTCCAAACTAGTGACTTTCAACAAGCATTATAAAAGGTGACCACATGTAACGATATATATGTACCAACAATTGTTGGTACCTATACATCATTGCCTTAAGGCAACATTATACCAAGGTGCAGTGTCTTTGCAACTCACTTGTATATCTGGAAACAGAGCTTGAATAGCACTCTTATCTGCGCGAATATTAAAATAATGCAAGTGATACGGGTCTTATCCTTGTGAGGCCATTGCTGGTACATTACAAGAGCCCAAAAGAACATTTCACTCTTCCCTTGAAGCATCCGCACATGAACAAATTACATAATCCCAAATATTTGACTCCAACGATCTGGAGAAGTCGTTCCCGTTTCCACTAATGTAGAGATTCCGGACAAATAAAGCGCTCGTTTATTAATAGTAGATGAACACCTATTCCAACCATATGTTCACATAATAATGTTAGTGTTACTCTATATCTTCATTTTCACGTTATCAACCCTACTACTATATAGTAATAGGTTACTGATTTCTTCTGCAGGCCCCTGTTTCTGACCCACTTAGCTCTCCACTGACTGGATACCTCCTGCAATATCGTGTTTATAACAACACCAGCATCATTGAGCTGCTGGCACTGAACACTTCATACACTCTGGACAGTGTACCTTCAGGTGCAGTCTACACTATCACTGTGTCAGCTTTGAGTGATGTTGGGCCAAGCAGAAACAATCCATCCATTCAGTTTGGTGAGTTTAATTTGCCTAATGGTGATTCTTTCTAACCTATTGGTACTAATACTATAATATACACATTTTTATACATACATCTTTTTTACTCTCTACGCACAGCCGTTCCATCGTTACTCTGTGAAGATTCCCTGTCAACTCCAGAAAGTTAGCTCCTTCCTTCTCATTCAATGTAGCCATGAATGGTAGTGCCTCGGTCCTCATTCCTTTCCCTGCAGATGCTTTTTTAACAAAGTCAAGTAACCTTACAGACACTCCTACAGAGTCAAGTAACCTTACAGACACTTCCATGGAGCTAAGCACTCTTACAGACACTTACATGGAGTCAAATATGCTTGTTGGTGTCATTGCCCCAACATTTGGAGTGATAGCTTTTAGCTGTGGTTCCTTGTTTGCTACTACATGTATCTGTTACTGTGTCATCATTCAGAGGAAAAAGCTGTTCAAAAGGAAAGATCAAGAATCAAAACATGCGATAACTGTTTTGCAACATGCAGAGCCTCAGGAAATTCCTGTGGACAGATGGAGAAGTAGGACGACATTTGGTCTGCTCCTTACTTTAATAGGTGCTATGACACAATAGAAGCATTAGACATTATTGAGTGTAACTTTTTACTAGAATTACAATCAAGACCATGTTCTACTTGAGGTTTTGGCTTGCTTATGAATTTGACTGTGAAGAGTTGTTGCAAATATCAATTATTTAAGTATACGTGTAAAACTGAAATGATTGCACCAAAATATTCAAATGAAACATTCAAAGGGTAGAGCAAGAAGGTTAAAATTAAACCATTTGATGTCACATTTGTGGAATTGTATACAAGTTCATAAGTGTAAATAGGATTGAAGTGAGAGCTATTTAATTGTACTTTCAAGATGCTCATAAGCAGTTTAGTGCTGCAGGTTTTCCTTGGCTCAAACACTTTAGAATTCAGTGGTACGTAGATATAAAAACTTTATAGGCTTTAGCAAAACACAGTTCATTGCTACTTATGAACAGCACAAAACACATGTGGATCTGCACCAAGCACCATGTTACTGTGTGATCATATTTGACAAGATGTGAGGTAAGCACTACTTATCTAAAAACTTTATCATATCAAAATGCAGTTCACCGGTATTTAGTTAAAAGGCTTTACGTTAGCATAAGGCTTCTTTAAAAAGCTTTACCCTCAAGGGAGGAGCTAGACATAAGTTTATCAATCGTGAATAGCAAGGCACGCCTTAACCTGCTTATGCCAGCGCGTTACGCAGCCAGAAGCACAGTAGCGCGCTCAATAGCGCGCTCAATACACGTAGCAATGATTTTATACAGTGGCAAATTGAACGCGTGACGTCACGTAAACGCTTCGGGGGTCGCTGTGAGGGGTGACGGTGGTGTAGCTGGTGAAGGGAGCGTTGTTGGTGTACCAAAGTTTCATTCCTGGGTTAAGTGCACCATGCCATTAACGAATATCAACTCAGATTGGATGTCCAACGCTTCCTCTGGCCTGTGTATTATATTGGTTTAATTATATTAATTACGCGGGTTCTTTAAGTTGCATCTTGGGGTGTAACAAGTCTAAACCACACCCCAAGATGCTCATATTAGAAGCTAGAGTTTAGCTGGCTAGAAAGCTTTAAACTACTTGATATGGAGCAAGATCATACTTGCTTACGTTTTCAAGGACCAGCCCAGAGTTATTTTTTCATAAACTAAGCCTGGCCACTCACACTATGAGCATATTGCATGTTGTGTGTGTGGCATATTAGTTGGGTACAAGCTATACCCAAGAAGTGGTAACAGTATTGTATTTTATGTACTTTCAGCCAAACATGATCGGGCTAGTTTCAGTGATATCTATACAAGTCACACAAAATATTTTCTGAATGGATGGAACCCTCAAAAACCAACCAAACTAGATGGGAATGACACCACAACAATTTCACACCATCCCTACATCTTGTGCCATTTTGCCATGAATAATCTTATTCTAGCAAAATGGCATATAGCTAGCACTAAGCATTAAGGTGGCGGCGGATGTCACTCGGCGAAGCTTAACGAAAACATAAACCTGCATGGTTACAGTCAGGACCAGTGTTACTCCTAGGGCAATCTTTCTTTGCCAAATTTTCCACTCGATGGATGCATCTACATGCTCACTGTAGGTAGCGTCCTAACCACCAATGTATCTCAAATCAATCTGTGCCAGCTTTTGTTCAGAGCTACTCTCAAAGTCAGGCTAGACTCATGTTTGTCACTACTCTTGGAATGGACAACTTTTACTGCACCAAAATGAATGCACATTTCAAAAAGGGGGGAGGGAGGGGGAGGGGGGGAGGGAGCGGGAGGGGGGAGGGAGCGGGAGGGGGGAGGGAGTGGGAGGGGGGAGGGGGGAGGGGAGGGGGAAGGAGGAGGAGGGGGGAGGGGAGGGGAGGGGGAGGGAGTGGGGAGGGGGAGGGGAGAGGGGAGAGGGGGAGGGGAGTGAGTTGTGATATTCAGCCTCTTGAAAATATGCCCACCCATGTGAGGTATTATGTACGCATGCAGTGATACTTCGGTGCTTCTCTTGCACAAATAGTGTCTGCCTTCATTTGTTAGTCCCTCCCTTTGCACAGTGCTGCTTCTTGGGTGCTTCTTGCTTTAACATAACTGCACTGCACTGTGGCATAAATAGGTGGGTGTAGCTACTTTCGAAAGAAAAGCACCCTTTGCAACAACTTCATTCAAAAAAGGGAGGTGGGTTATATTCGAGGGTGGGCCTATTTTCGAGAGATTATGGTGTATACTCAGAGATTATGGTGTATACTCAGGCTCGTTAGTTACCACTGATACTGTATACCTGTTGCTGCTGGCTTGATTGAAAGTGTAACAATGGATGTCATGAACACGACCCCATATCAACACTATAATTATGTGCCACACGCAAGAGTTTTGTTTTAGCTATGACATTAAGGTGGCACGGTCGTCCCTCGGCGGAGGTTAACGAAAACATAAACTTGGGTTACAGTCAGGACCAGGGTTACTCCTAGTTTCAGGGTTAGGGTTTGGTTTAGGGCAATCTTGCTTTGCCTAATTTTAAAAAGGGTTTTAGTAGCTCATTAATATATTCATGAACCCAAAATTGCCACTCGATGGACGCATCTACACGCTCACTGTAGGTAGCGTCCCAACCACCAATGTATCTCAAATCAATCTATGCCAGCTTTTGTTCAAAGCTACTCTCAAAGTCAGGCTAGACTCATGTTTGTCACTACTCTTGGAATGGACAACTTTGACTGCACCAAAATGAATGCACATTTCGAAAAATTCACAGCTTGTCTACGGGAGGGGCTCATTCACGAGTGGAAGCAAGCATTACTAGCCCCACCTCTCCCCCTTATGTCGCTAAACAACTCACGGCTCTGTTCCACACACAGCCACCGTTCAGCTCCCTTGTCTGTCAGACTGTAGCACAAACGATAAATTGCGTATTCTAGTTAAAGCCCAGCCCAGCACTCGAAGCACCTGGCCACGGTCACCAACTAGACTAGGCATACGGCCGCGAGACCTGGGCCTACTCAACAAATACAGTCTTGGCCACTGTGGCCTTTCTGCTGCTTCTAGACACAAGCTTGCTTTCACAAGCAGGCATCACGCACTACTCACAGCTACTGACACTACAGCACTCTACTAAACTCCTTCTCTTTTTTTTTTTTTTTTTTTTTTTTTTTTTTTAAGTCGATCTAAGCTTATCTTCAAAGTTCCGAGCACCACATGAAGGGTGCCGCCAGGCCACATCTTAACTAACTTAATTATAAACTGATTATTGGATGGCAATGCCGACAGGAAATGGGGAAAATCCCCAATTTTACGGACCGTGAACGGTTTGAGACTCCCAAAACGGAATGTGCGCTAAAATTTTAACAAGACAAAGAAGACTATCAACTTGGATTCCAGGTTTGTTGACCTTGAAAATACAGGGTACCGTGCCACCTTAAGATGCTACACATAACTTATTCAACATGTCACATTTGTCAAGTCAACCCAATCCAGTGCTACCACAGAACAAACACGATACCACTAATCATATTCTTGAGGACCAATGAACGGAATGTTGCCTAGGGGTGCCACACAGAGCTAGCTAAATTCAACCTATTAATATGCATGAGGGGAGAGATTGCCTGACTTCCACCCAGAATTACATGCCTTTAATGAGATTCATTGATCTCAATTCGGACATTAACAACATCCACAAGTATCCACAGAGGGTTAATGAGATTCATAGCCCTGTTCTGTTCGGGTTTGGGTCCACGAAAGTCTTGGTCATACTCATGAATATTCAACATCATTTACCCATTCCTTTCAACCCAAAGCCAAGCTGCCAATGCTTCAACAGAAGTTCAATAATGAGGTTCATGAGAGTCAACATACTCTAACCCTCCCATTGGACAGTTGACTGAACCCAGGGTTGTTCATGGGTAATGCTGAGGTCTAGTTAAAGCCAACTCATTAATATTCATGAGGTGGACAGAAACACCCCAGATTGTAGAGCTCTGTCGGGCTTTAATTAGATTCATAGGCTCAATTAGGGTTAGGGGGTTCGGGTTAATGAGATTAGGGTTAGGGATTTTAGGGTTAAGGCAAACTAGGGTTAGGGCTAGGGCTAGGCTTAGGGTTTTAAGGTGGCACGGTCGTCCCTCGGCGGAGGTTAACGAAAACATAAACTTGGGTTACAGTCAGGACCAGGGTTACTCCTAGTTTCAGGGTTAGGGTTTGGTTTAGGGCAATCTTGCTTTGCCTAATTTTAAAAAGGGTTTTAGTAGCTCATTAATATATTCATGAACCCAAAATTGCCACTCGATGGACGCATCTACACGCTCACTGTAGGTAGCGTCCCAACCACCAATGTATCTCAAATCAATCTATGCCAGCTTTTGTTCAAAGCTACTCTCAAAGTCAGGCTAGACTCATGTTTGTCACTACTCTTGGAATGGACAACTTTGACTGCACCAAAATGAATGCACATTTCGAAAAATTCACAGCTTGTCTACGGGAGGGGCTCATTCACGAGTGGAAGCAAGCATTACTAGCCCCACCTCTCCCCCTTATGTCGCTAAACAACTCACGGCTCTGTTCCACACACAGCCACCGTTCAGCTCCCTTGTCTGTCAGACTGTAGCACAAACGATAAATTGCGTATTCTAGTTAAAGCCCAGCCCAGCACTCGAAGCACCTGGCCACGGTCACCAACTAGACTAGGCATACGGCCGCGAGACCTGGGCCTACTCAACAAATACAGTCTTGGCCACTGTGGCCTTTCTGCTGCTTCTAGACACAAGCTTGCTTTCACAAGCAGGCATCACGCACTACTCACAGCTACTGACACTACAGCACTCTACTAAACTCCTTCTCTTTTTTTTTTTTTTTTTTAAGTCGATCTAAGCTTATCTTCAAAGTTCCGAGCACCACATGAAGGGTGCCGCCAGGCCACATCTTAACTAACTTAATTATAAACTGATTATTGGATGGCAATGCCGACAGGAAATGGGGAAAATCCCCAATTTTACGGACCGTGAACGGTTTGAGACTCCCAAAACGGAATGTGCGCTAAAATTTTAACAAGACAAAGAAGACTATCAACTTGGATTCCAGGTTTGTTGACCTTGAAAATACAGGGTACCGTGCCACCTTAAAGAGTGTTCCAAACAAAGAGGTTGTAGTAGTACAGTTCACAAACTACAATCTTTTGTGCATGTAAACTATGCTAGCTGTGATGCATAACTCAATGCCAATCATTTGAAGCGTAAGCAATGTTTTTCACAATATGAAATTGAGGGTGGTTTTGCAAAAGGATTTCCTCATATTCTGGACCTTTTTCCCTTCTTTTGAGAAACGGTGGCCACTTGTTTGGAAACTTGATCTTCCTTTTTGAGTGTCCTTTTCCTTCGAATGATGACACATGTAGTAGCAAACAAAACAACACAGCTGAAGGTCACCAGCCCAGATGTGAGAGCAGCAATAGTAACAGGGATATTTGAATCCATGGAAGTGTCTGCAGGAAAAGGGGATAAAATAGTGGTTTTATGATGTGAGGCTTTATGAGGCACTAACACTCATAGCTATGAATGCTTACCAGTACTTTCAGGAGTTGCCACTGCACAGACTAATGATGGAGCAGCTGTATTCAAAGAGTAGAAAAGTGACAAGCTGAACTGATGGGTTGTTCTTGATTAGCCCAACATCACTGAGAGCTGACACTGTGATGTTGTACAATGGACCTGAAGGTACACTGTCCAGAGCATATGAGGTGTTCAGTGGAAGCTCAATGGTGCTTGTATTGTCATAGACATGATATTGCAGGAAGTATCCAGTCACAGGTGAACCAAGTAGTTTAGGTAGAGGGGGCTGCAAAAAGATGTTGACTACTATTTTACTGGCATGTCCTCATGCATGTGACCGTTTGTTAACAATGATATTTGAGGAACAATGTTGATACATATGGCCAAGGTGCCAAGTTTGGGATAGAGCTAACAAATTTAAATGTCCTTTCTTGGAAAGATGATTGACTGTTACTTTTACCAACTTGAAACAAAGACTTTTTGCCAATGAAAACTTTGCTGACCTTTGACCTCCACTGCTGATGTGTTACCTTATTAATGCATTACTGTAAACATTGGTGTTGTTCACACTTTTTTGACTTTTGCCCTGAATGGCCTGGAGCATTTATTGAAACATTGACAAGAGTTTTTATAGATTTTAAGTTGGTAACAGAGAAACTTTCTTTTCATGCGTTCAGCTATGCACTGACATTCAAACTATTGGTATATTTGGCAGAAGCCATTAATTTTAGCACATTGATATAAGATCTATGCTCATGTTGCAGGATCCACTGAGTATGTTTTGGCATAAAACAAAGGAGGATAATCAGTTTGCAAGCACCATTGTTGTAGTTCCGAGGCTGTAAACAAATGCAAAGTTAGTATCAGTATATTTTTACACTATGCGACAGAAGCTGAGGACTTGCCTAGGAGTGAGGCTACCTTTGCTCGCAAATAGATTGTACAAAGTATCACAGATAACTGAATTAGATTATTACAGGTAATTGTATTTACCTGCCACTCAATTTGGATTTCATACTCTTGATTGCACTGTATCACTGCAATGACATTTATTGGAGGATGAGGTTCTATATGTAGAAATGAGAACATGTAATGTACTCCAGTAGCAAATCAATTTTGCATGGACAACTGGTTACAAAGGTTAAAGTGTTGTCAATAGATCTGAAGCCTGCATAAGGGAATACATCTATCACATTTCCAAACATCTGTTTTAGATTTGTGATAACCTTCAGCACTGTAGCTATAGCTGCTACCATTGACGGATTTAATGACACTATCACATTTTAACCCACCTTGCAGTTCAGTGAAGTTCATAGTTAGTTTAAGACCAATTTGTTTAAGACCAATTTGACCATGAAGAAGGTTGGCAGTGACACAGTATGTGTACTCCTGAAATGGTATCAGTTGTAATCCAGTGAAATGAAATGAGTGTTTCCCTTCAGGAATTTGCTCTTCCACTGTGATCCATCTGGGCCAAAAACTTGAATGTGTAGCCTGTGATGCAACTCCAGTAGCACAGTTGAAGGTGAATATTAATTTGCGGCCTAAAAAGTGTAGCGGCCAAAGCCACTATACGGTTCCTACAACACTGTTTTGTAATACTTTCTGATAGTGATTGCATAATTCCTTGTCTTACATGTAGCTACCAACAACACCTTTCTACTCTCTGCAGTTGTGCCATCATTAAATTCTCTGTTAAATCCTAAAAGTAGTTTTATTTGTTAAATACAGGTCTAAACCTCACTCTCAAAATGCTCCCACTGACCTCAGCTTGCTAAATGGCCCACTGCTCCATCTCCAGTGTTCAAAGGAGTACCCAGACATGAGTTAATTGACCACATAACCATTTGTACAGGCTTAAAAAATCTGTGTAAAAGCACATATCTACTAGTTTCTTCAAGGAAAAGGAACCTGCTGACTCAAGTTTACTCTCATAGACTACTTAGCACTTCTGTTGTTTACACGGCTCATTTTATGTTTAAAGAGGACAGAAAATGTGCGAGCACACTCAGAGACCTTTTATAGCTTTGCCATTTGGCACCACTTTCCCACGCTTGTTGGTGAATGAAAGTTTCAATCCTGAAAAAGGTGCACCGCGGCACTAACCAATAATACCCACACAGATTGGATCTCCAAGCCTTTTTTCCGGCCACCGATTTTTTAATGCTCTTGTATGGCTGTTAATTTGTTCCCTATTCTACACAACTTATTTTCCATCTTGGCATAATCATGTTTGCATAACAACCTATTTATTCATTCCTAAGTACACTCAGCCCTCACTCTACACCCTTTCACACAGACACTTCAGAATCAACAGAATCAGATTCAAGACCCTTAGTTACGTCCCCTTAATACTATTACTACTGTTATCACTGCCATCTCATTTGGAGTTGGGGCTTTTACCTGTATTTTATTGCTTGCTGCTATCTGTTTCTGTGTCATCACACTGAGGAAGAGAACACTCAAAAAGGAGAGCATGCATGACTACTGTTTCTAAACAAGAGGAGCAAGGTCCACGCTATGAGGAAATTCCTTTGAAAGTCCACATTATGAGGAACTTCCAATGCAGAATTACCCTCATTATTAGTAAAAGATGTTGCTTAGGTCATGTATATCAAAGAGCACTCCAGAATCATTTACCATTCAGTTCTGAAATCCATAAGTAGCAGTAAGCATGCAGCTGTTTATGTTGTACAAGATTGTGTGGTGTGTAACTGTACTGAAATCTCTTGGTTTAAAACCCCACCTCTTCATGTCATCACGAACATAATTTGCTCACCTAGTAGGTATAGCCACGCTGTATGTGTGACATGGTAGACATTTAGATTAGAGTGCCTAGTGATGCAAATGTGTTCATTAGTAACTGTTGTACACTCAATCAGAATTGGTGCCAAGCCAGTACCTGCGTCAATACATAACATGAATTGCAGAAATTCCTAAATGAAAAGGCCAGGATTAACTTTGCCTTAGAATGCTGCTCTTCTTACTCCTCCTGGGAGAGCATCTAAAATTGGTCAATTTAACAACATGCATCTAACTTGCACACAAATGAAGTATGATCGCATGCACCCTCGTTAAATTAGTGAACATTTAGATGCATCTAGTTGCAGTTGACCCATTGTACACACTTGTGGTTAAAGAAAATTAAATTGGGTGATGGTGGCAATCTAGCTGTATCCTCTGAAGTTTGAAAAAACTCTTGAATGTACAAAATAAAAGTTAAATCCAACAACAGTTAGTAAACGGTCTAGGAGCATTTCATCCTGTTTGACAATAATTTGTAGAGAAACACGTGCGCTTCTGATGTTTTGCCCAACTGTTTTGCATGTGAATCAGAAACCTTCCAAGAACCACCCATACAGTTGAAGAGAGGAAGATACACATTCACCTGCTGGAGGTGTATTCTAGTGGCACTGCATGAGACTGGTTGCCACCTTTGTTCAGTCTCCACACAAATGCCTAGATCAGGAAAAGAAGGAAGCGTAGGGGTGAAGGGGGGAGGGTCAGTATGCCCACTGTGGTCCTGGTTCACCTAGTCTACCTAGCTACCTCTAATCCAACATTGTGATTGCAGAGTGAGATATATTTCTGAAGACCTGATCAGGTCAAGGGTTCACTAGAACTGCAGTTAACTCCATGCAGTCCTAGTAGTCAAGATACTGTTGGATAGAAGCAGGGGCAGGAAGATGACACAATACTGATATAATCACATGCAGTCCTGTGTGTGGTTGTGATTTTACCACTTATAATGTAAACAAACATTTTCAGGCCTGAAACAAGCAATATTTGACCAAACTAGACAAAATGGGTAGCTATTAAACAGTTCAATTTAGTGTGTACATCCACAATCTGATGTTTCTTTCAATTTTGGGGGAAAGTGATTTGAAAATACTTTAGTTACAGTTGTGATTTTAGCTACAACTTATATGTAGGTAACGGTCACTTATAACTAAGTTAGCGTTTTCAAGCTTAAGCCTGAAACAAGTAGCATTTCACCAAACTAGACAAAATGGGTATCAAACAGTTCTATTTGGTGTGTACATTCCCAATATGATGTGTTTTTTATTTTCATTTTGGAGTAAGTGTTCTGAAAACAGTCTAGGTACGGTTGTAATTTTACCACTAGCTTGTACATAACCGTTACTTGTAACTATTGTTTTCAGGCCTGAAACAAGTAATATTTGACCAAACCAGAAATATCAAACAGTTCCATCTGATGTGTACATTCATAATGTGGTGTTTGCTTTCATTTTGGAGTAAAATATAGTCTTGGCATGGTTGTGATTTCACCACTTATACATAACTGTCACTTAGATATCATAGAATTTCTAATAATTCATTGGGTAGATTCTTGTATTATGAGACAACCCCAATTATGGGTTATTGACTTTACCAGAAACGATAGATATTGATACCTTGGCTAAGCATTAGTGATATTTTCCTTTCTCACATTTTGACACGAATGGTTGTAACAACTATGTTATTCACATTTTATTGTGGCTTAAATTTTGGGGCATTTTTTCGCCACATTTTGATTAGCATGAAAAATTTGTTCCACTGAAACCTCGGAAACTAAAATGAACTCAGAACAGGCAAATTTAGCATGATTAGACTCCATTCGATGAACAGTCTTAAATTATCAAGTTAAGTTTGGTTTGGAAGTGAAATTTGGGTTGGAATGGAATAACCCTATTATACGTACCTGAATGAAGAGAAGGTTATCTGGTACCAACTTTAGGTCGGAAAAGAACTTGCTGACGTTTGGACTGAAGGCTCCAGTTGTCATCAGGGCGAAAGTGAAGAGCTGCGAACAAACGTTGCTATTTATAGCCATGCACTACTGAGGATACACGTCATTGAAGGTGAGGATTGCTCCTCCCTCTCTGTCTCATCACAGCGGTCCAGCAACCAGGGACTTCCAGTCCTCCATCCCGGTTGAAGCTACTGCAGGTGACTATAGCGACTAAAGTGTTGTTTGGACACCCGCATCTTATCCATTACCTCCTCCAATACTTTTGTTTCAGGTACAAGAGAGACAGTACTGTAACATAGTGTATGTCTGTATAGTGTTATTGATGACACCAGAAAAGGTTTCCAAACCAATAGGTTGCTGTACAGTTATCAACTCATGCACACTCTTGTACAACATAAAGTGCTAATATCGAGTTTCAGAACTAAACAATAACATGACTTCGAGCTTGTCTTTGAATCAAGCAGGAGGTTCTAGAGTATGATAGACATGGTAGTTCTGCACTGGAATTTCCTCATAGTGTGGACCTTTCAAAGAAATTTCTTCATAGTGTGGACCTTGCTCCTCTCGTTTAGAAACAGCAGTCATGTGTTGTGAAACTTTACTCTCCTTTTTGAGTGTCCTCTTCCTGAGCATGATGACACAGAAACAGATAGCAGCAAGCAATAAAATACAGGTAAAAACCCCAACTCCAGATGAAATGGCAGTGATAACAGTAGTAATACTATTAAGTGGACTAGACTCATCATCCACTGATTCTGTTGATTCGGAAGTGTCTGTATGGAAGAAAGGTAGAAGAGATCTGAGAGCACTTCACTTAGTAATGAATAAATAGTGTTATAATTATACTCACTTTGAGTCGCTACTGAACTTTGAGTTGCCAGAGAACTTTCACTGGGTGATGACGGAACAGCTGCATGTAGAGAGTAGGAAAGTAATGTTGGTACAAGTAAGATAAGGAACCATTAACAGAAACCATAACAACACTATAAGAACAGATAGGGTGTTTTACCCTGGTCACATGGCTTACTTTGCTAAAACAAGCAGGGAGGTAGGTTCCTTATCAGAATGAGGAGGATACTACATAGAAACTTATACAATTAGCCACTAGTACCAAAGTAAACCATGCAACCAGGGTAACCACTCTGTAGTTAAAACCACCAATCTGTTTTTACAATGGATTGAGTTAAGCAACATTCAATACTGGCTCATAGTATGTTGATCCTACTCATGCAGTATAAATGTCTCACCAAGCTGAATTGATGGATTGTTCCTGCTTGGCCCAACATCACTCAGAGCTGACACTGTGATGATGTAGACTGTACCTGAAGGTACTTCCAGAGTGTATGAAGTGTTCAGAGCCGGCAGCTCAATGGTGCTGGTATTGTCATAGACATGATACTGCAGGAGGTATCCAGTCAGTGGAGCAGCAAATGGAGTGGGAAGAGGGGGCTGTAGAAGAAAATATATATAATATATAATGCAGGAGATATCCTGTCACTGGAGAACCAAGTGGGTCGAGAAGAGGGGCCTATTATATAGAAGAAATCATAAGTGCAGATTCATGAAAAGTTGGTGATGCCATATCTTGTTGAAAGTGGTCAGTTCTGTGTCTTACATTTTCTAACTCCCATGTAAAGCCCCTTTGCTGGCACAGCATCTAAGTACACTACAGTTTACTACTGATTTTAATCTCGTCCCCAGACCTCATCCGGCGCGTGTATCGCTTGCAGTATAACCTTCCCCTCGCGCGATACTGAAAGCGATCCGCGCTGGGGTTGGTTTTTGGTCCGGGACCGAGACTATACTGATTTAAAGTTTCAATATAAATTGTAGATAAAACTTCTTTGTTCCCTTCAGTATTATCAAAGCTGTAAACAATACAGTGACCATAAAAGTATTAGTTAGTGTTTGCTATTTCTTACTCCATGTAAATGCAGTATTTATCTGTTATGTGTTTACCTGCCAGTCAATTTGGATTTCATACCCTTGCCTGCATTGTACCTCTGCACTGAGATTTGTTGGAGGATGAGGTTCTATATGAAAATGAAACAACACATTAGTGATATAATTTCCAAACACATCAATTAAATGAAAATATTGATTCAGATCAGCCTTTCTAATTCCGAGCGAAGCGAGGCTATACCCGGGTTCAATTGAGATTTTTCGTCGTCGTCGTCGTCGTCGTCGTCGTCGTCGTCGTCGTCGTCAACCGGAAGTTGGCCTAAAAACTTCGATATCTCAACAATGGTCTACGGGATCACTATCAGACTGGCAGGCATGAAAGCTCTAGCTGTTACTAAACAACTGTGAGCGAACTGTGTCTGTAGCCTAAGGGAAACAGATGCAGGAGTGAGATATCCGCAAAACACGGATTTCTCCAGAACGGTAGGCACAACAGCTACCAAACTTACTGGTATGACAGTTCCACCTCTGAGCAACCCACGGCAGACAAATAGCGACTGTACCATAAGACAAACACGCTCTTTGTTCTACCAACTCAAGCTTACAACAGCAGTCATTTTTACATGGTAAGACTGGTCTGGTTCCCAGGATACGTGGATTGGGAACGTAGAAACTATACTTAGGAAATACGAGGGCAAACGCGGACGTTCGCGGAGCGAGGTCCATTTGCACAATGTGTATCCCTAGTAAATGCATTCAGACCCCTGCTGCCACTGACTGACTTACAATGCTGGTAATTGTGCATCAACTCACCTTGCAATTCAACAGTTATTGTTTCCTTGATGGGGGCAATTTGATTGTGATAAAGGTTGGCAGTGACACAACAAGTGTAGTTCTGCAATGGTATCAATTGTAATCCAGTAAAACGAAATGAGTGGTTACTTCCAGGAATTTCTTCTTCCCACTGTGATCCATTTGGGCCAGAAACCTGAATATTGTAATTTCTGATGCAGTAGTGTCCATCTCTTGGGGTTACCTTCCACTCCAGTAGAACAGATGAAAATGAGTCAGGAATTACTGTAAAGTTTTCTAGAACAATATCTGGTGGAGAATTTACAAGTAACAAAGTCATACAGACATCAGAATGGTCCACAATCTATTAGCACCTAAGCATCATCAACTGTTGATCAGAAGTATAAGACTAGGATTCTCACAAAGTGGTAATTTGGTTTATCTTTGTCATAGTATCTTTCCTCACACTTTTTCACACATATAATCTAATAACTAAAACATAGTTTGCAGCACTAATTTCAGGCCATGCACAGGTATTTTGGGAGGAGTGGGGAAGGTTTCTTGCATATAGGTAGGAAAGTTGTGGAAGAAATTAGCTTGTCCTTTAATGGTCAAATGCTTATCCCCATTCTGGAGGATGTTCATCGGAACTATCAACTAAATTTAGGCAGTCTGCCCTCTGTGACTTCTGTGACCATATATGCATATAGATGTGCTCAGCATAAGTAACTCAAAAGATGAGAGTGATTCTGGAATTATAGTAAACTTTTCTAGAATGTGAGTTTGCATGTAACATGTTTATACAACAATATTTTCTTAATGCACAAATGCACAATGTGCTACTATAACCTATTACCTCAGTACCAACATTTGGTGGCTTTTGAAACTCCATGCAACTATATACATGTATACGCAATGGCTGTAGCCAATATACTGGAACTTTCATTACACTATTTTTGACAAAATTTGAGGAAAAGGCTTCGCCTAAAAATGACCCAAGGATTGGGCTAACAATGTAACACATGATACTCACTTTCAACACACATTTATTACTCCAGGCAAACCAGATTTGTTTCGCATCAGCCACTTACTCGATTTGCATGCGGGCGGGCAGTCATTCCATATGCTATATACACTCGACAACTCCACAGTGCTGCGGCCATTAAAATTGGGCGTGTCATTGCTTGTAAGGCAATAATGACAGTTGAGGCGATAGGTCTCAGATGAAGTGGCCGCTGATGCGAAACAATAAATCTAGTTTGCCTGACCTTATAAAGCTACAATAGCTGCAATCAACTTAGCTACAATTCACGTGCACAGCTAAAAAGTGTAAACAGACTCACTTGACATAATGTGCAGTGAAAGGGATTGATTTAAAGTTCTGTTTCTATTTGTGCATGTAACTGCGGTTCCATTACGTGAGGCAGTTGCACGAAAGCTCAGGGAGGACACCAAGCAACTTTGGTTTCTGTCGTAGCTCACAATTTCTGCTCTGAATTGTCCATCGGAGCGGGCACTTGTGTAGTGCATAGTTTTCTCTTCAAAATTTTCATTTCTCCAGAAGAGAGTATCTCCTTGAGCAGTGCATGTGAAGGTGACTTCCTCTGAGGGACAAGCATTTCTTCCAGTGACACTGCTTGTCAAACTGACCTGATCTGTGAACAAATAATACAAGTATGCACTATGATATGTAGAATCTCGTCATTCCGGATTAGGCTAATACTATCAACATATAAAATTATAGTTACCACTATAGGCTGTATAGGACAGCAACAATCCAGTAGTTTACACAAAACAGCCACGATATCGTTCACCTGTACAGCCATTGGTTTCTCCTGGCATAAACGTGATGTAGAGCGATACCAACACTGCTGCAAGCCAGCTAGTCCCGTACTGAGTCATTATACAACACCGTTGTCTGCAGTATGTTGACCCTGATTCTGGGGACGAACTCCAAGGGTTCATCATGCATGCGTCCTAGTCTCGTGCCCACCCCACGCGCGCCTCCCGGCGAGAACCGGTCTGGTGAGCGAAGTCGAATTTCTTGCACTTATTCCCCAAAACTGGCATCACATCCCTAACAACAGTAAAAGTTGTTCCTCTCCTTTCGAGTATCCGTACTTTTTTGAGCGGGTACTCCGCAAAACGTTGCTGGGTTACACCGTCGCAAAAGCGTGCGCTAGCCCAAGAAATTCGACTTGGTTCACCAGATCGTTTCTCCTCGTGAGATGGTGGCGTCTGGGGACGAGAGTACGTGCATCCCGCCATAAGAATATACCCCCTGCCGTGTATGCTTTCAGACCCGAAACACGCGGGTCCGAAATCACTTGAGTACATACAAGAATTCTCTCGTCCCGTTCGTCAAAAAGCTGGGAGCAGCCTAAGAACGATGCCAAGTACACGGAAGTGCATGCAATAAAATCGGTTGTCTTTGGTCTTTCAAAATGAAGGAGGTTGAAGTAGCAACAGCTACTGAAGGCAGCGTTGAATTACAAAACATGTTAGCAAAAACTCAAGAAGTAAATTTATACACAATACCACGCTGTGTGAGGCTAAATAGAGCTCATTTTCAGATGCAATAATCCAAGAGAGGCACACAGCAAGAAGTGTGGGTAAAAGCATAATATTATATAAAACCTGTACAACATCATCCCCACAGTTGGGGGTGAAGTCACATTTCCTTGGAATATGATTGTGTATTATACAGAAGATTTTAAGTTTATCAATAGTGACACATGTACAACATAGTGGATATGTTCCTGATTGCTCCAGCATGGCTGTCCTCAGTATCCTTAAATATCAGTACCCTTGTAAATGATCATGATGAGCTTAGCATCTGGCCCATCACTCAACAGCTCTCTCAACTGAGGCAGTGAAAGGTCAGAGAATGAACTGGTCTAGTGCACACCCACAAATATAAGAACTATCTTAAAATCTCTGTGTTAACTATGAAAGAGATCTCAAACTGATTTTTTCTTGATTAAGTACCAATCATATGTCATCAACATGCATGGAAGAGGACTGTCTATAATTTGATCAGAATATAGCATTGTTGTCTATAAACTTGAACCTGCCTATGGTGACCTGACGGCATGTGAGGGTTTGGTGGACAAGACTAATTAGTATACTATTGTTTTGCACTTTCCCACACTAAATTGTTAAAATGTGAACAAGACCACACATTTCTTAATGCCTGGGAGCCAGGTCAACCACCGACTCCAAGGATGAAGCCCAATTAAGGACAAGGGTGGTTATTGTAAACCTAACCTGATTGGTGCTGCCTTGTAGTTATACAAGGCAGTTCACACTGTAAACAAGGTAGCTTATAGACAGCATCATTGTACAACTTCCTGTGGTATATGAACCGGAATCTATACAACTTTCTGTCTCATGTGACTTGTAGTACTGATAATGATTCTCATTAAAAATTAAACTACATGCAGCTGCAAGGCTTCCCTACTGACTCTCATATATATGTAATAGATAAACCACAGTAGACAGGGATATATGGTTCATAAACCACCCGAGCCTGAGGGCGAGGGTTGTTTATGGACCATAAATCCCTGTCTACTGTGGTTTATCTGTTATATTCTCCACTCTGATTGGTCCTTGTTGTTATTAGTAAACACACATGGTAGTTTTCACTGTAAACAAGGTATGTTATTAGTAAACATGTGAAGCAGTTTACACTGTAAACAAGGTTGCTTGTAGGAAACATCATTTTACAACTTCTGGGGTATATGGAACAGAATCTACAGAATCTACAACTTCCTGTCAGTATTTGGAAAATAAATCCCACCTGTTACCACAGAAACAAGGGTGAAGTGGAGTATATACATATATATACAATGCAAGAATTATTCAGCGCATTGGCTCATCTTCTAAATAAGTAGTATACTTCATGCTGTCATGATGGTGGAAGGTCTTACAGTAACACCATTGCCATATCCACATTTCACTTTGTATACACACATAAATTTTATGTATGTCCTTTATATTTGTCCATGCTGCCATGAGGGATATAAGCAGTGGCGTAGCTAAGGTAGGGCCTGGTAGGGCCTAGGCCCTACCAACTGCTGCAAGTGCCCTACCAACTGGAGCCCTACCGTCCGGCTTTCTCACTTACTGGAGCTACACAACCGCCCGTGTAACAGTGCTGTACGTACGTAGCTTCATTCGAGCAACCGCCAGGCACGCTGGGCTTCTCTTCGTCTACTCACTCGTACGTCCGTACTATATCATCTATGGTCTACTGAGTACGACAGAGATGTGTCTACAAACCACGCCTACACAAGTACATGTCTCGTTCCCAGTCTGTACTTGTGCCCTACCAACTGTCAGCTTCAAGCTACGCCACTGGATATAAGTATTGTAAACTCGAACAAAGATACCATGGTCTTTGCTATCTGGAGCTTGGAGTATTGACAACTGAAGTTGCTCTAAGGGTTGGGAATGGTACACAGGCCAACAATAGTTAATGAGTGTTAAGTTCATGTGACAAGGGAAAGGAACAATGACTGTTGCTTTGTATTGTGCTTATAACCTTCATGTAAGTCTACCATTGTAGCAAATCCTTTTGTTGTACTCCAAGCATGCACTATGGATCTGTCCATAGTTGGCTGTCACAAGAATATCATTACCATCTGAAACTTGGAGTATTGTAACTGTTGAAGTTGCCGTAAGGGCTGGGAAATTTACATACTGTAGGCCACATAATATAGCTAACACTTTAACCACCAATGATGCCTTTTGACATCGTCTGACTTTGGCTGCATGCTATCACAGTTGATGCAATCAGTTTTGAACATAGGTTTTGCGCTAGCAAAAACATGGGGTAGGGAGAGGTGGGCAGGTTTCAGCACAGGGTATCGTGCACATGTCCGCTGCCTTGGCTGGCTGTAGAACAGCCTTTGTCAGCACTGGTTGCCACAATTGGGGGTAGAAACCTCTCCACTTGTTGGGGTACCATTTCAGTCAGGAGGAGCATTTGCTGGTCAAAGAGCCCTGACCATTGAAAGCTCGCTATAATGAGTGGGTGTGGTTAAAATCATAAACCACGGAGCTTTTTGTTGCACCGTCGCTTGTATACTTTTCGAGATCGGCCTTGACATACACATCAATGTTGCTACGTTGAACTTCCGGTCCGGAAGTAGTTAATTACTATGCACAAATAGCTTCCAGTGGGTGTAATGAATACAGTTACTAACGCAGGCAGTTTGTACTATACAGCTAACGTGAATGAGAAAGGACCTTGTGTGCCCCATGACGCCATACGGCGTCATTGGGCTGAAAAGGGAGTTTTGCAGTTCACATGCATGACAAGGAAAAGGAACAATGTCTTATTGTTGTGTAATACTCACAAACCTTGGAACTGGAGTAACCTTACAACTGTTAACTGAGTAGTTATGGCGTTTTTTTTTTTTGCAGTGCATGAGTGCATGCATAGACGTCAGAAGCAAACTGAGAGTGGGGGGGCTATAGTTTACATTAAGGTTACACCCCCTGCCATACCTCTCAAAAAGCACGTATTCAGTGCACTAGCGCGAGATCCATAAGTACTATGTACAACCAGCCATACGCGTGAAAATGCAAGTTCAGCGAGCTCAAACCAAGAATTCTTCATTAAAAAATTGCAAGACAGTACAATAACTGATCGATCGATTGACCACATCTAGCTAGCTAGCTAAAATACAACACCACCCCCTACTTTGAGGACTAAAAAAAGGGGGGAGGGGGGGGGGGGGGGGGGCATGGCCCCTCCTCCCCTGGGTGCGACACCTATGGCATGTACTGGTATATAAAGAGGATCAGGATTGCAACTTGGGGTATAAATAATTGTGTAGTGCAGCTCATTTTGTCCAAATTGGGGCTTATGCTTCTCACTCTGGGGGAGCTGATTTAGTTCCTCTGCAGTAAGGGGGCTTATTAAATAGAGTAGCTAACCCAGGCCCCCAGTCAGCCTTTCAATATGAAAATGTGGTACATAATCTCATGTCACCATGATGTAATTCAGAACAAAACAGTTTTACTTCCTTCCGAGTTCGTCAAGCAGCTACATGTTCAATCCTTGAAGTGCATGAGAGTTGTTCCCCCCACTCGCTAGGTAAGTTGTCTGGCTGTTCATGCTGTTCTGGGCTGAAGTATTGCCTTACACATATAGGCAGATCATTTTTCTGATTTTCGCCCGGTGACCCTTTATTGTTGGGTAAGGGTTAATTTTGTGTGATATGCGCATATAAATGTGTATACATATTGACCAATAGGGTTAGGGCTTTGAAAACTACTTCAGGATAGCTCAAAATGGCGCGGTCCCCAGACCCCACGTTCTCACGAGGAGAAGCGCCGGGAGGAGTGCGCAGACTGGGCACGAGACTAGCCGCGCCTCCCCTTTCGATTCAGTTTCCAAACGGGGTCAGTCTAAACACGAGACTAACATAGTTCAGTTTTCTTACAGCCTATAGCTTTGTAATTATCAGTACACAAGCAGTGCATTACCTGGTTTATCCTCTGAACTAGTGAATCAGCAGAAGCCTCCCCATGGACATGTAAGCCGTATGGTACAGCTGACTAAAGGCATCAAGTGGTACTTGGAGGCGCGCGCCAACTTCTCCGGTATGATATTTACCCCGCGCGCGCATGCGCGAAGGGGTTAAGCAATCGGTTTTGTCCTTCTGAGGCCATTTTTGGACCCTTCTTCAGCCCTGTCTGTGGCTCTTGGTTAGCTGTATTCTGATTCAATTTGGCACGTCCACGTGCGTCGAATATATGGTCTGGTTCGATCATCGGGTATATTCCAGACTCTCTCCACGCGTGCATCAAAAAGTTGGGCGGGGGACAGAGAACGAGGCCGACACAGAAAATATTGCCGCTAATGCGGCCCTAGGGACGGGGATTTTGATTTCGAAATTCGCGCAGCCGCGCAAGTGACGAACAATACAGAGTGGGCCGAACTATGCTATTCGCGCGCACACGCGGCAACCGCAACTGACGTGACAGCCCCTGAGACAACTTGTGTGCTCATGATGTTGTATTGTTGGACTATTACATCTGAGAGGGGGAGGGGGGAGGGGGAGAGGGGAGGGGGAGGGGGAGAGGGGAGGGGGAGGGGAAGAGGGGAGGGGGAGGGGGAGGGGGAGGGGAAGAGGGGAGGGGGAGGGGGAGGGGGAGGGGAAGAGGGGAGGGGGAGAGGGGAGGGGGAGGGGAAGAGGGGAGGGGGAGAGGGGAGGGGGAGGGGAAGAGGGGAGGGGGAGGGGAAGAGGGGAGGGGGAGGGGGAGGGGAAGAGGGGAGGGGAGGAGGGAGGGGGAGGGGGAGGGGAGGGGAGAGGGGAAGGGGGAGGGGAGGGGAGAGGGAGGGGAGGGGAGAGGGGGGAGGGGGAGGGGAGGGGAGAGGGGAAGGGGGAGGGGGAGGGGGAGAGGAGGGGGAGGGGAGGGGGGAGGGGGAGGGGGAGGGGGGAGGGGAGGGGGAGGGGAGAGGGGAGAGGGAGGGGGAGGGGGGAGGGGAAGAGGGGAGGGGGAGGGGAAGAGGGGAGGAGAGGGGGAGGGGGCAAGTTGTGATATTCCTCTCGAAAATACGCCCACCTCATGTGAGCTATTATGTATGCATGCAGTGATTCTTCAATGCCTCACTTGTCATGTGGTTGCTTAAGCAAATGGTGTCTGCCTTCACTCCCTTTGCACAGTGCTACTTGTTGGGTGCTTCTTGCTTTAACATAACTGCATGTACTGTGGCATACATAGGCGGGTGTACTTTGAAAGAAGAGCACCCTTTGCAACAACTTGATTCAAAAAAAGGGAGTGGGCTTATTTCGAGGGTAGGCCTATTTTCGAGAGATTACGGTGTATACCTGGTTGAAAGTGCAACAATGGATGTCATGAACATAACCCCATATCAACAATTATTACTGTATGTGCCACACGCAAGAGTTTTGTTTTAGCTATGACATTAAAGAGTGTTCCAAACAAAGAGGTTGTAGTAGTACAGTTCACAAACTACAATCTTTTGTGCATGTAAACTATGCTAGCTGCCATGCATAACTCAATGCCAATCATTTGAAGCATAAGCAATGTTTTTTACAATTTGAAAACGAGGGTGGTTTTGCAAAAGGATTTCCTCATATTCTGGACTTTTTTCTTTCTTTTGATAAACAGTGGCCACTTGTTTTGAAACGTGATCTTCCTTTTTGAGTGTCCTTTTCCTCCAAATGATGACATGATAACACAAACATGTAGTAGCAAACAAAACAACACAGTTGAAGGCCACCAGCCCAGATGTGAGAACAGCAATAGTAACAGACATACTTGAATCCATGGACGTGTCTGCAGGAAAAGGGGATAAAAGATGCAGGGGGTTTATGAGTCGCTAACACTCATGGTTATGAATGCTTACCAGTACTTCCAGGAGTTGCTACTGCACAGACTAATGACGGAACAGCTGCATTCAAAGAGTAGAAAAGTAAACTCAGATAGGTAAAACAAGCACCAACAGTCTCACCAAGCTGAGCTGATGGGTTGTTCTTGCTTGGCCCAACATCACTCAAAGCTGACACTGTGATGGTGTAGATTGCACCTGAAGGTACACTGTCCAGAGTGTATGAAGTGTTCAGTGGAAGCTCAATGATGCTGGTATTGTCATAAACATGATACTGTAGGAGGTATCCAGTCAGTGGAGCAGCAAATGGAGTTGAAAGAGGGGGCTGTAGAAGAGATAATATAATATATTATGCAGGAGGTATCCTGTCACTGGAGAACCGTCAAGTGGGTCAAGAAGTGCATAATGTGGGAGGTATCCACTCACTGGATTTTAGGTGTAGGGAGCTACAAAAAGCAATCAAGATGTGGTAACTATATACTAAGTATTGATTACCTACTTTTGACTGGCATGTACTACAATATTTGAGGAACAACTTTCATTGGATCAACGTGCCATGTTTAGATAATTATATAGCTAACAAATTTAACTTCATTCCGTTTTTGGAAAGATGATTGACTGTTACTTCTACAAACTTGAAGCCAAAAGACTTTTTGCCACTGTAGTAGAAAACTTTGCCGACCTTTGACCTCCAATGATGTGTTTACCTTGTTAGTGCATTACTGTAAACATTAGTGTAGCTTTCACGTCTTCCACTTTTGCTCTGAATGCCCCAATGCATTCAGTTGAAACATTGACTACCATTGTTGTAGTCAGTATGTATTTCCCAAGGCTGTAGACAAATACAAAGTTAGTATTGGTATAATTATTCGTACATTATGTGACAAAAGTTGAGGAGTTGCCTAGGAGTAAGGCCATCTTTGCTACCAAATAAACTGTACAAAGTTAACACAGATAACTGAATTAGATAATTACACTCAGTATTTACCAGCCAGTCAATTTGGATTTCATACCCTTGACTGCATTGTACCACTGCACTGAGATTTGTTGGAGGATGAGGTTCTATATATTGAAATGAGAACACGTGGAGGAAACCACTCATTTCGTTTCACTGGATTACAGTTGATACCATTGCAGGAGTACACATACTGTGTCACTGCCAACACTCCTTATGGTCAAATTGGTCTTAAACTAACTGCAAACTTCACTGAACTGCAAGGTGAGTTAAAATGTGATAGAGTTATTACGATGATAAATCAGTCAATGGTATAATATAGCAGCTATAGCTGTAGGGTTCAGATCTTTTCATGTCGCATTAGCCTTTTGTAGCCAGTTGTCCATGCAAACTTGGTACTGGAATACAATATGCTTGCAAACTGATTAAGTTTACACTATTGTCCTCCTTTGTTTTATGATAAGACCTACTCAGTAGATCCTGCTACATGACCATAGATCTTATATCAATGTGCTAAATACCTGGTAGTTTCTTCGGAGGTGTTTGCCAATATGGAAATACTTCATAAATTTGGCTGTCTATAGCTAGTTACTAAAGAACTTTAGCTGGCTTCTCAATGCAAAGATGGAGAGAAGTTTTCTCTGTTACTGACTTAAAATCTATAAAACCCTAGGAATTTCTTCTTCCCACTGTGATCCATTTGGGCCAGAAACCTGAATATTGTAATTTCTGATGCAATAGTGTCCATCTGTCGGGGTAACCTTCCACTCCAGTTGAACAGATGAGGACGAGTCAGGAACTACTGTCAGAAGCTGGAGGGTGATGTCTGCATGGATGGACCGAGGTCAAATGAGATTTAGCTATATACAGCAAGCCCACAATTGTACATGTTTTGCATGGTTATTGTTGCTGCAGTTGAAATCATTCCCAAACAGTACTGTATTCATACCTGCGTTCAAGGTACCAGTCACAAAAATGGCATATGTACTCTGTGTGTCATAAACAACACTCTGGCGTGCTGAATCAACACATGCATAGTCAAGCATGTTGATCGTGCAAATCAGCAACAAACAACATGCATGTTGGTACGTTCCCAAGAATGTGCATATGTCAAAGCAAAACATGAAGTGACCTATGTAGATTTTCTCAAACAACATGTGGTAGGAAGCTTGTACCAAAACTTATTTAAAGTAATACACCATTGCCAGAATATACATTCAAATAAAAAAACTGTTTTTAAAACACCACCTCAGTACCAATGTTGTTGATTAGAACTAACTTGAAGTGAGAACAACTTCTATAAGATATGAAATGCTATACTTACTATTACACCTCAAGGTTGTGCAATAACAGAACGTACTTGTACAACAGAAGTATACATCAAGGAAGCAATGGGCAATCACTCTAAGTGTATGTTTGTTGCACCTTGGGAATACTATTTTTTATTTACAGCTCAGGTATCATTATGCAATCTACACCACCCTCATCCTTCACAGCAATTTCCTGACACCACACACTCCATGCATATAATTATGTCTAGAAAAATCGATACTGAGCATACTATGCTTGTACGAGCTAAAGGGTACAAAGCAGGTAAAAAGTATGTGCCTTGCCCTCCATTACAAAAGTTTTGCATAATTATCTGACTTCTCCCCTGAGGAGGAAGCTTACTTGTTATGATGATGGAAACTGAGCAATAAACTCAAGCATCTTGGGGTGCAGTTTGTGCTAACTATTAGCATATTTGAACCAGAAAAGTGTATGAAGTATTCGATCTTCACGAGTTTCAAGCCACGTTATAACTTGGTTGTTCTCACACATGATCATACAGCACACAGCTTGAAAATAATTTGCACTCACTTGACATAATGTGCAGTGAAAGTGATTGATTTGAAGTCCTGTCTCTACTTGTGCATGTAACTGTGGTTCCATTACGCAAGACGGTTGCTCGAAAGCTCAGGGATGAAACCAAACAACTTTGGTTTCTGTTATAGCTGACAATTTCTGCTCTAAACTCATCCCTCAGGGTGGACGGGGCACTTGTGTAGTGCATGGTCTTCTCTCCAAATGCTTCATTTCCCCAGAAAACAGCAGTTCCTTGAGCAGTGCATGTGAAGGTGACTTCCTCCGAGGGACAATCATTTCTTCCAGAGATACTGCTAGTCAATGTGAGACCTAAATATATACAAGAATATAATTAATGGTTGCCTGACTCATTGCATGTACATCAGACTAGTTTAACCCTGATTCTATATTATTATAACATGCACAGTGCAATACAACTAGCTACATGTAGCTAGTTAACAGTCATTCAACGTGTAGTCTTAATGAACAATACCAATACTATACATATGGGTTGCTGACTATATAATTGTGCACATCAGACTATGTTTTGAAAGTTTACTCCACTGCATGCATAGTACACTACAAGTAGCTAGCTATAACACAGTCACATTTAGGCAATGCATACGTACAATATGATATACATGACATCACCTGTACAGCCGTTGACTCCCCTTGGCACGCCGAAAGTAATGCAGAATAACTTCACTACTGTAAGGCCGCTCAGCGCTTTTGAACTCATCATTTCAAACAGAAAATGTACTAGAAAGTTTTGGGTTAACTCGAAGTAAGTCAAGCCTCCCACACTATTGCAGGGATCGCGTTACTTCACAACGCCTCGTCAAGGAATGATAAGTCATACATGCACTTGCTCATACACACACGTACGCCCTTGGGGTCTCTCCCTTTATACAGACGGCAAAGTACCAGTAGGACAGTCATAATAGATACACCGGTCGGGCCATTGACAGTTTGCGGTAATCATTTTGTGGAGTTATGATGCTGTAGGTATCTAGGCAGGGCAGATAAATCGGCTTTTGGACCGCCGAGTCACTGGATCTTGACTATGGGCATTCCATAGAGAAGTACAAATGATTATTTACAATGCTAGTACCGGTATAGCGGTCAATACGGCATTTGCAGTAAACTATACCTTGCATGTGTCACCTCACGTCATAATACATGAATAGCATTGCATGGTTAATTCACGGTCAATCAACCATCATTGTGCGTTGATATAGAGTTTACGCGCGCGGACGCATAAAAGCACGTACCGCGAACGCTCACAATAGAGGGTTCGATCAAGCTTACCCTTTGATATAGCTACAGCTAATACTTCCGACGATGACTTCAAAAAGGCTCGCAGCAGTACTGATAGCACTCTGCATTACTTCATTGACGAGAGGAGTCACCAGCTGCACAGGTACGTTATCGTGAGCCAATTTAGGTGCTTGCTATGTCAAGTATTTAATACCATTGTTGTACTCTTTTACAAGATTGTGCGCAGAGTAAAAATGAAAACGCTAGTAGATTGCTTGATAATTGCATCACATACTATCAGGTTTGATTTATGCTTTGCTGATACCCTTAGGTCAGGTCAGATTGACAAGCATGGAAGAAGGATTTACAATTTGCTGTGTGTGCTTATATTCTTTAACAGGTCTGGTATTGACTAGCAGTATCTCTGGAAGACATGCTTGTCTCTCGGAGGAAGTCACCTTCACATGCACAGCTCAAGGAACTGCTCTTTTTTGGGGAAATGAAGCATTTGGAGAGAGGACCATGCACTACACGAGTGCCCCCTCCAGGGGAGAGTTCAGAGCAGAAATTGTGAGCTATGACAGAAACCAAAGTTGCTTGGTTTCCTCTCTGAGCTTTCGTGCAACTGCCTCACGCAATGGAACCACAGTTACATGCACAAGTAGAGACAGAAGTTCCAATCAATCACTTTCACTGCACATTATGTCAAGTGAGTGGTTTTTCAGTACTTGAATATCACAGTAGAGTAAAAAAGTATTGTGTTTGCGTTGTAGCCTAGGGAGATTGTTCATGCTGTATGTAACCTTGTGTATGTAAGTAGAAACCGACATTCACTTAATTTTATGCCAAGTGAGTGTGGTCTGAGTTGTTAGCATCCATGAAATTAATCAGAGGAGTAGTGTGTGTTGCTGTAGTTATGTAGCCTGTGTTCCAAATTTATCATCTTTCAGTTGTTGAGCAATAATTATGCATTATGCTTAGAACTCTTGCCTCATGTTGGAATAAAGAGAATTTAGATGTTATGAGGTTAAAATGAAAAGGCCACCAGTCGCCGGGAATCAAACCCAGGACACCTGGCTTGTGCAGCCAGTGCTCTGCCACTGAGCTACGACAACCAGCCCTCACAATCCTCTATAATTATATACTGCACAGGTGGGACTGAAATGCCTCAGTCGCATACCTGGCAGCCACTCAGTATGTGCCGTTAGAACTCCTTTAGGGATTGACCCAAAAATTCTTTCCATCAGGCGAGAACTCATGCTGAGCGGTTTTCTCAGTCTAAATGCTTAGAACTCTTGCCTCATGTTGGAATAAAGAGAATTTAGATGTTATGAGGCGAAAATAGAAGAAAGTGAAAAGGCCAGTAGTCGCCGGGAATCGAACCCAGGACACATGGCTTGTGCAGCTTACTGAAGTCCCACCTGTGCACTACATATAGAGGATTGTGAGGGCTGGCGGTTGTCTGGTGGTCGTAGCTCTATTTTCGCCTCATAACATCTAAATTCTCTTTATGATTGCATGTGTGAACAGAAGTATGGTGGCTGGAAATTCGGAAGAATATACACCTAATTTCCAAACTAAGGGATGCATGTATGACTATATATAAACAACATCTACTGAGTGGATCCTTAGGTGCTACACAGAGTTTTTGAATGTCCGTTGTGATGTGCTGTATTTATTAGTGCATTTGGTAAAACTCTCTATCAGATGTTGTACTAGAAAACCTCACAGTAGTTCCAGACTCATCCTCATCTGTTCAACTGGAGTGGAAGGTTACCCCGACAGATGGACACCACTGCATCAGAAACTACAATATTCAGATTGCTGGCCCAAATGGATCACAGTGGGATGAACAAATCCCTGGAGGGAACCACTCATTTCATTTTACTGGATTGCAACTGATACCACTTCAGGAGTACACATACTGTGTTACAGCCAACCTTCTTCGTGGTCAAATTGGTCTTAAACTAACTGTAAACTTCACTGAACTGCAAGGTGGGTTAAAATATGATTATGAAACTAAAAATCAGTCAATGGTAGCAGCTATAGTTGTAGTGCTGAAGGTGTTTGATTTATCCCCAAATGTTATCCCATATGCATGCAGGGTTCAGATCTGTCTATGAGACATTAACCTTTATAGCCAGTTGTCCGGTTCTGTATTACAGCCAACGTCCCTTATGATCAAATTGGTCTTAACCTAACTGTGAACTTCACTGAACTGCAAGGTGGGTGAAATGCAAGTGATAAAGTCATTACGATGCTAAATTAGTCATTCAGCACTACAGCTATATATATAGTAGTGCTGAAGGTGTTCACAAATCTGACAAATGTGCGAAAATGTGGTAGATTTGTCCTCTCATGCAGTGCAAAATCGATATGCTGCTGGATTACATTACGTAACCAAATGATACCAACTGATACCATTTCAGGAGCACACATGTACTCGGTTACTGCCAACCTTCCTTTTGATCAAATTGCTCCCATCAAGCAAACACTGAGACTACAGAGTGAATACCGTACCGATAAGTCATTCATTGGAATAAAGACTAATTGCTCCTCTCAGACCTGAATTGTAAGATTGGTGCACCACTTTATTGACATGTTCTTTCTCATTAATTTTACAGAACCTCATCCTCCAACAAATCTCAGTGCAGTGGTACACTGCAAGCAAGAGTATGAAATCCAAATTGACTGGCAGGTACAATACAATTACATACATTTGTATGGAGGATTCAACAACAAATGTTAAGTTTACTTTAATCTATGACTGTGAATTAAGTCGTGATTCACTAGTTTCATTAACATTGTATAGAGACAAAGAAGTGTTTTCTTCAACTAACCTCAGCAATATGAAAAATTATTGCTGAGTTCACTATTCAACAAAACTGTTGTTAGTAAACTGCAGTGCATAATTATTATCACAAACCAGAGCTGAAGTTCACCTCAGACTGTACATTTCCATCATAAATGGCAGGACTTGGCTTTACCTACTTTACAAGCACTATGTGTGTACCGTCTGTGAGTAAACAGTGTGCATGCAGACTGTTATCTAGTACTATACTTTACCAGTCTTGTCAATGAATGACACATCAATTCACATGGTACAAGCTGACTGTGGCACTATGCATCATTATATAAATCATATTGGGGTGTAACTACTATTGCACTAATTTGCATGCAGGCCACTCTTTCTGCCCCACTTGTTTCTCCACCGACTGGATACCTCCTGGAGTATCATGTTTATGACAATACCAGCACCATTGAGCTTCCAGCTCTGAACACTTCATACACTCTGGACAGTGTACCTTCAGGTGCATTGTACAACATCACAGTGTCAGCTTTGAGTGATGTTGGGCCAAGCGAGAACAATCCATCAGTTCAGTTTGGTGAGTTGAGTATACAAATATACTGCATAAAGATGTTTGTTTCAGTTTCTTTGGAAGAGAATTTTTTACTCAAAATGTAAAACATTCCTCCAATTTTTTTCCACATACATACATCTTGTCAAAGTATACTGGCACTACATAATGTTTAGCTGCCTTGAGTCTCAGATCAACATAATTCAAGCCAAAATTAAACTTTGTTTGAACATTGATATAATGATAATTGATGTTCGAACTGCTTGATGGCGAGACCTTAACCTATAAATGAGCTACCTTTCTTACTTTCTGCAGCTGTTCCATCATTAATCTGTAACGATTCTCTGGCAATTCCTGAAGACAGTAGGATGGAATGTGTACCACAAGTATTGATTGAACTCGAAAGTACAGACCTAGACAAAAATTTGTGTATGGCTGATATTGCATTTTCAAATGAATGCAATTGCACAACTTTACTAGAAAAAACCAACACAATGAGTCAGGAGTGTGTGGAAATTCCTAATAAAAGTGAGTCTCTGCTGTTTAAAATGTTAAAGTATAATTATAATTCATTAGTAAATCACACACCTCCCATTCTATTTCCTTCATGCAGACACTTCTATGAATCAACTTACTCTTTGTGCTATCACTGCCCTTACATCTGGAGTGGTGTCTTTTACCTGTGGTTCTTTGCTTGCTACTATCTGCAACTGTGCCACCATTCAGCGGAAGAAAGCACGAAACAAAGCTTCAAAACGTGTGCCAACTGTTTCTCAACACAGGGAGCAAAGTCCAGTGTATGATGACATCATTCAGTTCCAGAACCACTGTCGAGATCATAACAGAGAAAATAATGCTTATGTTTCACCATCAACTCCAACTTATGCTTCCATAAAATAACTTTTAAGCTTTGACAACAGCACCTATAGTGTAGCAGGGTACACTATATAAGAGTGTGTATTATGCAAACTTGTATATACTGCAACCTCTTGGTTTGGAAAACGCCTTCACACATGCATGTTGTATATGTGACATGCATGCAAATTTCGAACCATGTCCATGACATGAGACCTACACAAGATTTTAATGTGACAGGCTAGGCTATTGATTTGTGAAATCATTTTGTGCAGTGCTGGTGCATGTCCTATATCTGGGCAGACAAATGCATGGTTGTATCGCAACTGGACCTTGATTTTCTGAGATACATGAATTCCAAGTTACTGGCTGCTATAGTGACTATAGCTGGAAATTATGAGTCAGTCAGACATCTATGATAGTATAGTACTGTTAGTCTGACTGTAGCCTTAACCTTGCTGTAGCTGAAGTTAAGATCCTTGCTTGCTATTTGTACATGTCAGACAGTGCAGAGGGAAGATTGCTGCATTATCTCACATGTCATACAATTCAAATATATGTGTCCTCCTATATTATGCAGAACAGTGGCCAGACTGATCACTGGTCAATCAATCATGTATGCTCTTTGCTACTGAATAAGAGTCTCGTGAGCCTGGCCTCTTCTGCAAAGAGAAAAGATTCCGGGTTCACAAAACCGTATTGTTGTGCCTATAGTACGCTGGGTCTGGGGCGGACACTATCTGTGACCGGTGTGAATGGGATGAGTGACTCTCCCTTCCAGTGACCTCCCAGTCATTTATCCCCAGGGGCCAATGAGCCTTAAGTAGTCACTTCAGCCTAAGGTTATCAGTGTCTCCCAGTCATTCTACCCTAATGCACAGTGACTCCCCAGTCATTCTACCTTATACTCCTCACTGGGTGCAATGACTCCCCAGTGAGTACATAGGTTAACCCCAGGGTCCAGTGACTCCTTATGCATTTACTGCTCAATTCAACCTGCCAGTAGACATTTTAGATGAGTCAAAACACATGAAAGGAAAACTAACTTCAAGTAGAACAACTGAAAGTTGTCCATGTGTAATGTCTGTGTGTCTGAAATAGAACAGTCCTCTGTTTGCAGTGCTATAGTTTTTGCAGTTTTATATAAAATAAAACCCACAGTGACAATAGCTGCACTCAATCATTCAAAGCATAAGACTACAGTTGTCGACACACACAACTAAATGTGCACACAGTTTCTGGATACTCATGACACCCATGGAAAGCAGACAGCTACTTTAGCACTGCATGTAGTTTTTCCGTTTGCAGATTTACCTTCTGAGAGCCAGCATGCCCAGCGTAGTTATCTCGGGACACTTGCCTTGCAGAAGATAGCTGTTGAGGCATGTACAAACTTTGGCCCATAGCTCTCCCAGCGATTATTGTCGGGTGTACGGTTTATATAGCATTGCTGACAGCCCCTGACCACAAGTGTAAACCTCGCAATACACTGCGACCAACAGTTAGCTAAAGGACATGCAGTATACGCTGTTACCTGGACGTTCGGTGGGGAGTCACTCAGTCACTCTACCCCCGGAAGAGTCACTCTACCCCCGGAAGAGTCACTCCACCCTCAGGGTTCACATGATGACGGGCGAGTCAGCCCAGCTAGGGAGGCATGCACTCATCCCTTTGATACCGGAAGTGATGTGACACATATGTGTATATACATCAACCTATTGTCGGCCAGAGTGTCTACAACATGATGATGAAAATGTGCGTCAACAACGCGAGGGAGGTCCCCGCCGCAAACTATAGCAAGATCGTCAAAAATAATTTATACGCGCGCGAACGCATTTATGAACACTTATACAACGGTAACAGTAGACTAGTGTGGACCTTGAGCAGACCTACCCTAACATTTGGTACAATGACTTCAAGAAGGCTCGCCGTGGTGCTGATATCACTCTGCATTACTTCATTGACGAGAAGAGTCAGCAGCTGCACAGGTAAGGTGCAGTTTTAGTGCTTTATATAAGTATTTTAAGCCAATGTTGTGCTGTTTTATAGCTAAATTTTTAATCAAATCTCTGCTTGTTGAATGCATAGGTTTGTACTCAATGGTTTATAGTTTATTGTACTGATAATCTTAGGTCAGGTCAGTTTGACTAGCAGTATCTCTGGAAGAAATGCTTGTCCCTCGGAGGAAGTCACCTTCACATGCACTGCTCAGACTACTGCTGTTTTCTGGGGAAATGAAGCATTTGGAGAGAAGACTATGCACTACACGAGTCCCCGCTCCGGGGGAGAGTTCAGAGCAGAAATTGTGAGCTATGACAGAAACCAAAGTTGCTTGGTTTCCTCTCTGAGCTTTCGTGCAACTGCCTCACGTAATGGAACCACAGTTACATGCACAAGTAGGGACAGAAGCTCCAGTCAATCACTTTCACTGCACATTATGAGTGAGTGTATCCTCTTAATGTAGCTGATATGTATACATGCATGGAACAGAGGAGGGTACTGAAGTTGAGAAGTGTGTTGACGGTTTGAGTGAAGTTTTAAATTGGCCAACATGCGAAGAAGCCTGCACATCTGGAGCATTTCCCAGCTAGGATGATACTAGAATGTTATTTAGTGCAGACTTATGTTAGCTAGCTTGTGCCGACCCTGAATAGTATTTCAGAAACATTCTGCATTGTTTTCACACATGCACACACTCTCCACCAGATGTTGCTCTAGAAAACTTCACTGTAGTTCCAAAACCAAATTCAAATGTTCAACTGGACTGGAAGGTTACCCCGACCGATGGACACCACTGCATCAGAAACTACAATATTCAGATTACCGGCCCAAATGGATCACAGTGGGAAGAACAAATCCCTGAAGGGAAACACTCATTTAATTTTACTGGATTACAACTGATACCATTTCAGGAGTACATGTACTGTGTCACTGCCAACCTTCTTCGTCGTCAAATTGGTCTTAAGTTAACTTTGAACTTCACTGAACTGCAAGGTGGGTTAAAATGTGATATTGCATGCTATAATGCTCAGCAGTGCTGAAAATATTCTCACACTTAATGCAATAGTTTGAGGCCACTTGTCAACAACATTCACCTTAGTTCACAAAACTACACACCATTCTAATGTAGATGTCAACCCAAATGCCTACATGTTTGTCCATGCAAGACTATTAGCCGATTGTCTCTTGCCCTTAATTTTATAGAACCTCATCCTCCAACAAACCTCAGTGCAGTGATAAAATGCAAGCAAGGGTATGAAATCCAAATTGACTGGCAGGTAAATACAACTAACGATATTCAGCACTCAATTAGCTCTTGTGATTTCCCTTCATAATGTTTGCTGCATTGGGTGCTGACTTTACTCTGTGCTGTTTAGACTAACATTATAGGGATCAAAGAAGTGTTTACCTCAACTAAAGAAATTTATAAATACAGGCTGACATAATCTCGAACCCAGACCCCCCTCCAAAGAGAGGGTTTTGGTTTAGTCTCGTGCCCAGACTACTTTCATCTAGCGGGAAAATAGTCTGGTAACAACTGCCTATACCATTTTGGTTCCAATATTTTGAAATCACCGTGACGTCACGTCAACTGGATTCTGAATTCAAAAGCGCTCTAGTAAACAGCGAACTCCGAGACAGTCTACTCGTGCTCCTTTCGATAGATACAATAGCCTAGTCTACATGCTGCAGCTAGGGTTGCCCGATCAATGTCCATTTCACTAGTAGATCGTTGGCACGCAATGTGGAATGCAGTCTTCGATGACGTCAAGCGTTAAAATAGAAAATAACAATGCGCCAGCATTCCGGCGCACTTGAACGAAAATGGAATAGGCAGTTGACCAGACCTATTTTTCCGGCAGGCGCGAAAAATGCGGTCTGGGAACGAGACTAGTTTTGGTTCAAGACTAAGGCTGCTAATGAAGCTAATTTATCTTAGCTGGTGAACCCTTCTTTGTTAACATGAAGTGTGTTCTGTGGGTAGGAAGTGTGTTCTGTGGGTAGGAAGTGTGTTCTATAACACACTGAAATTTTGCCGAAAACAGCACACAATTCTAAGCTATAACCCAATCAATCTTGGCAGCATTCACCGCAGCAATATGAAAAATTATTGACAACTTGCTAAACTGTTATCCAATATATATTATATATTATGATCTCTTCTACAGCTTCCTCTTCCCACTCCGCTTGCTGCTCCAGTGACTGGATATCTCCTGCAGTATCGTCTGTATGATAATAGCAGCACCATTGAGCTGCCGGCACTGAACACTTCATACACTCTGGACAGTATACCTTCAGGTGCAGTCTACACCATCACAGTGTCAGCTTTGAGTGATGTTGGGCCAAGTACGAACAATCCATCAGTTCAATTTAGTGAGTTGAATGTTTTACTGTGAAGATGAGAGTTAATATGTGATGGGACTTAATGTGTGATAGGAGTTAATGTGTTATGGTGCATGATAGGAATTAATGTGTGATGGCAGTTAACAGAGGAGGTCGGACACAGTCGAACTTTACTAATTAAAATGGCTGAGGTCACACTTGGATATCGCAAGAGAGAAAGCTTTTTAGCTTTTTCTATGACTGGCCCAGCCTTGAATCTTGATTTGAAAACTGGTGTCCCACTTCAGTAAAAGTCGAGAGAGTTAGTCTGTTGAGATACGAAAAATCAATTAGTGTGACCTCAGCCATTTTAATTAGTAAAGTTTAACCGTGTCCGACCTCCTCTTGGGAGTTAATGTGTGATGGAGTTAATGTGTGATGGAGTTAATGTGTGATGGGAGTTATTAATGTGTGACGGGAGTTAATGTGTGATGGGAGTTAATGTGTGACGGGAGTCAATGTGTAATGGGAGTTAATGTGTGACGGGAGTCAATGTGTGATGGAGTTAATGTGTGATGGAGTTAATGTGTGATAGAGTCTAACATGATGAACAAGATCTGCATGATATGTACCTCCACCATAGTTGTAGCTCGTTTAAACTTTATGTTCCCCATTTACTGTAGCCATTCCATCCTTAACTTGTACGGACTATTTGGCAACTCCTGAAGGTAGTAGGATGGAAGTATTTTTCACACGGGCAATGACAGATGTTGAAAGTACAGATCTTGATAGTAATACGTGTATGATTGATGTGGTGCCTTCTTATGGATGCAATTGCACCAATTTACTGGAAGAGACCAACATGACTGATTCCTGGAATCAAAGCTGTGTGGGACTTCCAGCTAATGGTGAGTTTCTATAATGATGTTTACAGCTGATTGAATTAGTAGCTATGAATATATCAAAGTTTAGTACTTATTACTAAAGTGTACTCAGTGCACATTTTACCCCCTTTCATGCAGGCACTTCTATGGATACAATTACCCTTTGTGTTATCACTGCCCTCACATCTGGAGTGGTGGCTTTTAGCTGTGGTTTCTTGTTTGCTACTCTCTATAAATGTGTCATCATTCGGAGAAAGAATTTGCTGAAAATGCATAATGCGGTTTCAAAACATCTGGATACTGTTTCTCAAAAGAGTGAGCAAAGTCCACAATACGAAGAAATCCCTTTACGAAAACCTCCCCTCAAAAATAACAGTGTTGCACTACAGGAGAATATTGCCTATGCTTTTCACAAACCAGCCCAAAATCACGTTACCATAAACTCTTAAGAGTTGAATACAGCAACAACAGTACAGCAGGTTACCTTGTATGTGCTGTGAACCAGACGTAACTTTTACTGTTATTGTATACAACTTCTTGGTTATGAGAATCTTTTTATTGATTCAACTTGAACCATTGCCAAATACACTAGCTATGTAGCTTTCATATTCACTTTGAACTCATTTTTGTACACCAATTCTGTTGCACTTTTTACAACAATTTTAAAATTGACATTTATTAATTTTGCATTGAATTTAAATTAGTTTGCTAGCTGGACCATCTGTGTGAACAAGTGCCTGATAACAACTGATCTTAACCTGTTTCTACAAGCAGATTCATCTGTGGTGCCCTGAGCCACTACAAATTCTATTGAACTATCAAAACTGAATCAACATAGACACACTTGGCTCCAGTAAGCAACCACAACATTCTTGGTCACAATTACTGCCATACACTTGCAGTGGGTGGATGCAGATGAGTGATGCACTGTGAAGATATAGTTTCATGCTAAGTAGCACAGTTGCACCAAAAAGAATTTGTGTTATAAATGTGATGTAAACGACTGTAACTACCAGGCTAGATAAAGCAGTGGACAGTGGACACCCAACCTGAGTGCATATTGCCATGGTGTGCCTACCTCAAAGCTTCAGCCACCAACAGGTGTAGGGAAAAATTAGTGCTAAATGGCGAACATGACAGTGTTCCCATACTAAAGGTTGAGTTTCCTTTTTTCCCCTTCCTTTTATCTTGCATGCGCAGACCAGCTGCAGACTTTCACATGAGAGCCTGGCTTGCAAAAACAGTTCTGTACTGCTAAGGACACTATTTGTTGCATATTAGTTCAAGTACTCATCCCCCGCGCGCACGATTTATTGGGACCCGCTTCGCTGGCCCATTATGGATCTTGTGCTCTGTATGCTTTGGTATTGCTGAGTTGCACGTCGATTTGGAACTACAGAGCACCAGCTAAAAGAAGTCTCCTTCCCGAAAACATCGGAGCGCTCACCCCACAGACGCTATACATTTCGTGCAGCTTTCACAGGGGGTGTGGCCTCTCGAGTTCAGCAGCCCAACCTTGTTTTTTAATTTATACGTTATAGTGGTAATGCCACCCGCCCGCATGGAAAGTCCCACATGAGAAACTACTATTCAACAAATATTATTAATATCATCCTAAGGCCACTCCAATAAAATCTTTAGTTTCTGGTCCCCCGCCCGCCTCTATTTTTGGGAAATCCATGAAGTAAGCAAAATGGGCTATATATAGGCATGACAGGGTAGGTTTACATTTCCTTTTCATATTTAAAATGCAATGGGTATAGTCCCACATAGTCACGCACAGCTGGACTCTCGCGTACAACGGAGGGTCTGGTCTACCGCCTATCTGGCAGCGGTGCAGTAAATCACTTCCTGTACTTTAGAAGCACTTCAAATGCACTTCCTGTACTTTAATAGCACTTCAAATGTACTTCACGTTTTGTACAATAATAACCCACCCGCCCGCATTACTGTTCGAGAAGCCACTGAACAGAAACTAAACACTTTATTGGAGTGGCGTAAGCCAAGGTGCACATTATTAATATCATCCTATAAAGCCAAGGTGAACTAAACTCTCACTCTCAGGTAATTGTAAGCTAGGCTATGTATAAATGTTTGTAGTTAGTAATTTTAGTTTGACAGCTTAAATTTAATGTAACTTACAAGTACGCGTACAATTCATGCGTAGAGGAGCCCCACCCATCATTATCTATGCACCCTTCGCGCGTGGAGCCACGCCCACAACCAATCGTACTTTGACCCAAAATGGCCCAGCTGATGACAGCAGCATCTGAGGAGCCGGAATGGCTGGCTCTCCTACGAAGCAGGAAAAAGCTGGACCGCGAAAGGGGTCTTTCCCAGCTCAAAGCTGTCCTGGACACCGAATTTCTTGAGGAGGACGAGAAGAACAGGCTGGAATCATGTGTCTTTGGCCTCTTCTCTTCCCCCGCTGCTCCTTGGGAGGAGAAACACGGGGGACTCATGGCCGCCGTAGTCATGGTGCCTATTGCCTCTGAAAGGTTCTGTGATCTCGTGAAGGGCGAGATTCCACTGCTGCTTGAGCACCAAGAATCAAGAATTCGCCTGAGTGCAGGTGGGTTGTTGGCATGCCATTAAGCCATTCCAAGAACGTTAGCATCCGTATGCTATACTGTATTTATACAGCCCTAACACAACCTCACCCACATGTATTATGGGGATGGTAACATTCTGTCGCTGGTCGATAGTGGTCATGGGAACTAGTCAAATTAGATTTATTGTTTCACATCAGCCAATTACTCTATTTGCGTGCATGTTGGCGGTAATTACTTATTTTGTTACTACCAAATGCTATACACGCTCGACAAATCTACAGTGCTAAAGTAGGTGTGTCATGGTTTGGAAGGCAATAATGACAGTTGAGGCGGCAGGTCTCAAACGAAGCAGGCGCTGATACAAAACAATAAAATCTACTTTGCCTGGCCTAATTATAGACTTGTTAGCTAGAGTGTTAGTTTCATCCTATCTTTATTATCCTTGTACCACAAGAGCCTGGGACGAGGCTACTGTACACCTTGAACCTAGGAAGAGATCATTCCACACCACTATGTATCGTTAGATTTACACTCACCCTATTTGTCTGTCTCTCTCAATTTCTTTCAGGTGAAGTGTTAGGTGTTCTGTGCCAGCACTGTGGTCCTGATGTGTATGTGGAGCTTCAGTCTGTGTTAGTTTCTGGGATTGAGAGCAACATTGAGAGAGATGCAGAAGCTGTCTTGGAACACCCAGAACTCTTGGAGAAACTGAGCCACTCCTCCTCTTCCTCCTCTGCTAGTGATGGGAATGAGAGGGTAATTCCAAATTTGAGGAAGCATTTTTCCAGAAGTGTGATAAAATATGTTTTAAAACAATTATCATAGGCGCTCTAAGTATGCATTGCTCTAATTCCGTGTCAGAATCATTAATACAGAAGCTACAGTTTCCAATTTTGGCCAAAAAATTTAAGAAGGGTACATTCTAATGTTGCTAGGTCGTTCCACCATTGGCTAGCTCTGCGGTTGGTGTCCACCTTATCGGCAGCAGCGGTGCATCCACACGTTGAAAACAGGTGGTGATCCTAGCAGCCATGGTTAACTCCCTCATTCTTGCAGGTGTCCTTTCAATGTTTAGGGTGTTCCATTTTTGCACTCTAATGTTGTCTACTCTTGCTTCATGTTAAGCAAACTCTTTGTTATCAATTTTCTATTTGTGTGTCATCTAGGAAAAGTAACAATTTAGTGATGCATATTTAGAGTGCCTACAGTAGTAGCTTCCTTGCTTCCTGGTGAAAATTTAAATTTCCTTAAAGTTTGCCTTGCTGTAATCTTTTTAGAGTAAGATGACAAAGTTATTGTAGACAGCTTGTGGCACGAGATACAGTATACACAGAAAAAGTATATAGTCTTGTTTTCATCTTCCTAGCCCAGCTCTCCAAGTGCTGCCCAAATCTTCCATGATACTGCAGGCTGGAGGACACTGGAGACCTACATGGCGTGAGTTGTTGACAGTCATAAGGTAGTACATCTATGTACATCTAAGTAGCGATTAGGCCTGTGGCATAGGGGGATCCAGGGTTGCAAAAGTGGGGATTGGGGGAGGGAATATAATGATGGAGGCTGCAATGCCAGGACGCTATGCAGCCTACAGGAGGAGGGAGTCCTTCCCCCCTCCCCCCCCCCCCCCCCTCCCCACTCCTAGGAAACATCCTCATTCTGAAATATTATATAATTAGGAGCTACAGTAACAATTAGACTGCTTCTCTGAGGATGGACAGTGAAAACCCTCTAATGCAGACATATGGGGACTACCACTGCATATTCTGGAATATGGAGGCACAAAATTTTGCGGTCCGGATTGAATTTGCATTACGCGTAATACTTTACAGCTCTCCGAAATGCGGACACCTCGCTATTCCGTAAAGCGGACAGATTTTGCGGTCCCGCTAGTACCTGGACTGTACAAAATTCACTCGATAATGCGAATACTGGCAGCACCGCTGCTTGATTCACCAACTGGACATTATACTAACACTGGTACGCATAGTTCTAGCCTCTGGTTATCCTTTATTGCCATGGTACAGCAAGGGAGAGCTCTTGAATGCGCCACATTGCCACGCCTACTGGAAATATACCGGAAGCCTCCGAAGTAGGGACACCTCTTTACTCCGGACACTTTAGATGGCACCAATGGTGTCCGCATTATAGAGGTTCCACTGTAGTACTATGTGTTTACCAGTACTATTATAATGTTCAGTTAAATTCAGCAATGGTGGTGGATAATCTAGCATGAGAGTGTCCACATCATTGAGTGAATTTTGTACAGTGCAGGTATACTAGTGGGACCGAAAACCTGTTGGCTTGACAGAGTAGTGGGATATCCACATTTCAGGGTTTGTAATGTACGACTGTTAATGGCAAAGCAATCCTTACCTGAGCAAAATGTCATTACCTGTTCACATTTCATTTTAGAGTTTCGGAATAGCACTGTATTCTCCTCTCTTCCACCCCACCAATACACTGTGCACACCTACTACATCCCTGCCTTACCACACATCTTTGCATCACACACAAACACATACATGTGCACACACATGACTTATACTCATATTCACAGAGCTCTACAGCAAGCAGTAGTGGGCTGTGGTTCTTCTTTTGAGCCGTTCATCACCTCAGACCTCCTGCAACTGATCTTCTCTGCATTGAAACACACCAACAGGTTCATCAGAGAGACTGGGTTCAAAGTGCTTGCTGCCATTGTCAAGTGCCCAGGTAAACTGTGTTCATAGAATTGATACTGCATTTACATGAGAATTTCATTGATGCTGCTTGGCTGTGACGATTATCATTTCCTGGCATTACAATTTCTATAATGATTGTATTTTGAAATTAGCATGAAAGGAAGCATCTTTACCAAGAATGAACCTTAAAACAAAAACAGCGTACAATAAAGCATTACAGAAAATAGCAAATTGTAAAGGCTGGACTAATGGACTTTGTTTTAGTACTCTAATGACACTCACTCACCTATACAGTTGCTTGTTGCATGGAATTATCTGTTGACAGGTAATCTAAAAACTCCTCCCTCCCCATTCCCATTCCCTCCTCCTCCTCCTCCTCCTCCTCCTCCTCCTCCTCCTCCTCCTCCTCTTCCTCCTCCTCCTCCTCCTCCTCCTCCCCCCCCTCCTCCTCCTCCTCCTCCTCCTCCTCCTCCTCCTCCTCCTCCTCCTCCTCCTCCTCCTCCTCCTCCTCCTCCTCCTCCTCCTCCTCCTCCCACTCCCACTCCTTCCCCTCCTGCCCCTCCCCCTCCCCTCCCCCTCCTCCCCCTCCCCCTCCTCTTGTATGATGAGTATATTTATCTAGGTACAAGCTACACTTGAGTCTTAGGACATTCACCACACCATTATAAACACAATGATACCCAACTCTTTCTGTGTACCCAAGTAACAATGTTGGATGGTGTGGTTTTGCTTCCACTTTGTTTGGTGAGAGTTCATCACTACTGTGCATGTTTTCAACTTATCATGATTCCAGCTAAATACTATGGCACATAAATGACATAATTTTTGAAATTTATTGATGCATGGCCTTGAACAAGATGAAACAGACTGTTACTGTCAAAGCGGTGTCACTTTCTACACGTTTGGTGAAGAAGCACAACTGTTTATTACTGCCAACCAGTAAACTGAAAATTGACTATAGTATGCAGGTTACCATGGAATTGTACACATGCACAAACAGTAAAGTTTACAAGGGTCTTTTTTCTCCACTTTGTACGGAAGCCTGGAAAGGAGAATCAAGTTCACTGAGGGGTCTTCAATGATACAAATCTTGTACACAGTTGGCGGAAACTGTCCAATCTGAAATCTGTGCGTGTGCGTAGCAATAAGATACCGTAATTCCTAATTGAACGTATATATGCATGTGCATTCACTTTTAAATTTGAACTCAGCCGATATGGTACGAGTTATCGAACTTTTCTTTGGTAACCAAAAATAAAGTCGTGAAGACTGATTTACAATTAGCTATTCACAAAAATGTTCGAAGCAGTTTTTGCTTTATCACCTTTCGTTGCAACATTATGTCCCATTATTTCAAGGAAACAGCAGGTTTTTGTCATTCATGTCTTTCCTTTTGGAGTGCACATCTCCAGTAGCGAGAACAAGTCGCTAGCATACTTCGTACTGTAGAATAGTCTTCTCGTGTGCTTACTATAGCTAGGAAGTGAGCTACTTCAACAGTTTTTGCTGTACACATTCACTACCCTCCCTACTTTATATTCAGTAGGTTTTGTGCTGAGGTGAATTCTGTGTGAGAACTTTCATGTTGATATATTTTCATTTTCATAAAACACACCCACCAAGACTATCCCACTGCCGTATAATGTATTTGTGAAAACAACGCTCATTTCTTTTGAGTGCAAATTCCCTAGTTGATGGAAGATAGGGGTACGCGGATTGTGCTGGCATTGAAATGAGCATAATAGGTATGCAAAAGCATCGAGCATAATGTGAGCATTATAGGCAGATTCTCTGAGGAAATTATGTCATTTAATTAAAGTTTTGCGGAAACTTAGCAATGTGGTCAACGACTAGCCCGATGACAAGAGTTGAACAGCTGGCAAAAGCTCACGGGTCACCGCTTGTTCTCGAATGTCCTTACTAAGCAAGTTTTGAGCCCCTAAACAGTCGGAATTAATGCAGAAGTGGAAGGTTTGGGTATATGCACAGCCAAACACTGGTGCTAGAAAAAGCGGCAAACTTGTTGACCGCCGAAGTGAGTGAGTACGGCACAGAGAGCTAAGGAGTTAGCAGGTGTTTGAGCATAATAGGGGCATTTGTAGAGCATAATAGGTACATTTTTGGAGCAGTGCAGCATAGCATGCATGATAGGTAGATTTTGAGCACAATCAGCCTACCCCTATTAATGGAAGCTCATCTAGTGCTCACCCGAGTTGTCTTTTGGCCACACCCTCTGGAAGTTTGGCTACGCACTAAGGGCCGCTGCATGTAAAACGACGTCATCGCGTAGCTCTCTGTATGTGAAATACTACCACGCACCTCCCATCCTCCAGTAAAGCTATTCTCCACGCGAGAATAGCTGAATAGAAATGGCTTCACCTTCTGACGCTTGGCAGACGCCATCAAAAAAAGACACTCCACGGTTCCTAGTCGACGAGGCACCGCAAGAACAGCCTCAGCTCAGGGCGCTCCCGCCGAGAGAAAAGGGCGGCTACGACTGCGAATTCGTCGAGCGCCCGCAAGAGTTGGAAACAGACTGTCCAATATGTCTGCACGTTTTTCGGGATCCCTTTCAAGTAACCTGTTGCGGTAAGAGTTTCTGCCAGTCATGCATCAAATGCGTCCAGGCTGACAAAGAGTCGTGTCCGAGCTGTAACGAAGTGGATTTTGGCGCGTTTCCGAATGAACGATTGCGACGATTATTGTACGCATTTGAAGTTCGGTGCGTGCATCTGAAAAGTGGCTGTGAGTGGACAGGGGGATTAGGTGAACTGGATAAACACTTGAATCTGAATCCAGAACTGGGCAAGCAGCTTATTGGCTGTGCGTTTGTAGCAGTTGCGTGTACCCAGTGTTTCGAGTATTTCCAGCGTCAGCATGTCCAAACTCATGAGAGCAAGTCCTGTCCCCAACGTCCTTTCAGCTGTGACTACTGCTATGACTGCAGCTCTGTGTATGAAGACGTGGTCAACAGCCACTGGCCAATGTGCAAGTGCTACCCAGTGCCCTGCCCAAATGAATGTGGGGTACGTCCGGAGCGCCAGAATGTAGAAGCACATGTAAACACTGTATGCCCCCTCACGGTAGTTAAATGTGACTTTCATTACACTGGCTGTGAGGTTCAGTTAGTTCGCAAGGACATGCCAACTCACCTAGCTGAGAGTTTAGCTACCCACATATCACTATTGACAACCCACACCAAGACACATGCTGATAAAAGTGAGCTGTTTCCGTACTTGTCCCTTTTGGCCTTACACAATCATCAGCTGACGCAACTGACCCTACAACAAAAAGAGAGTCTTGATGAGCTCAAAAAGGAAAATGAGGCCCTAAAACTGAAGGTGAACAAGGATGTGTCACAAGACGTGGCTGAACTGAGAAGACAACAAAAAGTGAATCTTGAAGAAAGCCAACATAAGCTGCAAGAGCTTGAGAGAACAGGCAAATGTGAGATCGAGGCTTTGAAACGAAGAGTAAAGAAGGATACAGAACAAGAAGTTGTTGGACTGAGAAAAATACAGAAAGAGAGTCTGGAAGAAATCCGACGTCAGATCCAGGAGCTTGAGAGGGAAAAGCAAACACAAGCTACAGTTATCACAGCATTTCAAAAATGCTCTGACACAAGTGAGCATGAAATTGAGGCCCTGAAACTGAAGGTGAACAAGGATGTATCACAAGAGATGGCTGAACTGAGGAGGCAACAGAAACAGAGTCTTGAAAAAAGCCATTGTAAAATCCAAGAGCTTGAAAGAGAAGGTAAGCATGAGATTGAGGCCCTGAAGCGAAAAGTGAACAAGGACATAGAACAAGAAGTTGCTGGATTGAGAAAAATACAGAAAGAGTGTGCGGAGGAAAGCCAGCATAAGATCCAAGAGCTTGCGAGGGAAAAGCAATCACAGGACGTTCTTATCACTGAGCTGCAACAATTTTGCGACACAAGCAACCATGAAATTGAGGCCCTGAAACTGAAAGTGAACAAGGAAGTATTACAGGAAGTTGCTGAGCTGAGAAAACAACAGAAAGAGAGTGACGAGGAAAGCCAGCATAAGATACTAGAGCTGGAGAGACAAAACAAAGTGCAAGCTGCACAGTTACAGAAATATGCTAGCACAAGTGAATATGAAATTGAGATTCTGAAACTAAAAGGGAGCATGGATGTGGAAGAGCAAATAGCTGGGGTGAGAAAAAAACTGATGCATGAACTTGAGAAGGAAAAGCAATCACAAGCTATTGTTATTGCAGAGTTGCGAAAATGCTCTTACTCAAGTAAGCGTGAGATTGAGGCTCTGAAACTGAGAGTGAACAAAGATATGGAACAAGACGTGACTGAGCTCAGAAGAGAACAGAAAGAGAGTCTAGACAAAAGCCAGCACTTATTACAAGAACTGGAGAGGCAAAAGCAACAGCAAGCCACTGTTAATGCACAGTTACAAGAATGCTCAGACAAAAGTGAACATCAAATTGGGGCACTGAACCAAGTGAAGATGGATGTGGAACAAAAATTGGCTGAGCTGAGAAGACAACAGAAAGAGCAGAAGGAGAGTCGTGAGGAAATCAAGTATATTTTACAAGAGCTTGAGAGACAAAGGCAAGATGTTACTGCACAGGTGCAGGAATGCTCTGATGTAAGTGAACGTCAGATTAAGGCACTGACAGTAGATGTGAAACAAAAAGCAGCTGAGCTGAGAAGACAAGAAGATGAAAACAGAGCATCACTGGCAACACTGCAGATGTGTGTTGGAATGTTTCCTCCTGTCAAATTAACAGTGACCAATGTTATAGAATGTGAATGCGAGTGGTACAGCTTTCCCTTTCATACCCACCCACAAGGCTACAGGATGTGTTTCAAAGTATATCCTCATGGCTATGGTATCGGTGTGGGCACACATGTGTCAGTGTTCGTCCAGCTGATGAAAGGGGAATTTGATGACTGCCTTCAGTGGCCATTCCAAGGCCGTGTAGTCTTCCAGCTCTGCAATCAGTTAGAAGACAAGTACCATTGTGGAGACACCATTGACTTTAGTGTGCCAACAGACCACAGAACCATTAATAGGGTGACCAGTGGAGAGATAGCTGAAACTGAATGGGGTACTCATACCTTCATTGCCCACGAATTCCTCAACTTTAACTCAGCCATCTACTGCCAGTATCTCATGGACAACTCGCTTGTCTTCCGAATTCTTGCTGTGGAGTCCCTGTCAGAGCCTGGGGTGCTTCCAACTGAACTAACTATGACAAACTTTGAGCAACACAAGAGAAATAATGACTGCTGGAGCTCCCCACAGTTCTATGCCCACCCACAAGGCTACAAGATGGGTCTCGAAGTGTATGCTAGTAGATTCTATGATGAAAGCAACACATACATCTCAGTGTATGTCCACCTAATGAGAGGAGAGTTTGATGGTTACCTCCAATGGCCGTTCCGTGGTGATGTTACTGTTGCAATGCTGAACCAGTTGGAAGATAAAAACCATGCCATTGAAACTATTAGATTTAGTGATGCAACAGAGTATGCTGGTCACAGAGACTTCATAGCCCACACACAGCTGAACTACCAGCCCGCTAAAAACCGTCAGTACCTTAAGTATGACTGCCTTCGTTTCCAAATTGTTAAAATTGAACTGTGGTGAGAGCTCTCAATGTAGATTCTACTGCTTAAAGTTAATTGCTTACAAGATAATGATGACATTTTTAAGCATTGCGTTTTTTTCTGGTGTTGTAGTTATTTGAGACTGTACAGTTATCATTTACAAGTCAGTGCTTGAAAGAGATCAGTTTGTCACTTTCCTGAACTGAAAAAAAAACATTCTGAATAGTTGTTATAGTAACCTGAAAGTTACACCATAGTCCTTCTCTCAAAGATTACAATTGCAGGAGAAAATGTGAGTCATGTAGGGTAGGCACAAAAGGAACACCAGGTTCTACATAGCTATGGAATGAGTCTATTCGACATTCCATTGTAAATTTTACAGTTAGGCCATGTAAAGCAAATGTGTCAATACCAAATTCCCTTTTTTATTTGGTATTGGGTTTTTATATTCTACATGACTTGTATTTTATCATGGTGGTGACTGGTGCAGTGGTCAGTATAGTGGAAGCGAACAGTTCAGGCTAGTTGTGTGCATGCACTTTGTATACGTATATACATATACACATATATATAGTTATAGAGTAAGCGATCGGTACTTGGACACCACCGATAATCGGACACTCGTACACAGAGAAATAAGCCAAGCAGATAATCAGTTATTTTCAATTTCCGCTTGTGCTAGATGTGATTTAATGTAACAGTCCGAAACATTCGATAATCGGCTACAAATCATGTATTTTGGGACAACTGTTCTTGATTCATTCATTTCAGAAAGTGGTGGCGTTTCCATGAACTGAACCCGCATGAAAGCAGGAAAAACAGCTGTAACTCAATAACCACGCAACATATGTAAACAAGACTTATACCGTTACGTTGGCAAGGACCTGTACATTCTGATGATGCCAGTATCGTAGGCCTAATGTGTAGTTGGAGGTGTCCACAGCAAAAAAAATTGCGAAAATTTATTGTCCTGTCATTGAGGGAGCGACCCACCCAACATTTCAGCAACACCCTTCAGCACCCAAGGAAGCTACGGCGACAAATATCAGGCGTACAGTAGCAGGGTCTTGTAGCTCCCCGACGGTGCAAATATCTTGCCGAGAGTTGCTTCAGAGAAGGAACAGGAAACGACATCCGAAAATACATGATTTATTGTGCCTTCTAGTGTTGTGTAGTTACTTGATACTGTAAAGTTATCATTTATGAGTCAGTGTTTGAGAGACATCTGTTAGTCATTTCCTTGAACTGAAAAGAACCTTCTGAATAAATGTTACAGTAACTTAAAAGTTGCATCATAAACTTTATTGAAGATTTTGCAACTGCAGTTTTAATGTCTATACAGGCCACAAAAACATGAGTCATATAAGGTAGACACAAGACAAAGACCAGGATGTAGATCTATATAGCTAGGTTTGAGTTTTGCTTCACCACAAAGTTGATGGAAGGCATGCAGTACTGCATAAGCATCATTAAAGATACAGCGATATGGATGTAGGTGATGCCACAACACACAGGGATGACAAATTAAGCATATATGTTACTAAACAGTGGATAGCAGGCATTTTTCTCTGATTTTTCAAACCTAGCTGCATAGGAACAAGGCTATGCTCTCAAGTATGCCATTTTACTATTGTACCGTTGTTCATGTTAGTTCCTCTTCTTGCACAGTACTGTTTCTTTGGTGCTTCTTGGTTAACGTAACTGCTTTTACTGTGGCATAAATATGTGGGCGTACTTTCAAGAGAAAAGCAACAAATTCATTCCAAAAAGGGGGGTGGGCTTGTTTTCAAGGGTGGGCCTATTTTGAGGAGATTACAGTATTACATGAACAATCAAGCACCTTTTTTTCAGCTGTCTCCTCACCGTATATTATGCATTCTCTGTGTGTCTGAGTCTTCCTTCACCTGTAACACTGATCATAATTATGATGATGATGATGATGTGTTCTCTGTGTACTTAGATCTTTCTCCTGCGACCATGGAGACTTTCTGGCACTTGGTAGCAAGTCACTTAGCCCAGGGGCTGGCTGACAACTGGAGCCAGGTGGGTGAACATGGCACCACCCCAAATGTGTTCATTCCTGTGTATGCATCTTTTGATGTGTGTATATTGGTGACTCATGTAGCAAAATTATTGAGCTCATGCACATAGCAGCATTTCATGTGCTACATCTGGAAAGGATAGTTTGCACACACGGTTCAGTTCATTCAGTTTCTCCATTGCTAGGGTCTAGCCTCTATACCAATGATAGGCTGTCATACATTACCCAGACTTCCACCTAGAATTGAACACCTAGATTTGAACACCTGAGATTGGAGCTAGCATGAAAGCATGCTGCAATGCGAATGAAGCAACAATATGGATTACCCTTGTCAGATTTCCAGAGCAAGTTAAAATCAATAAGTCAGGGACAGGACTTGCACATGCGTACTTGAACCATTCAAGCTATGCAAGCGCTCCGTTGACTCTTGCTTAACCTGTGAATACCTATTCAGTGATTTTTCAGTGCAATGTAGTAGCCATATGCCATACGTACATCTTGTGTTGACTACTTTAGTCCCTCACACAACTTATGTAATAATTTCATGTTGTATGCTGAATTTGTTACTTTTAAGGTTCGGATGTCAGCGTCTGTGGCCACAAGAGAGTTTCTTACGCACATTAACCCAAAGGAAGCAAGGGAGATCTACTTCTCCACTCTTCTGGCTGCCATGTGCCTCAACAGGTATGGCACTACTACTCTAACTAGTTGGACTATATCTTTTTGGCAGGCAGGGGTCACTAGTACACCAGTAATTGTGAAATACAGCAGGTAGAGACCATTGGACACATTGCTTGTCAATGATAGGGAGATGTCTATATTTCAATTTGGAACTTCTTTAGCCTCATTCCCAGGCTCCCACATGACCTAGGAATGAGGCTAGAAGTTCTTCTACACCTTTTTTGGTAGGAACACAATCGGTATTTGGGCTGTTTTGAGCACACCTGTTTGTGTTCCAAGGCTTTCCTTTGCTGTTTGTTTGTGAAGAAGACTATAATCTCATGCAATGTGTGATACTGCTGACAAAATGTCCAGTTGTTCAGCTCAGCAGTGATGGTGGAAAGTTGTTGGGTTAAGTAAATGAGTGTCCGCCTATAATGGTTATTAAACACTACTTGTGTACAATTGCAACTACTGAGGGGGCCAGCTCTGCAGTGCTCCACTGTACTGATATACATACTATATCACAGTACAGACTGTCCATATGCCAGTTGGTATAAAAGCCTATCTGTCCAATGTCACCTCCTCTCCAGGTACTATGTTGCAGAGGGCGTGAGGCTGTACTCCCAGGAGACATGGAGGCTGGTCACTGAGAACAGAGGGGTCCAGCTTGTGGAGAAACACATTCAGAATGTGGTAAGACAAGTGGTGATATCCTCTATCAGGGCTTTGTTTGAGGCACAAAAGAGTTGTGACAACATCGCATGGTCCTAGACCATCCTTCCCTCTTCAATATCATTGAGTGCTTTCAAAACTGGCTATTGTTAGGAAACTCTGAGGAAAGAGGTACGTCAACTGACAAGTTACTCAACTACTGTGGCCCTCGGTCGGCTCCTCTCATAGTGGATGTACCAGTACTGTACATGCTTGCAGCCAACTTTGAACTTTGCACTTTGAGAACTACAATGTGTAAACGACTGAAAAGCAGCAGCAGTCCCACAGTACTGATAATTTCAAAGAAAAGTGAAGTTAAGACTTATCATAAATAGCTACAGTTTTCCAAGGCAATTGCATTCCACGCATACTGTTAATACATGCACTGATGTCACACCATGTCATAACCTTCTCTGGTTTGAAGCAGTCTAAATGAAAAATAGTTTCCTTGCCGTCAGTAGGTATGTACACATTATGTAATCTGTCATAGGAAACCCTGACTGCAATACCACAAAGACTATTACATTAGTCTAGGTAAATAGCAGTTAGTGCTTTTAGGTGCTAGTGTGCACCATATTTTCTTACCATACTCCTAAAGTTGACAGCTTTATTGAAACATGTTTATGTAAAAAGATTTAGCAGTTGATTAAACTATTACTAATTATGTAGGCAGTGTGGAAATGGAAGATTATTCTGTCGCATATTTCTATGCACCGCATTAGCTACATCCGTCTACCTTGTAGTAACCTTCGGAGAAGTATTACACAAAGTTTCGTACCTCAGATATGCATAGCACTTGAGGCTGTGCTTCTCAAACTCCTCAAAAAACCCACTCCAGGGTGGGCGCTCATTTGAGTAAACTTTGACCCTATACATGAAATTGGGCCAAAGTAGGGGGAGACTACAGTGCAATGACTGCAGTACTCTAACAACCTCAGGTGGAGTTCTACATATCCCAGAGCCAGGCGTCAAACCATGCAGTGAGGGAGGCAGCTTGTACTTGCATTGCTGAGCTAGGAACCAAGGTAATACCGTTGACTAGTCATGCATGTGTGACCGTCCTCTGTAAAATTTAGAGATTGTTCTGTTGCTTATTTCAATCACATCACTGGGTATCAAGTGCCATATCGCCACACTTCCAGAGTGGGGCTCATTGGGGCGAGCCTGAGCGAGCCCCACACTAGCGTGACTGCATTGCACATGTGTGTGTGTATGCTTGCTTGCTTGTTTGCTTGTGGCCATATACCGTGAATTTTAAATGAGCGCTTTTAAATATTTCACGAAGTCCTTGGATAGTCTCGTGCCCAGCCTACTGTCGGTACCACGGTGAAGGGCCACAGCCAGAGCCTAGCGTTGGCGTGCAAGAAACCCGGAGCGAAGATGGCTCAAGTTAACGCACGTATGGCAACTGCAGACCATGACAGACAAGGGCAGGCTACTCACAGACGGTGCAAATTACGCACAATAGTTGAGATCGCTTCAGGTAAGCGCCATGCATAATCAACACTCATAAGCGCCAGAAATTCAGATAGTAGATGTATGATCATGAGAACTATACTGCTTGGCTACATGAAGTTTTGCTTACCACGCTCATGGAACAGCAGACATGCTGTGACGAATCCTGCTGTTACTAACAGTGCATGGTTTGTGTGCCATGACAAACCATTAAATCAGCAATGCATTGTTCGCTCAGGCTCGCCCCATGATGATGCATGAATCATCTTACTAGTATATGCTTTGTAGATGCAACTGATATTGGAGCATCTAGGGCACGTGTGTGAGCTCCAGCCTTGAAGAAATACAGCAACACGGCACTTTGAACCTGGTGATATAGTGCAATGAAACAATCTTCGATTTCTACATTGGACTGTTACATGTGTTGTTACATAGTTGCTACTTCTCACTGTGCGTACTAGTTTGCTTTGTGTAGCAAAGTGGACATTGTTCAGGTTGATGAACCTTCATGTTTTCAGGTTTCAAGAGACAGTCTTCGTCCCTTCATTAGCCAGCTCATCTCTGTACTACTGGAGTGCTTCAAGGATGATAGCTGGCCTGTCAGAGATGGTGAGGGAACCTAATGTTGCATTTCACACATACAGACCCTTAATTAACCCTTAATTAACCCTTTATACCCGAATGACGACTATAGTCGTCATGAATCTCGGTACGTTTATTACGAATGATGACTATAGTCGTCATGGCCACCACCTACTGAACAGCGCGCTATACCCCGTGGCTACGTATAGCTGCCGCTTCATGCGTACAGCGACAGACGCGTTTATGATCAACTACCACCTACGTGAAGGGACAACCCCAGGAACTTACCTCACATAGAGATAAGCGCTCCAGTTCTTCAGCTTCTTACCGAGGTTAGCCCCTCCCACATGATTATAGCATGCACAAAATAAATATTTATACACATTGAATAATGCAAACAGGATGGCTGAAAAACAGATAGAGCCTTTCTGACGGCGGAGGAAGTGGTAGGTCTGTTAGATTCAGATGAGGAAGATGACTACTTGAGGGGTGCTGGCTTGGACGACATCATCTTTCCTGGAAGTGATGATGAACTCGGCTTTGAGGAAGAGGAGGTAGACAATGAATTTCGATTCTGAAGGAGAGGAAGAACAAGAGACTGAATTGTAAGCAGCTGGATACAAACAGCAAACAGAACAATATTTTATAATATAGTCATTTCTTTGTACAGGACCACCAATGAAACAGCAGACCCTCTGATACCATTGGACACGAGGTACCTGGCAATGTTCCTTTAGCTCCATGTCCATGTGGATCCATACATCCACCCACATATACAACGCATATACCGATATCACTCATGTACCACAAAAATACACACTCTAACATATTTATACACACACAAAAAAGAACACACACATAGTCTCGCATGGCCAGATAAACCCTCTGGCCACATGAGACTAACACACACAGACACAAAGGAACATGTAACATATACATACACACGCCACAGCAATAGCAATACACATTTACTACATTTACAATCACATGTAAAACAATTACACATAGATACCTACACACATAATTATTAAGAAAATGTGCACTTGTTTGCAGCATCGACTCCCTGGAATGGTCGACTAACCTGAGCCAGCCCTGTAACAGTCCGTCCATTCACCAGTCACTTTGGACCCACACTCCCAATACCTCGTAGTCCCCTACATACCTTTCTCCTCATCTTCACCACCACCATACTCCAGTGGATTGTCGATCAGACCAACCTGTTTGCACTGCAGTGTATGGGAGAGGAAAAGTTTGAGGTGTGGCAACAGGTATTGGTGGAAGAGATCATGGCATACATGGGTTTTATGATCCTAATGGGTATAGTGAAGCTGCCATCAATACCAGACTATTGGAAAAGGAATGAAATCTTTCATTACGAACCTATAGCCAGCAGGATCACAAGGGATCGGTTTTTCGAAATCCAGCGGTATATTCACTTTTCCGGCAACTCCACTCTAGCTGACCCCGGTACTGATGGTTATGACAGGCTTGGTAAGATCAGACCAGTGATTGAGATGATCAATGAGGAACTCTTGACACTCTACCACCCTCACAAGGAAGTAAGCATCGATGAAGCTATGATCCCCTTCAAAGGCCGCTCATCAATGAAGCAGTACTTGCCAAAAAAATCTGTGAAGAGAGGATTTAAGGTTTGGACAAGGGCAGATGCTGTTAATGGCTACATATCAGAATTCTATGTCTACACGGGAAAGGAGGGAGGTATTGCTGAGGCTAAAGTAGTTATGTCACTTACAAAACAATTGACAAGGTCTGTATCACCATGTATATTTTGACAACTATTTTACAAGTATATCACTATTACTCGATCTCCTCAAGACAGGCATATACGGTTGTGGAACAATGAGAAGTAACAGGAAAGGAAGCCCAAGTGACTTACCAGCCATTGCAAAAAAAGGATTCACAGAAAGGGGACAATCCAAGACATGGAAATATGAAAATCTGACTGTCACTGTTTGGCAAGACACCAGGCCCGTAGTTGTTGCCGCTACAAACAGTGATCCCACCACAAGCACGTCTGTTACAAGAAAGCAACGAGATGGTACACAGATAAACGTACAATCACCGTTATCGGTTAGACTTTATAATAAGTATATGGAAGGAGTGGATCATAATGACCAATTACGGGGATATTATCATGTAAGGCTCAAAAGTAGGAAGTACTATCGATACATCTTTTGGTTTATGTTTGAAGTAGCTATTACAAACTCATTTATTTTATGCAAACATCATACTGACCTTGGCATCCTTGACATCAAGACGTTTCGTGTTGAGCTGGCTAAATCACTCATTGGAGATTACTGCAGCCGCAAACGCTCAAGTTGTGCAGTCCCACAACAGACGTCAAAGAAGTTTTGCCCGGCACACTTTCCAGTTCGTGGATCTGACAAAAACCATCGCTGCCACTACTGCCATCTATACAGGAAAGAGCGGCATGAAACAAAGTGGTTTTGTAGGGACTGTGGGTACTTCTTGTGTCACAATGGAACTGAGGAAGACTGTTTTTACATTTACCACAACAAATATGTATCAGTAGCTTCCAACTAACCTTGTCCTGTATTCTCCTGTATTATCACTTGCATGTGCTCTTGTACAACCTGTCACATAATAACAAATACCACTACTCCACGTTACGAACTGTGTGAATGGGCTCTAGCAGTTACTAAACAATAGCAGCAAGGCATTTCTAGAGATGCTATCGAATCGGTAGTGCTCATGTGGCATTGTATATACACCGTCCCTCCCATACGCTTACCTGTTTAGGCGTTTTATGATGGTCATCTTGGTGATCGGCACATCCCAAGCCGTTAGTAGGCGTTCGGTGGCATCTCCAATCACCGCTCTAGTCACGAATCAGGTCGTCTTAATCTCGAAGACAACACAACTTGAAAAAAACGGCATGGTCTTAATCGCTGTCACGTGCATGTCAGACGCTTAAAAATGTTATCGTTTTTAGGGATTCTCACGTTCTTAATAATCACGTATAACGGGTTAATTAATGTAAAACGGCACATGATTACTGATATTCCAATTTAAAACCACATACTAAATAGGACATTATTTTGGATGTCAATTGTGTTACTTGCGTGTGTTTACTCTCTGTTATGCAGCTGCTTGCTTGGCTTGTGGCAATTTTGTTGCCTGCTTTCCAGAAGAGTGCAGGTGCGTGTATTGTACTTGTTACATAGTTAAACATCGGTAGACTTAGTATCAACCTTGGCTATGATATTGAATGTGAAGATTTCTGTTCAGGATATTTTCTGTTTGCCTACTCCCACTTCACCTACTTTAGGTCAAAAATTGGTGTTTTGTCTACACATCAAAAATTGGTGTTTTGCCTACACATCAAAAGTTGGTGTTTTGCCTACACATCAATGCACTAATAGATATGTGGCAGTCCTGGGTAGAAATCGAACATTATTCCGTTGCGTATTTCGACCGCATTACCGCATTCAAAGCGCTGTAGCGCAGTACTTCCGTTAAGGGCGGGACTCACACGCGCAGCGAAGATGCATGAATACCTGATAAGTCTACATAGTGCATATGAGCCCCACCCTTAACAGAAGTACCGGGCTGCAGCACTTTGAACGCAGTAACGTGGTCGAAATATGCAACGGAGTAATGTTTGATTTCTACCCAGGACTGCCACATATACCGTAGTGTCCCGTTAATACGCCCCCCCATTTTGTACACTACATCCCGCCTGAAGTGGGGGGGGGGGCTTATATTCGAGGATGCAATTAGTCTCGACTATAAGCCCCCCCCCCCCCAAAAAAGATTTTACGCAAGTGCTATGTACGCAATTAGGACACTTCCAAAGCTCATGTTTGCCTTTCACTATCAACTAACTATGGCGACGACTTTCAGGATCGAGAGTACTGTTCGCGGACATCACGTTTACAAAGCTGCGTGGTCTCCCTACATCGGAGAAGAGCTGCCAGTTCAACGCGAGGTCAATAACATTCACGACGACTTCGCTGTAGCTGTCCTCAAGAATGGCAACACTGTCGGTCATGTACCACGGGAAATTTCCAGAGTCTGCTGGTATTTCTTGCACAAGAGTGGCAGCGAGATGACTTGCATCGTCAATGGTGACAGAAGACGTTCTGAAGTTGATGGGAAAGGACTCGTGGTTCCGTGCGTGTACATCTTCAGAGGGAAACAAAAACACCTTGACAGACTGATAAACCTGTTTGCTAAACTAGCAGCTTAAAACTTGGAACATCTAACCGGCTTTTCTAAAAGCCACAAAACTTACAAAAGATTCACCGACTACTATAGTCATACTGAACGCACTTGCAACGTATAGTAAGCACGTGTAGTTTTGATGTTCTAGAAGACGCTCACCGGGGGACGTTATAACGAGTCAAACTACCCTGTGCAGGAACTTTGGCGGAAAAGAGGGGGGGAGGCGTATTTTCGAAGGGGGCGTATTAGCGGGACACTACGGTACATTACGACAATAATACAATATTTAGTAGCCATCACCATGGTAACAGGTTTTTCTTTCCCCATTACTAAGACTTGTGGAGGGTCTATGATACCCAAATATCATTTTTATGTAGACAAGCCTACTTCAGGATGTCACTTTGACATAGCATTGACATACAAATGTCATTTTTTTAAGTGTAGGTGAAATGCAACTTTTTGGACCAAAGTAAGCGAAACGGGAGTAGTTGAACAGGTACCAATTCTGCTGTTCTATATAAATCAACATATCTAAAGTTTCTATGATCCTTCTACATACAGTGAGGTTTCACTTTCTTCCCGTTTACTCCCTGCCGACATTATTGATTATGTTGTTCAAACGTTTTCACCTAGTTAGGTAGCAAGAGCAAGTAAGCAATAAAGGTTGCCTAGGAATATGGCAAAAAATTATCATTGCAAAAGAGAAAAGGATATTATTGACCATTGAGCTTTACAAAGGCTCTCCCTTACATCCCAAGACTCTCCCCTGCACTCTGGGGCACAGGGGAGAGCCTTGGAATGAGGCCAGGGTGCAGGGGAGAGCCTAGGAACGAGGCTAACTTCATGGAATGTGAAATTGTTTGCATGGCTCAAACAATAGCTACATACTTAACTCCCCCAGGCCCTCCCTGGATGAACTGTTCACCTTGTTCTTTGCTAATCTTGAGGACAGCATTCCCTCAGTGAGACAGGGAGCAGCTGGAGCTGTTGCCAACGTGGTTAAGGCATATGGTGAGTGTCCAGTATATTACTAGAATTGTAGCATTTCTGATTTGCATACTGTAAGCAAACTCACTAAAAATCTTCGACAGTGATATATTAATAAATTTACATTACAAAAATAACCGTTGCGATGTGCACACACAAAGGCAGCTGTTTTGAATGCTCTGCTCTTGACTTGGTTCACTGCTAGTCTTCATTCGCGATGTCAATTTGAAGCCACTTCAAGCCAAAGGGTACGTGGTCTTCCGGATCCCGAATGGTCATTGTCAACATGTTTGCCAATGCAAGCAATTGCCCTTGCAAACAAAGTGACGGAGAAGGCTGTTGGCAAGAACTTTATATTCATAGTAGCCTCGGATGCAGCTGTTTCATACTCTTCCATGCCGCTCGAGGTCTTGAGCTTCTAGAATGATGCTGCCACATGCACATGTGAAAATCTCAGCATTAAAATTTTTTTGTTGCCTGTCTGTTTCTACAAACATTTTTAGCATGAAAATTTATAACATGAAAATTTGCAACACAAATATTTATGGTGTATGAACACTGCCCTTAATGAAAATTCAGAGATACAGTGTTTCAAACAATGATGCAATCAAATTATGCAACTTAATTTCTATCTGAGACAGCCACATATTTCATGATCCTCGTATCATACTTGATCCAACAATCACACTACATATGCAGGCTCAGAGGCGGAGGAGAGAGTGTTTGCGACCATCAGGGAGAGATTACCACTGGTAGCCACACAGCCTCCAACCCAAGAGAAGTACGTATGTTGCTCTGTTGTCTTACGTAGTAATCACTTTATTTAATGCACAGCCAGAGGAAACACTGGGTCTGAGTGGAAAGTCTCATTCGCCTCCCCCTACGTTTTGGTCCAATTTCCTGTATGGGGTCAAGGTTGTTTTTATAAGCACTCACTCTGGAGGGAGCTTCATGTGGCAAAAAATTATCATTGCAAAAGAGAAAAGGATATTATTGACCATTGAGCTTTGCATCAGCAGTCCTTGATCTGTGGCCTAATGTATTCTGCGTATTGTAGACACACGGTCTCACGGACTCAGGGACTCACACTGGAAGTATTTTACGGCCAGAATGCTTTGTTCTTTTCCATGCACTATGGAAAAGTTATCAAACAAGATGGACATAGTCAACTCTGTCGTTGATATGTGGATATGTGGACTACTTCCAGTACCCTGTGGACTCACATCGGCTTCACAGCTATACTTTTTGGGAAACTATTGACGTCTCTCACAAGCTCCTCTACAACTCCAGTAGCAGTCTTTGATTTGTTTGACAACTGTTTCACGTGAGGTATCAGCAAAGAATGAAGCATTCCAGCCATAAAATTATTTCCGGTGCAAGTCCGTGAGTCCATGAGTCCACGAGTCCGCAGTTCGCAGAATATGTTAGGCTGCTTCATGTGGCTATTGAAGCACACTCATCGAGTTTTAAGAGCTTCAAGGTGTGGTGGCCCTGTTGTACCATTACTGCTTGTCCAATTACTTGCTTCGAGGGCAATAATTTACTGTAAGCATACGTAAGTGCTCTTTCGTGGTCGAATGTGGACACTTGAATAAACACCCACCTCCCTCGTTGGCAAACTTGTAAGATGTTTTGCCCATGGGTTCTCTTTACAATAAACATATTATGTAAAGCTGATATGGATTGGTTTCAACAATGTTGTTGATATCCTCTTCTGTAAATGTCAGTTTCAACTCATATGTATGACGTACTGTTTAATCCTTCTTTCCTTCAACCCATCCTGAGTAGGTATCCTGGAATAGACTCCAGCCCAGCAGTGTTTGGTGTGGTGACAAGAGTACAAGAGAGCCATGATGATGCCCACACAAACCAACAGGTATATGTTCCAAGGTAGTCTATGTGCAGGAGGTACGTACCTGTAGACTGCATGTTGCATGCGCTATGTTGATGGCCCCTCCACCAAGTTTGTAACAAGACATGCATTGTCATTAAGCGGGCAAGCTTCTAGTCACATAAGAAAACAACCTACATTCAATATTGAATTAAGTACTCCCTAGCCTTGTATGCAGGCTATGTGGGAAGAGAAAAAGGGATTTTTCTTGCTTACTAGACAGCAAGCAAAGATTGGGATCTAAATAGTCAGGGCCTGGATCCAATCGGTATGACATGCAGTAAGTGATTAATAATTTTGAATTCACCACTCTGTATATGTAGGCTGGTGGTTGCTCGGCTATCAGTGGTTAGTGTTTTGAGCACTAGCTAGCAGCTCGAGTGAACACACTGAACAGCAGTATACCGTAAAATCGGGATATTAAGCACCGGTGCCTATTTTCGAAATCAGCAGACCGAATGGGTGCTTATTTTCATAGGGTGCTAATAAACACATCTAATATCATAGCAAGGTACAGTTGTAGGAGAACGTACTAGGTGAAATATACAATAGACCTAGAATTTATCTTCCTGCTATTCTTGTCCTACATTCGTAGCTTTTATAGAACCCAGTATACAGATGGCACTCGATCAATCATTGCCAACCCCTGCCCACCAAAGTAAAACGCTTGAAACTAACATATCCCTAAGAGGCATTGGCTAATTCCTCGATATGTTTTATCAAGCGGCCTTGCCTATATGTTAACTTTTATGCTGTGTCGATAGCTTGCTTACAATTGGAGATAAATACCAGTGAAAGTTGGCTGCTACATTTGAAAGTCGAATCAGTAATTCGCTTCTGTTTGCACGTAACGGGTGCTTTGTTATGCGGGGTGGCTATTTTTGTGTGGGTGCTTATAAACACGATTTGTTGTTGTAATCAAAATGGGTGCCTATATTCAAAGGGTGCTTATTTTGTGTGGGTGCCTCTTATCCCGATTTTACGGCACAACGTTTGCAGTGCCAAATTGTCTAGAAGCTTGCTTAACACTTGAAGATTAGCAAAGCGTAATCTCCAAAGTTCATGATCCCGAATGCTTGAAGAAGGACAGGCATATATTTAAGGACCACCCAGTGTCACTGAGGAAATTGACCCAAAAGTTAGTGGTGGGTACTCTTTACTATAATCTGTTGGTACATGCCATCCCTACCAGATGTACTCCTGTGGCTCACTGGCTCCCAAGATGAGGAGAGGAGGATGCATGGACAGTGCCTTCCACAAACCAGCTGAACCTTGGGAGAAGAGTGAGGGGTAAGTAGGTTAATGGGTACAGGGTGCGGCTGGGTGGGTCACAATAGGTATATGCAAAAGTGCATAAAGAACGGGTGGGTAGAGTAAGAGCGTGTCATTCCATAAAATTCGAGACCGGGTGGAATTTAGCATCAGTACTAAAAATAGTAACACACACTATGCATGCTGCGTAACAGAAGCTATTGTTAAACGAACAGGAAGATTGTCTGTCACCAACTTGACCTCAGAAATTAACGTTTCGACTAAATGCTCATTGAAAGTCTTGTTGCTACAGCACACAACCGGGTTTTCTAATCTTAGTACAGTTCAGCACTTTTGCTCAGACTATGTATGGGCTTCTATTGAGTTACACACTCTTGCCCGTTCTTATGGTGCTCTTGGTATATGTGGATGGGTGGTTAATGGATGAATAGGTGGGATCAACACAGTGACTTCATTTACATTTGTGTAGCATGTAGGTGAGATGAAAGTGAATGTAAACACATATGTGACAGTCCCGTGTAGAAATCGAAGGTTATTCCATCCCATATTTCGATCGCATCACCATCATGGCTTTTATAATTTAAGCTTTAGTTTAGTGATCACAATGAATAGTTCTCAGTCTGCATGTGTAGTGATATGGAATAATTTTTCCCTCTCATCACTGATTGTACAAGTTATCACACTAGCTCTTTTGTGGAGGAGGTACCAACAGACTCTGTAAACTTCTTGTAGTACATGACCAAAAATGTTTCTGACAGCTACAGTCAAGTTGCCAGGAGTGATAATTATTCACCTCATGTTAATCCATCAACTCTGTTAGAGGGCGACTAATTGCAGATTCACTTATATTATATAGAAAACAGGGAGGCATATAAGCAAGCAGATATGGCACTCTTATCAACAAAATACAGATAAAAGTGCATGTTTGTTTTGCTTGTGCAGGTGTGTGCACTTACTGGCAGCACTGAGCCAGCAGCCATCTTGTGTGGAGAAGGTCTCCTCTCTACTGCCAGTTGTGGCTGATGCTACACGACACAAAGAATACTCTCAGCACTACAATTTCCTGGAAACAGTTCTCAAGCAGGTCAGTGACACCTGGCTGACACGTGCATGCACCTGTAGCTATACCTTCAGCTAACGGTATGCTACTTTATATGCACGTAGTATCACACCTGATTTATTACAAAGCCATATTGAAGCTTCACTTAACAAAGCATTTGTTACTTGCAGTGCTGAAGCCACACTGTCAAAGTACAATGGTTGTTTTAACAAAGTATTTAATTGTATGACTATCCTTCCTTTGGCAATTCAAATAAATCTACAATGTTTATAAGAAAAATGGTGGGAGGGTAATAAAGTTTACTCAAGTGTTCACTAAATTATGTATTCGAAGTCCCGTATTGTTGATTAGCATACCTGCAACTATACAGTAAGAAAAATTACTTTGCTAAAAATGACAGTTTTGCAAAGAAGGCCTCATTACATGCATTGACATACCTGGACACCAGCCTGACGTCTTTATGAAGATTGAGACTTTTCAGCATTAATACACAAAACTAGTTCAAGACTCCAATGTGTGCTTTGTCGGCTAATACTAAGGTAGCTGGTAAAATTTGTCAAATTGTCATACAGTGATGCATCTGTATCTTAGGTGAACATTTGAAGACATGAAAAATCTCAAAACAGTCCTGAAAGATGACATCTCTTCCTTAGTTGTTTGTTCAGTATGGCACTAAGGCATTTTATCCACCCATAGTTTGAGCTCTCATTCTTCCTGTCTGCAGCTTCCTGTCATTGCAAAGTCTCTTGGGAAGAGATCATTCAAAAGACACTTGGAACTGTTCTTGGATGCAATATTCTATGGACTGGTCAGTGTTCTGGGAGAGAATGAGCTAATAGTTGTTGTTGCTGATGATGGTGACATTGTGCATTATTATAAATGACTACATAATATATGTACACATACACACGTGCACAAACACACACACAGTCATGTGACAGTGTGCTAGTCAGGGCAGCTGCAACTGAGTGTCTCTCAGAGCTGAACAAGATGCTAGGTAGAATGATCATGAGGGGAAGAGTGGAGCAACACAACCCACAGTGAGAACTGTACACTGCTTGCAATGGGGGGCTATAGCACTGGAGTCAAACTCCACTTGAAGACTTATGAAAATTGAGAAATAAATCTAGCTTACATTTGTGTGATATACATTATCATATTTTGTTGTGATAAGGCTTCATAAAATATGACCGTTAAGCATCCTCCTTTACAGATTGCTCACTTTGGTCTCATAAGGATGACATGTTCAGAGCATGAATGTTTTAGTGTTGTATACTGTCTATGCTACAACTGGTCAACATATAGGCTATAGCAGCTAATAGTATTATGTCGCAATTGCTACCATTGTATGTGTAGCATGAAAATTGTTCTAATTAAACGCACCAAGGCTGCCCTTGTTCAGGCAATCTTTGTAGTTCCCAAGGTCAACTTCATTATAGATGTACCAATGTGTCTAATTCCTCTCCTTTACCATTACTTGGTTTAGTGTATAGTTTGCTACCATATGAGAATAAACTCTTAAAATCACACAGACAATGTGACATGAATGAGCCATGCAAGCGTGGCTCCTAGATAGGCATTTTTTGACAAAAAGCAATGAATCATGGTTTGCCACAACACACATAATGCAAGTGCACAGATATACTAAGTCAGTATATCAAAATTACATGACTAGAAGGTTACAGCACTTACTCGTAAGAATTCAAGTTGATGTGGATGTGAAAGCTACCAAATTTCCTGCTTATATATAAATTCATGCAATATTCCCTTTGCTGTTGCAGGTACCTGAACCTCTATGACAGAACTATGCCAGCCTGATACTCTATACTTACTATGTATGAGTAAGATGATCATCTGTTTCCATTTGACCACTGCACACATGCACAGCATTAAATTGAAGTACTATGGGATAGTCACGCAAATATCACTGTGGATTTACTTGCCAGAAAGGACCACCCATTATCTATCACAAAAACTGATTTGCTAGTTGATTTATTTATTTGTTAAAATCTTTTTTAGATTTAGTAGCATTAGGAAAAGTGGGACCACCTAAGGTGGCATTTAAATACTTCACGCAACACCCAGTGGTCATTTTGAAATTGTTGATAGCTGCCTGGCAGGAGTAGGTGCATCCTTGTGTAAAGTCCAAACAGCACTGGGATTTTACTGCCTGTGGGTAGTCAGTAATGTTTTTCGCAACTTTGTAACTTATAATGATATTCATGGTCCACCTGACAAGGGTAATTGCAACCCACAAGGGACAAATGCTTAGGGCTGGATTCAATTTTAGCTTGCCCGCTACTTCTGGCCTCATATTCTAGCTATTTACCCACCATTAGGAGTTACCACTTCACCCTTTTGTATACTCCATATCAACTTTTGTCTTGTAAGCCTGTTTAGGCTATTTGCATTTTTGCAAGTGACATTAAAATAACAAACCTAGGGTTATACTTGGTTCCAAATGCCAAAACCACAACTAACCACCATTCGTGTAGTGACTATAGTGGATCTTACCAGGTAGTTTCATGTACACTGGAGTGCATAAAAGTGATAATAGAATCACCGCAAGTCCAGATGCTGCTCTGCTGGAGTAAGATACACATCCAGACAGTCCGTTGTAGAAAGTGCACAACACATCCATGTATCGATTCAACCCATTAGTCTTGCAAGCTAGACACAACCAATCACAATATCACTAGACTAAGAGTATACATATTGAATGAGGAAGCGTGTGCTGCTGTGTCCCCCTCCGTCACGATATCACTTATGGTCGCTCTGTATCTCTTCACCGAACCAGTTGTCATTCACAGCCACATCAGTGGTATAGGTCTCAACTTAAATATAGATGATCTATCTCACCAGTGCTACCAACAGTGATAGAGTGGGCCGAGTGTGGTGTGGCAACCGAGGTAATTTAAGCATCAAATATAGGTGAAAGCGATATAGTAGGAGCAAAAAGAGGAAGTGAGTGAGCCTACTTGCAGATGTTTGCCTAAAAGGGTAAATACATTATTATTGGGTGCACAGACTGAGTCTTACAACCAGTTAGTAACCACTGAACATCTGTGGTTACATGCACCTGCTTGTATGCAACAACCTGCTTGTATGCAACAACAACCATGATCTTGCAGATATAGTAACCACTGAACATGTGTGAGAGAGTCACCATGCAGCTTTTGTCAAAGCATCATCTTTTAAGTGTGGTTATAGTGACTCCCTCACATGTTCTGCATGTGGGTTGTCACTTGTAATGTATGATTTGGGCTCAGGTTGCTTATGCGATTACCTCTCTAGTACCAAAGTAAGCTTCTCATAACCACTGTCTCCTCTGCTTGACTGCAACCAGGGTAACCACTCTGTGGTTAAAACAACCCTTTCCAGCTCATCATTTGACCAAAATCTTAACACTTTGCAGAGTTGGAATTGCTGTTGACTTGTACTACAGCCCTTAATAATCATGCACCTTTGTGAACAACAGAGTGAATGTACACACAGGATAAATGTGAAACAATGGCATATTGGACCACCTTCCAGTAACAACAACACCTCCCATCTGTGCATGTAAGAGACTGTTAGAGATGTAAGTTTACAAACTATGACATTTATTTTTTTACACAAAGCTACCATCACCAGCTTTTTGTGAAGCACCTTCAATGTAAGCTAGCATCATGTGGCAAGTTATATAATAATTATAACTACAATCATGAAAAAATAAACGGTTTGAAAAATGATTTGAATTCAAGTGCATTAGTATGTAATCATATTCGTTTACCTAAAGTAATATTATCACTGGTATACGTACCTCCATGGATGTGTTCACTATATATATGAAGTATGTTAGCACATGTGCTTTTTTATTCGTACCTGCACAGTATCATCAATTATCAAAAGCATTCTTTTCAGAACATCACCAGCTTCATGCAAATACTGCTGCAACCTTGGCTTGAGGCACTTCTTACGATCCTCTGGAAAATCACAAAAGGGAGCTGGACCAAAATTTGGGAAATCGTAGCAGATGAGTTCATCGACATCCAGTGTTTTCTTGTCTGGTTCCTCTGCAACATCTTTGTCAGCAAGTCTTGTGTATCTTTCCTGTTGGAGTAGTGGGTTGCCTTTTCGGCAGCCACAAATGTACCAGTAACAGGGCAGCGTACCTCCATTGGCTTGTAATTTTTCTTGAAATCAAGCTTTTTAGTGAATTCATTGTAAGAACCACAGCTGTAGTAAAGCATCTCTGAATGCTGCTGCTGCAGATGTTGTGTGAATGCAATATGTAGCTAGTGTGCAGGTGAAGCGTGAGTAAAAGTAGCTGCCAAACAATCGAGTTAGAGCCTTATCCGTTGGATAAGGATCGCGCGTTACCCAAGGAGATGCTCAAGAGTTTGACTGAAAGGCTACGCGGCCCTCTTCGACTGTCAGGCGTGGATAGCATCGTAACACAAAGTTCCTCGCGTCAGGAAGGGCCGACAACCGTTCCTGCGTAGGTAGAACTTGCCAGGTAAGCTTCGAGCGTTCTCATCTTGTTGACTACGGGGGTAGCACTGCGTTGTGAGGTCGTAGATCGTGGAACTGTGAACTTGTGCGAAAGCGTGTTCTATTTTGAGTACACGCGGGAGATTCTGCCTGTTTCGAAATTTTGCCGGTTACACGCTCTTCCTCCTCCCTCCCAAATACAAATGACGTCATTATGCGCTCTTGATCAAATTGATAGTTTGATGCTGCAAGCCCTGTTCAAACAGGTCTGCTAAAAAAATCTAAGAAGGATTGAACTCCACATGAAAGGGGATCAATTTTCCGTTCAGCACACCAGCCACACCATCTTTTCCAAGCTGACTGATAAGCCGTGTTCGTGCCTACATGTACTCCATCCAGCCGCGATGAGCTTGGAAGACCTCTCTGATACTCCCATATCATTGTGCTGTCGCCTGACACTTTCCAGGCGGCTAACTGCAGATCTTCCATTGGGTGGAATCTGTTGAATGGGTCTGTGAGCAAGTCCCTTCTCTTGGGAAGGAGTAGTGGGTCGCTGATCAAAAGCTCCAGAAGGGTGGGACACCACGCTTGAGCACTGCATGTTGGTGCTACTAAAACAAGAGTTGCTCTCTCTTCTCGTACTTTCTGGAGACATCTCCCTATTAGTGCAAATGGTGGGAAGGCATATCCTCCTTTGTCCTTCCAACTGATGCAAAAGGCATCTGTCGCCATTGCGAACGGGTCTGGCTTCCAACTCAAATACCGATTCAACTGGTGGTTGAGTCGAGTTGCAAACAGATCCAATTGGCATGGGCCCAGGACCTCCATCATCCAACTGAATATCCCCCTGTTGAGCATCCACTCTTCTGACGAGTGAAGAAGCCGAGACTCTCGGTCTGCTATGATGTTGCTGGACCCAGGCAGATGTTCTGCTGACAATGTAATCCCCCGCTGGAGGCACCACTGCCACAGCTGGCAAGCTGTATGGGCAACGAGATGTGATCGAGTTCCACCCATCTTGTTGATGTAAAATATGGCTGTCTTGTTGTCCATTTTGAGGTGCATGTGAATGTTTCTCCTGTGGCGAGCAAAGGTTTTGACTGCGAACGCACCTGCTGTCAACTCCAGCGGGTTGATATGATGGATTCATTCGCCTTCTGACCACAGGCCTCCCGTTCGCACCCCTTCCGAAACTGCACCCCATCCAAGCAGGGATGCATCTGTCTCCGCTATCATATCTGGTGTTGGCTCCAACATTGCCTTTCCATTCCAGTTCTCCAGGTTGTTCTGCCACCAAGTTAGCTCCTCTCTTGCATTCCGGTCCAAAATCACGACTGTGCTGAAATCCTGAAATTGTCTGAGTGCTTGGTTCTTTATTCTCTGGAGATTCCGGTAATGGAGAGGTGCAGGTAGAACTGCCTGCATTGTCGCTGTCAACCTTCCTATCAATCGAGTGAGGTCTCGTATTGAGATTGACTTTTGCTGCAGTGCCCACTGACATTCCTGTCTGATCCTTGCCACCTTCTCCTTTGGTAGGCTGATCCTCATCCCGACTGAGTCTATCTCGAACCCCAGATACTGAATTCTCTGTGTTGGGTTGAGTTGAGACTTTTCGAAGTTGACCACAAAGCCCAGTAGCTGTAGAAGCTGTACAATCTCTTGCACCTGCCTCAGAAGCCTCTCCCTGGACCCTGCCATCAATAACATATCATCCAGGAAAACTATCGACCTGACTCCTTGCTGTCTTATTAATGACATCACTGGCTTGAGCAGTTTCGTGAAAGTGCGTGGGGCACCGCTGAGGCCGAAAGGGAGACAGAGAAACTCGTACAGCTGGCGCTCCCACTGGAACCTCAGGTACCTCCTGTGTTCCTCTGCAACCACGACTGACAGGTAAGCATCCTTCAAATTGATGGATATCATCCAATCTCCTTGTTGCACCAGGCTCTTTAGTAAAACTACCCCTTCCATCTTGAAGCGTCTCTTCATGATGAAGTTGTTCAGAGGTCTGAGATTTACCACTAGTCGGAGAGAACCATCCTTTTTTGGCACAGTAAATAGCCGGCTTACAAATTGACCCTTTTGTGGCTCTACCTCCTGGATTGCCTGCTTGACCATCAAGTTCTTCACCTCCTCCCTGATTGCCAACTGGTCCTTTGTTCCACAGACCATGGGGGGAAACTTCTGTAATGGAGGGCAAACCAACTCCAGGCGATATCCCTTTACACATTCTAGGATTCACGGGTCGGCAGTGATCCGTTCCCAATTGCAAATGCACACTGGGAGGCGTCCTGCTGAAGGAAGGTACTCCAGAGTGGGAATCTGAGTGAAACTGGTACCTAGCAAAGTTACTGTTGTTGTGAGAATGTAATGTCCAATTACTGGTTGACTTTTGGCTTGCTGGGACTTGACTGATTTCTGACACTCTTTGACCATTGGCGATACTTGGGGCCCTGAAACTGAGTGTAGGAGCTGTACGGCTGCTGGCGCTGTACTTTCCTGCTGCCGTACTGAGCAGGTACGCCTCTTGATAAAAAACTGCGAAGGTCATTTCTGTCATTCACAAAACGAGCCATTTTTGGAGGTGGACCACCACCTCTGCCTTGGCTGGTAACCTTGGATAAGGCCTTCTCTGCCTCTAGCCTCTTGGTCGCTTTCTCAAGGAATCCTGGTCCAAAGAGGCTTGTCACACTTTTCTGTAGCCAGTGCCTTTAGATGAGGGTTGATCCTGGACCATGCGATCTTCCTTCTCTCTTGAGACACTGTGTGAGACGCACTACCAAGCAGAACCAGGGCACGTTGAATAAGAAGAAGAATATCCTCAGAGGAGACCTTAGCCTCCTTGTTTAACAGGTCCGACCACAAACATGTGAGAGGTCCTGTTGCATCCAACAGTTGCTCCTGGATCTTATAGAGCGATTTCTCTCCTCCAAAGAATGGGTCTTTACCTTTCCGCTTCAACTGCTCTTTAACTTCTTGGTCCAACTTAGGTACTGTCAGGGGTTCACAGTTCGGCTTCGGAAAATCCTTCATAATCGCCTCTCTCTCCGAATCTGAAAGGGATCTGTTGAAATGCCTTTCAAGAAAACTAACCATGGACCTTGGTGGCTCCCATGAATCCTTGGGGCTGACACTGGGGTCAAATTCCACCATCTCCAAAGCCTCGGATTCATCCAAGAGGTCAATTGCATCCTCAACATCATGTGACTTCTCTGCGCTCCTAGCACTTGAGCCACTTGGGCCTGGTTCCTCTGATTCAGGGCCTGCTCGGCTATCAGGCTGTATTCCTAGCCCTGGGGGATAAAACCCCGGGGGTGCAAACATCGGGCCGTATCCACATCCGGATCCGGCCGCGGATGGATTGGCGGGGAAAATGGCGCCATCCAAAATGGCGCTGCAACTTGTGGCCAGCTGGCACCTACAGACTTCCCACTAGGGGTGAGGTTAGCCAGGGCCTCCATGGTTGGTCGGTTAACGCGGTCCTCCGTGTCTTCGCTGTTAACCGGATCCTTGTTCGCTAAGTCGTCCAGGCCTAGCTTCTGTAGAAACAGCGTCTTCTTTGCTGGATCACTTAACAGGGTTTCGATTCTGTCCTCGAACATGCTTTCATCTAGTCTCGCGTGGCCACACCCCGTCTTGCGGAACGGGGCCGGTGTGGCCACGCGAGACTAGCTTTCATCCTGCTGTTCGTTGGCGTCCGACGCCATCATGCTAGTCTCTAGCAAACACCGATTGTCGATAGAGCGTAAGTAGTATCGCTACCGGAGCTAGAACCTGCTGCGAGCAGCAAATGAAAAAAAAAAGCAGGAATATTTAGCGTACAGCAGCTTTATAGTCTATAGTGGACCGTATATATGAGTTGATTTTCTAATTATCCGGAGCTATGAATTTGCTGTGATGTTATGCAAAATGAGATATTACCAGTGGCACATGCAGCGAATATCATGAAGTAATCTTCAGCCACTCTTTTTGCTCTTTGTTGCTCCCATCTTTGTCTGTCTCTTCTTCCATTACCACCTCTTCCCCATCCTCCTAGTCATAATAAGGCAAACACTATAAAGTTGAGATGGATGTAGAAACTTCTGACAGCCGTGCATGCACCAGGATTGTGTGCTCCACCTAGGAAAGTAAAGGCAATAACATTTCAGCTAACGGTAAACATGGTACCCAGATACTAAGACTTGTTTTCATGGGAAAAGAATTTGGGAAGCTAATGTCATCTGTAACTAGTTACAAAGGGTACAAAAAATATCAACATATAGGATGGCAGGCATAGCGGCTACATTTGACCCTAAATAATGCACATTTGAGGGATTGTAGTTTACATGCACAGTACGATACTACTTTGGACAGAGTGAGTAGCTAGTGATCACAACAGTGACAGACTCATCATGGCTTCAACCTCAAAGGAAGCAAACAGTTCTGGTTTATAGTGGAACACTGGAGGCAGCTTGGAGAAACAGAAGTTGCTACATGTGCAAAATACACTGTAAATCAATGCGCACACAGTTCATAAAACCTTGAAGCTAGCAGGTGAATCTTGGTTAGTACAGTCTCATTCACGGGCCCAGCCCAGCTTTTGGTTGCCTACTTTCTGTAATTCAAGGACAGAAAGCTGGGTAGGAGCCTGAAAAAGAGGCTTCTTCTTGTCCAAGTTTGCCTGCTAACAGCCTGTACCTACACTTGTATTATAAACTCACCACTAAAAATCACTTTCCAACTGTCCAGAACGGCTGTACACATCTTTCAAATGCTTATGATACGAGAACAGCAAGGATGGTTGCTTCTTCAAGCAAAAAACTAACGCTAGGCTAGCTTTAGTCCGCATTCCAGCGCGCGCGTATCTCCGAGATTTGTTTGCGTACACGCCTAGTTTCTGCATATATTGTAGCCCTATTCCAGTGCTTTCGAATGGTACCTGTTTCATGCAGCTCAGGGGGGGGGCAAACAAAACGTTCCACCAAAAACCGCACCCCTGTTGCACGAGGTACGATCGAACCGTCCGTAAACAACGGCTTCCCTACACGAAGCGGTAAGAAACTGCAACTTCAAACGTTGGATCTCGATAGTAGACTCATTGGTCTATAAAACCGCTGGCAAAGTAGGCGCCTACAGCTTCTTGCTTGTTGGCAAGAGACTTTGGAAACTCACCGGAAGACAATGTGCCGTTAATTAAACGCTGGAATGCGCCTGCGTTTTTAACTTCCAGTTTTTTTTCAATAATCCCCGTATACTTGTCACTGGCGGAACGACTGTCCGCGAGACTAGCAAGAGACTAGGCTAGGTTCCACCAACGTAGGCAAGAGCGACAGTGGACAAGTTACTCGTGCGTGCAAGTTGCACCGGAAGTCACATGACCAATTAGGGCGGTACCATATGGGATTGGGTGAAAAGACAGTCTCCCAATCATTATAACCGCATTGTTAATGCATTTTGTGTCCCGACCAATCAGATTTAGCTTAGATAAGTACTGTACTGCGGCGGCCGGACTGTTGTGAAGGGCTGGATAGGAGGCTTGTTTTGACTGTTATCCTCACTTCGCGATGTCTCTTGGTAAGTTTAAGAGTTTTATGGTGGGCGAGGGCTTTGACTTCAGTTTGGTTTCGGTACCAAACCTTCACACGGTGGGTAGTGAAGTTATAGTTTTGCGGAGCCAGACTCTCACACGAAAAGCACTGTCAGCAAGTCAGTAGGTATTAAACTGGGTGGTGCGAACAAGTGTGCGATTGAAAAGAAAGTCATGGAAGTGACATTGAAGTCAGACTCTTAAACAGTAACCTAATTGTCGGTAGTCTACAATCACTGGACTGGACTGGTGGACTGGACTGGTGGACTATTTTAAAAATCATTTTTATGCTCGCTAATGAAAACTCACCTGTAGGGTTGCATTTGGAAACATAGCCACTCCTTCACAGACTCTAGCAAGAACGTTTAAGAACTCGATGACATGAAGCATGTACACTCAATCCTATAAAGCCTACTTGGCAAGCCTAGAGGCATCTACCATTAGCAATACAGATGTCGCTTGGAATGACTCTGATTGGTTACTTGATTATACTTGCAGATCAATAACACACACTATGCACTTATGGTAGTGTAGTCAAAGCGCAAGTGTACAAGTCATTTATCCAACTGCAAGCGTCATATGTAGCTAGTGACTAGTAGTCTCGTGTAGCCAGACTCGCCGGAAGATCGTGAGAGTATCGCTACATGAGACTAAGTGAATAGACCCTTCACTAAAGACTTGTACTCAGACAGTTATCTACACCATAACATTGAATGACAAAAAAAGACTGCGACCTGGATGTGAGGCTGAAACTACGTGCATCACACCATGCTACACACTAAGCACAAAGTAAAGCAAGGCCTCACTACTGTTGTAGCACTACAGTTATTTACTTCATGTTTAAACAGAGAGAATAGTGTGTACAGGTTTATAAAGACTAAAATCCATCATGTCTAAACCTACACTGTAAAAACAAATTTGCTGTTTTAGCAAATTATTTCGTTACTACAATTGCGTGACTATCCTTCCTACGCTAATTCAAAGAATGTAGTGCTTGTAAAACATTTTGTGGGAGGCTATTAAAGTTTACTCATGTATCAGCTCCCACTGCATGAATCTTTTCCAGCACTGCATTCATAAAATTTTATAGTAAGGATAGTCATGCAACTGTAGTAACCAAATACTTAGCTAAAATAACAACTTTGTTTTTGCAGTGATACAGGAGAGTGAGGTCTCATAAGAGAGCACAAAAGATTTTTTTAGCACAAAAAATGTCAATCCACCAGTCCAGTCCACTAGGCCAGTCCAGTGATTGTAGACTACCCTAATTATCGCCTCCAGAAATTCCTGGGCCTATTAGCACCAACTCAATAGGCGAGTGTCACTGGACTCTCTCCCCGCTTTTCGTGTGAGAGTCTGGCTCTGCGAGACTAAGGGTGGTGTAGCTGGTGAAGGGAGGGTTGTTGGTGAATGTAAATGTCACTCCTGGGGTAAGTGCACCCTAGCCTCGTTCCCAGGCTCTCTCCTCAAAAACGTGTGGAGGAGAGAGCCTGGTAACATCCGCAGGAAAAGTTGTCGACTTCCGGCGCCTGGCTCTGGCAGTACCGATCAGATTGCAGCACGAAACCATGTGTACATGTGACGTTTTCATGTGAGAGTCTGGCTCCGCGAGACAAGTGAAGTTGTACCGTACGAATTGCAACAAGATTCAAGAGAGATATATGCTGAAGTCTGAGCTCTTTTTATTGGAGGGACTATATGCTGATGTCATGGTGGGCGGGGGGAGTGTATAGCTTTTGGTACAAAATCCTCGCACATGGGCATGCAACTGTCACTACATGTACAAGGTTTACTAAGGTATCGATAGTACTTGTGTGTGAGGGATTTTGCCATTCAACCTGAGTTCAAGTATAAATATAATCCCCTCAGTTTTTCCATCTACTTGTTGCAAACCACTGTCGACTCAGTTGATGCAAGGTTGTTGGTCCCTTGGAGCCTGAGTGCTTTGGACTGATTATGGAGCAAATTATAAGGCAGCCCTGAAACATTGTTTTCAGCACCAACATACACTGCAAGAAATTTGGTGGGTTTTTCCCACCAAGGCTCCCCCCCCCCCCCCGTCACACCCCCAGTGTGAAGTCACATCAGCAGTACTAGTTAGATGATTGATCATCGTGGGGTGAGCCCGAGCAAGCAGCACACTGCTGATTTGCTACTTTTCATGGCACACAGCAACATTTGTCACTTGATCTCTACTATAAGCCAAACCGTACTATAAGTAGCTATTATTGCTGATCACGTGATCTTCAGCCAATCAGGTGTTTAGAATTTGGTCAGGTGACTGCACATTAAATCGCTTAATGTACACTTAAGTGTGCATTAAGTTGTTAGTGCACACTTTTCTAAGTACAACGTTGAGTGATTTCCGTAAGTCTAAGACATGAAATACGGGCAAACGACGTCCATGGAAGTATATTGCTGACTGAAGGTACTAAAACTGTTTTTTTTTTTCTGCGCACATACGCGCATCCGCACAGAACAGGCTGGTAAGCCTTCAATGTCGTTGAGAAGTGCTAAAGCATGTGTCGTTTGTGCTTAACTCTACTATTCACTTCACGGAAATGCTTTAAAACAGCACAGAAGCAAGTATACAAAAAAAACACAAATACGGAAAGTACTTACGAAGTGTTAGCTTACTTGGTGCCGTCTTTTCGGACTTCCGTGACGCATCTACCGGCTTCCCCAACCAGTAAGCAAGTCTAACTAGCATGGACAACGAACTTATGGTGCAGGATATCGATTTGAGCGGCAGCCCATGCGCTCCAGACACGAATCCACCGGTCGTTAGGCCACTGCCTTGTCTATAAAACAGCTCCCAATGTTATGTCTACCTTTTTGCTTACCTAAACTAGTGATAATACGACGTACAATTGCCTTTTCGAGCCATTCACACAACGGCTCTCTCGAATGCTCGAACGTTTGGAATGACTCAGCAACAACAAACCCGCCACCTGATTGGCTGAAGGTCACGTGATCAGCAATACATTCTTTATAACACACTTAGATGCATGCACTTAGCGTTGTCCCCAGGCTCTCTCCTCAAAAACGGGGGGAGGAGAGAGCCTGGTAACATCCGCGGGAAAAGTTGTCGACTTCCGGCGTGTCATCATTCATGTGATCAACGTAGGACGCTCCCACTTTAGTAATAATTATCATGTGATTTAATAACCTCCCATGCAATATCGGTACTAGCAGCACAAGCTATTTACAATTTCGCTCCTCGTCTTCGAGGCATCCGAAGCTCTGTTGAGTTCCGTGACACACTTTGCACATGTAAACTCGGAGCAGCGAAGTATGGTGAGCGAGTCGGTCCCGGAAACCAACTACAGCGAACTTCGATCTTGGACTCTCTGGACTTGCGCCCCTTCCGCACATTCGAAAACTGTTTTTCACCAACCTTCGAGGTGTAGTCTACGCTTAACAAGTTCATTTTCGAGTTGCCAATTTTTGCTGAGTGGACAAAATGTCACGTGTCCACGTGGTTTCGTTCTGCACTCTGATTGGTACCGCCAGAGCAAGGCGCCGGAAGTCGACAACTTTTCCCGCGGATGTTACCAGGCTCTCTCCTTCCCCCGTTTTTGAGGAGAGAGCCTGGGGACGAGGCTAGCATGCACTCGCCTTCGGCTCATGCATTACGTAACCTCAACCGTTATTGCATCATCCTCGCGCGCGCAAATTAAAACACTTATGGTTAGCTAAGTGTGTTATAAATAATACTTATTGATATGTAGCTAAGGCCACTATTTGTTGCATATTAGTTTCTCATCTCCAACTGCTTTTTGGGGACCCGCTTCACTAACCCATTATCGCCATTTATATCGTGTACTTTTCGATCTCATGCTCGGTATGCCAGTCATTTCTCCAGCCAGGGTAGCTACTGTGGCTACACATGCATAGACTTAGCTTCAAGCTCAAATCATGAGCTTAGTCTCCGGCGTTTTATGCATGGCCCTTACCTCAAGCGCCTCAACCACTGTCCATAATTTACACCATTGTGAGCAGCCTGCTGTTGAAAGTCTATATTGTCAGTAGTGTACAGACAGCTGCAGAAGGCGGCAGAGATTCTGCTTCATGGCTGATGCGTGGCGACTCCCATCGGCTATTTCTTTAACAGCCCGTTTACACTAGTGCTCTGGATCGAAACGGTTCGACTCAGTTCGAGTTATCTCGTAATGTAAACGCGAACCGAACCGCACCGAACCGCTCCAAACAAGACCTACAACCCCTGTTGAACTGGTCCCGCTCCCGCAAATGAGGTCGAACCCGTTGGACACACGTGACTGGTTGCCACGCACGTGTTAGTCAAAATGGCTACAAATTGGACTGATGCAGAGACTTTCCGGTTTTAAATCCTGTTGCACACTGACAACGCCCTCAGTGTAAACGCACTTCCCGGATCGAACTGGAGCGATCCCACTGGTACCGCTACGTAGTGTAAATGGGCTGTAAGATGCCTCAAGTAAGGACTATCCACAACGTGCAATGCTGTGTTCATGCAGGCTTAGCCTACAGTTAGCCAGAGTAGCTGCTTAGATATAGGACAAATGTCTCCATTGTATGGTACCACTCTATGACAAGCTCCCTTTAGTGTATATATGGGCCAAGCTGCCAGCTTGCAGCTGTGACAAATAATTATGCTATGCACAGCATGTTGGAGCAATTTGCTATAACTTATTAATGGGTGCCTTCTGCTAGTGCTGTACTTTCAACATGCAGCATCTTGTGTGAAATGGTTAGTACAATGTAACCAGAAATTCTTATGTTTATACAATAAGTATTGGTTTAATTAATGCTTTTATACAAAAACAAAACTTTCAGTGGCTTCTCAGTTGGCTTCTGCATAATAGAAGAGAAGGTTATCTGTTACCAACTTGAGCTCGGAAAATAACTTGCCGACGTTTCGACTGAATGCTCCAGTCGTCATGATTTGCAGTATGTTCATGCTCTTTTTCCTCAACAAAAACACAATGGGGCTTTTCTTGGAGAAGGTCCAAGCATTTTATGATAAGTACAAGTATTTTGACTCAAAAATACTTGTACTTATCATAACACACTTGGGTTTTAGCATGCTTGGACCTTCTCTTAGAAAAGCCCGATTTTTGAAACGCACTTTGTACATGTTAAGGATATGAAAATCAAGCAATCAATAAATGCATATGACTCCCAGCCTATGCAACTTTGGAGAGGAACATGTGTATATTTACCTCATTCGCCACCCCTCTACTCAATTCTCTCACCTCCTCCAGCTGTACAGAGTTCTCCAGACAACACTGATGTCTCTGAAGTTGATTCTACTCCACTTGGTGTGTAATACTTAAAGGGAGGGAGACATGAAAAATTTTTATTCTATTTTATTAGCTATTCTTGAACCTTGGGTTGAGTACTGTTTGCATACTTTTTTGGAGATTTTTTGCTCAACTAGTTTCTGCAGTAAATGAGGTTAGTTTCTTCCGTTGAAAGCAAAGAATCAGAAGTCTCAGAGGTGGAAGGTGATCTAGAAACAGTCGAACCGTATCAGTTTGAGTCCGTAGCTAGTGATTCATCAGCAGCAGTCAGATAAAGAGGCAAAAGATAACTCTGGAAACGAAGAAAGACTCCCCCGCAGACTGGTAAGAATTTGCATGCATGACTATTAAAGATAATCCTAGCGTGTTCCAAAAATTACACTACGACATATTATTGTAGGTGTCAGTGTGGAAATTGTGTGATTATGCCCACCGCCCATGAGTGCATTTGCTGTTGTACATTATCCTCGGTGGCCATTCTGTACAACAAATTTATTGTAAACTTTCATATAGCTACGCTAGACTATGCCTGACTTGCTCGGCACACTGGATACACTGCAAAGAATGAACTTTTGAAACATTGGACCCAAAAGTAGCTTGGTGTTGAGAAGTTGTAAATGTTAACTGATATGCATCACACCACTAGTGCAAAATGTTTTTTGGGGGGACTTGTAGACTCTTTCTGGCACCAGACTAATTCATTGGACTCCAACTTAATTGATGTCAGTAGAAGCACAACATGGCTGGATGTGCATACCATCCTCTGCGTAAGAGTTCTCAACAAAGCTTTGCTGAATGCTGCCAGCCTTGTTCTCAGGCCCTGCGCCAGGTTACCAAGGCGGCGCTGATATTCAGCAGTTGGGAGGGGGGGAGGGGGGACATCCTGTCCTGACAGGGGACATTTGGTCCTAGGACCATGCGTCTGGGGGGACAGCTAGTCCTAGGACCACATGTCCGGGTGGGGGGGGGGACATCTGCACACCCTTTCTACTTCACAACAGCAAATGCACTCATGGGCGGTGGGCATAATCACACAATTTCCACACTGACACCTACAATAATAATATGTCGTAGTGTAATTTTTGGAACACACTAGGATTATCTTTAATAGTCATGCATGCAAATTCATACCAGTGGCGGAGTCTTTCTTCGTTTCCAGAGTCATCTTTTGCCTCTTTATCTGACTGCTGCTGATGAATCACTAGCTACGGACTCAAACTGATACGGTTCGACTGTTTCTAGATCACCTTCCACCTCTGAGACTTCTGATTCTTTGCTTTCAACGGAAGAAACTGAACAAAGACAGGCTAAGATCGCCAGAATCGTTGCTGCTGTCGCTCATGGTAGCCAACTGCTCTCTATTTAACGCTCGAGGCATGCGTTCAATGTGACGTCCATTGTAACCATGCCCTCTTACACCAAAAACCGGATGGAGCTACAACGCATGCAATTAGCAGTGAAAACTAACCTCATTTACTGGTTGAGCAAAAAATCTCCAAACAATTATGCAAACAGTATTCAACCCAAGGTTCAAGAATAGCTAGAATTTTCATGTCTCCCTCCCTTTAAAGTGGTACAGTTAATCATTAATAATGTACGTAAGTCATTCCTATACTGAATTCTTCTAAGTCCCATTTTGTTGATTAGCACACATGCAACCATAGTAACCAAGAATAATAGTTTGCTAAAATGACAATTTAGTATTTCAGTGAGCTGTTCACTGTTCAATATAGTACATTGGCTCTGCCTCACTGTTCACTTCAGATCTTGATGATGATCTTTTCGATGTGCAAAGTGAGCTCATCCCAGTTGCTGCAAGCTGGAGGAGCATTGGTATTGCTCTGCGACTAAAATGTGATGTCCTGGATACCATTGACACCATGTGCAGGGGAAACCTTCATGCCTGCCTAAATTCAGTGGTGATTGAGTGGCTGAAGAGGAACTACAATGTGAAGAGGTTTGGTGAGCCAACTTGGCAGTGGTTGGTAGAAGTAGTGGGCCACCCAGCAGGTGGAGCTAACACAGTACTTGCAAGGGAGATAGCCACGAGACACAAGGCTGGAGGTAGGTCTAGTATCTAACTGCAAACACAAATTCTGATGTAGTTTGATCTCTAGCTTCTGATATAGATCAATATATATGTAGATATCTCAGATAAGGGAGTAACTAATCATTTAAGAAAGTTAGCCAAATACTGCTCTCAGGTCATGGAAAAAATGCTTTTAACTCATTGCATGCGGAAATAATTTACGCGTTACACTTTAGCAATGCGGAAATTGCCCTTAATCAGCATTGTCAAGTCTGAAGCTCAGAGTTGACAAGTGTGCTAGCAGGCCCTGGGCAGTGGCAGCGGCCTGAATTGTGTACCTAGCATGTAAACTAGGCCAGACTAGTTTATCTGAGTGGCTTATCACTGCCAAATAAGCTATTTCTATTTGTTTGAAGCCATTCTCTGCTTGCTATACATCGTAGCTGACTAGCAGTTTGAAACGGCACGATTCTACTGCTGGATACTTACAGCTCCGACTTATAAGCCAGTTTCCAAGTTATATGAAGGTTAACTCCTATGTACCTCAAGTTAAAACTAGAAGCTGTTTGCTCACTGTGTTTAAGCAAAAGCTTCATGTCTGATAAACTCGCGATCACCCCCGAACTAGCACCGCCTCTTTCTGCCATTCCAGAGTGATGATGTCAGCAAAAAGGTGTGGTCTAGCCTAAATATAAAGGGGCTTATCCCCGAGTTTTGCTAAGCTTCTCAGCTTCGTGGGAAATGGTGAGTTCTACTTTACGGGCCACTTTAGTGGCCTTCTGTGTGGGCTGACAATTATTGGGCCACTAAAGTGGCCTCCTGCGTGCAATAAGTTAACCCTTGATATGTGGAAGTAGTTATTAATCACAGTTTATTAATGTGGAAGTTATTTAATATTAGTGTTATCTCAATCTGAAGACCAAAGTGGCTAGCGTTGCTAGCTAGCCTTTAACGTCGTGTCGGGATAAGGCGCTCGCATTGCTTGCACCGCTAGCTATATAGGGGTGGAGACATGCTGGGTCGGGCTGACGCTGGCTATAACTTGCTTATCGGCAATCCGATTTATATTAGCTACCTCCTTTTTATGGCTACGACAAGCTGTGTAGCGATTGGGGGCGGTGAGTGAAAGGTTCATCTTTCACCCGGCCCAGCACTGATCACGCCGAACCCGCCTCGGGTGTCGACGGAGGTATTGTATAGACTAACTTCGCATGCGTAACTTGAGAGAGGGGAACTCTGGGTGGGGAAAAAGGCTGCTATAGCTAGCTAGCGCCACTGAGAGTAGCACTGAACCTCATGGGCTTCCGCAAGGTACTTATCTATGCTGGCGACCGGAAGCAGTAGCGGATTGCGCCACTAACCTGGCCGCTCTTGTTGCTGCGTCTCTCCTGGCATTGGGTTTGGCTGCGCGGCGCTGATCTCGGAATCCATTGTCGCTAACACGTAGAACAACTTGGGGCTGAGTCGATAGAGTAATGATGGTAGCTAGTTTGCGTGCTCAGCCGATGGACAGCAAGATGCACATAGGAAAACGGCGGGATTTTGTTGTCACGTGCTTTGGCACGTGTCCCTGCGCTGGCGGCTTGCTCTGAGCTGAGCCCCTCCCTCCGTTAACTACGTTTAACATCCTTAAACTACATTTAATGTCGTGTTGGGATAAGGCGTTCGCATTGCTTGCACCGCTAGCTATATAGGGGTGGAGACATGCTTGGTCGGGCTGACGCTGGCTATAACTTGCTTATCGGCAATCCGATTTATATTAGCTACCTGCTTTTTATGGCTATGACAAGCTGTGTAGCGATTGGGGGCAGAGAGTGAAAGGTTCATCTTTCACCCGTCTTCCGGTCCCCCAATCGGGCCCTACCCTGCAAGTCTCCACCCAACTCTGTGGAGTGTGGTATTGTTATATATATGCATAGGATATTGTAATTATTCAAATACAGTACCGGTGATGCCATGTACAATTCCGATAGCTGAGTAACTAAGCTTGCTTTCGCGGCGGGGTTTTGCTAAGGGTACGGGAAATAGTGGCTAAATGTTCCCTAGGCATGCGTAAGTAAGCCAGAAAGGCGGAGCTGTGCCATCTCCCCAAGGCTTTGATGGTCGAGTCTTCGATACCGCGTTCCGCTGCGGTGGTCGCGGCTCCGATGCGGAAGCTGTGTCCCGCAAAGTTTGGGCCAACCAGCCCAGCCGCCTGCAGCGCTGACCGAAGTTTTGGTATGAACCGCCCCTTTGTACACGGAGTGATATCGCAACAGACGAAAAGCGGGCCTGGCTCTTGTCCTCGAATGGCAAGGAAGGACAGTACAGCAGCGACTGGGCAAATATCGTCCCCGGTCTTCCCGATGTAGATATCGACCCCTTTTCCTAGCTGATCTGTCTTCGAGCATTTAAGATTTACTCTGAGCAGTGAAGGGTCCTGTCGGCTGTCAACTGCAACGTCTCCAACTGCTAGGTGTCGCTCGGGGTCAAAATTTGCGGTGGTGAGTAGAATTTCGCCCAGCCGAAAGAATCCAAAGAAGGCTAGTGTACAAATAGCCCAATTCATTATTGTATCGTGCTCTGTTGCCGACGAGCTCCAAACCGTTTTGATAACTCGCAATATCGCCGGAGTAATGGGAAGCCGTTCTGGTCTCGGACCCTTGCCGAATGCGTGGGTTTTAGCCATGCCTACCTGTACTGCTTGCAATTTCGGCATGGAGGCGTGGTCTGGTGATGGCATGCCCATCGAGATTTGACAGCGCCTGAGGGCTGACAGATAAACTTTGATTGTGGCCGGAGAGAGGCCTTGTGAGCCAAGGTATGATACATACTGGCATAAGAGATGTTGGGTTAGAGGATAGGGGGTTGAAATGTGAAATTCAGAACAGAAATCAGAGAATCGCTTGGTAGCAGCTTGATAGGTCCTGTGGGTTGATGGCGCTAGACTTTGGTTAAAATAGAATTGAACATGTCTCTCCAGGCTGCTGAGGTCCAGTCTGTCTGCATGTCCTGTAGCAGTTCCAGGAGCTTGACCGGAATTGGCGAGGGCGACTGCTCCATTGCATAGGCCTTTGAGAGAAAAGAGGAGAGCTTGTCACGTGATAGGGCATCAGCTAGTCTATTATGCACCCCCGATATATGGCTGGCTTGCATGGGAAACTCAAAAATTGCCTCAAGAAAGAAGAGTGTGCGAAGTAAGTGCATAAGCTCATCGTCATGGCTGTACCTAGAATTGATAACTGCTACCACCGACTGGTTGTCGCAGTGGCAGATGATCAGCTTCCCCTTCCAAGACCTGCCCCAGATCGCTGCTGCAATTATAATAGGAATCATTTCCTTTACGGCGATCGATTTACTTTGGAGGTTGTCATTCCATTGTAATTGGAACCATTGTGGACCAGAATATGCACCACATCCCCAGCTTCCTGAGGCATCCGATGTCACTGCATCCCCTGGAGCTTGGTCTCCTAGCATTGACATCATTGATATGCCATTCCAGGTTCGCAGGAATGTCCTCCACCATGCTAAGTCCGCTTTAAAGGATGCATTGATGCGAATATGGTGCCACGGCTTTTTGGCTAGTTTCGCTAGCACGATCATACGCCTTAAAAATGAGTGGCCTGGTTTTATAACATTGGTTGCATGTTGGAGCTGGCCTATCAGTGAATCCAACTCATGCTTTGTACAGGACTTCTTGCCCTCCCAGCTTTGGAGCAGTGTTTCAAGTCGCTGTAGTTTCTCCTCCGGTAGCCTAATTTTACCCTTTATAGTGTCCAACTCAAATCCCAGGTACTCCAGGCAGGTTTGAGGGCCTTCACATTTTTCAGATGCCAGGGGTACCCCCAGCAACTCACACACGCTGGTGATTATCTGGCAGTTCCGAAGACATTCGTCTGAGCCTGCTGCCCCAGCTGTAATATAATCATCTAAGTAGTGCCACAATTTTGAAACCCCATGCTGCTGTAATATCCACTCCAAAGTGTCTGCTACAGCATTGAAAATTTTTGGGGCTGATCTGAGGCCAAAGGGCAGAGCTGTGTCGACATAAATGCCACCTTTCCAACTCATACCTAGGAGGTGTCTGTCCGCTGGGTGTACCGGAATTATGCGATAGGCACTCTTTATGTCAATTTTGGCTAATAGAGTGCCTGGCCCCATTTTATTCAGCTCTGTTACCACATCACTGATTTTGTATACTCCAGCGAGCATAGAGCTGTCGAAATTCCATCATTCACACTCAGGGTGTCTGGAGCCGATAAGTCTACGATTAGCCTCCATGCATTTTCTTTGTGTTTCTTGGTAATTACCCCAAAGCGGCTTACATGAACTGGGGGGTTTATGTCTTGGGTCTGGAAGGGCCCTAGTACTCTGCCAGCCTTGAACTCCTCCTGGAGATAATTATCTATGACCATCGGGTGTTGAGTAGCAGAGTGCATATTCTTTTTAGCCCCTTTGAGCTCACATCTGCAGTCAAATCCTATCCGGAAGCCTTGAGTAAAGCCCCTCATGAGGTATTGTACCAAATTTTGATCAGGGTGGAGCCTTAGGCATGCTTGCCAGGCTTTCTTGTGCAGGGGGGTATTAATTGGAGCTAGGCGTGGGTCTGCTATATCCCCTTCGGGGGAGTGCTGTACCTCCAGGGCCAACAGGTCTAGGGTGTACCAGTAGGTATACGACCCTGTGCAATAAAGGAGCATAAAGTACTAATGGTCTACATGCACATGCTGGCCTGCTCACACCCCAACCCTTGATGGGCTGAGGTGGATAAATTGGCCTGATTATCCTAGACCAAGTTATTATGTAAACACTTTGATTTTGATGATCAATGGAATGCAGGTTGTATAATAGATCCTGCTGAATTGCTACTTTATGTTACCAGAGGAGTGGTTTCTACGTATATAGATGTTTTTTTTTTTTTATACTAGATATTGTTACTGACCAGCTAAATGCTTAGTCTGGAGCTTGGGTGGTTTGGCATAGTTGCAGCTTAGTATCTTCTGCCTTTGGCTGGAGGAGATGGACCCTGGCCCCGGAAGGGTCGTTTAATTCCCTTTGGATGCTGAGACAGGCGGCACATGGAGGCGGGATGAGATCCCCCACATGTGCGGCAGCAGTGGGCAAATTTGCAAGGGTCATAGTTGCACCTTGGCCCCTCTGATGCATTGTACAGCCTACATGTAATTGGCTGCCATTGGTTGTGTGAAGGTCCTGGGCGACCTGGTGAGTTTGCCACATAGGAAGGAGGCTGTAGAGATCTTTGTATATTTTAGGATTGTGCCCCAGGTCTGTACGGGGACATTGCCCACTGTGATGTGGGAGCTGGTAAGGGTGTTGCCCACTGTGGAGCTAGTGAGGAAAGCAGATTGTCCCTAGTGTGTGGGCAGTGTGCTGCCAAGTGATTCTCACTTAGGCAGTGCATGCACAATGGAGGCCTCCCTGAGCCACTGAGCCACATTGCTGATAGGTTTAGGTCTATGACTGCCCAGTTTAGATTTTTGGTATAAGCAGCTTTTCGCCTGTAGGCCATGTCATAGGCCACCCATTCTAGGCCCTAGCTCTTCTTGTATGCGCGCACGATGTGGCTCTGGTAGGCCAGGAAGTGCTGTATGTACTGTGGGTACTGCTCAGAAAGCACTGCCATCATCGCATTAAAACACTGGACCCACACCAGAATATCAGTTATGGGCTCCTTGCGTTTCTTAAAAATCGATGCAATGCTTTTGTCTGTAGCGTCCTCAAACAGCCAGGCCTCAGGCTGCAAATCGGCCATGTCCACAAACTCTAGGTTTAAAATTCGTTTTCGCAGTGGTTCAGGGAGTGGGCAGAGGGCATCTCCCATGAATGAGCTCCCTGGCATAGCTGTTGAGTGCTGCTGGCTTACTGAGAGGGTGGGGGTAGGCTGAGTTGCAATGCTTGAGGTACCTTGAGTAGAGTTGAGAGTGCTAGATAGAGTGTGTATTGGTGCCGATAGCATAGTGATGGGTGTCCTCTCCATTGATACTATTGGTGGGGGAAGCGGATTTGCTGATGGGATAATAGGCACTGTTGACAAGGCTTCTGGTGCTGGAATTAATCCCATTCTGATGACAGCATTTTCTGTTGGCAGATGGGAAGCATGAGACTCACATGCATGCTGTTGATTGCCCAGGGGCTAATTAGCAAGGTAAAACAGGAGGGGGGGGGGGGGGGACTCTCCTTGCTTTACCCATTAATAACCTGGCATGGCTGTTAAGTGGCAGGCTGCTATGTAGTTTGCAAATGGCATGAAATGCGGCTACATTTAAATTTGGTTCCTGGTTGGCAGCAGGAGGTAGGTATGAGGTGATTGAACGGCAGGCCATGTCTTACATAGTTAAAACACGGAGTCTGCTCAGTGGCCTGTGTGGCTACGTGTGCGTGGTAGTGGTATAGCCAGGTGCTAAATGGGTTCCTTGGTGGTGGTGAATGGGGGAGGAGGGGCTATGTTACTGAGACAGGAAATTGGGAATGGCCGTTCTCTATATATGGACTTTGCGGGTGTGTGATAACAGCAGTACTTGGCCTAAGCCTGGCCTCCAGCAATTGCTGATCTGGCTTCCTACTTGACATTTATGGTTGGTATGTAAACAGTTGGTTCTGTTGTTGTTGTTGTTGTTCTTGGAGGGGGGGGGGGGGGGGGGGGGGTCTGGTTGACCTGAAGTTGCAGGTGGCATGCACGTGGCTGTGAGCAGTGGCCCACTGCTTAAGAATATATGACATGCTAACAGACACCTGTGCAAACAAGGCAGGCATGTAACTATAACATTGGCAGATAGCCTGTAGTGCTTTCACTGGCATGTGGTGCACCATATTAGCCAACTGTAGAGATAGCACAGAAACTGAAACTATGAGGCTGCATCATTGGGCTATGCAGTTGGCCACTGGCATGTGGCTATGAAGCTGCCAGTGGATGTAGTTGCCAAGTAGTGTATCTTTTTAGTTTGTGAATGGTATTTAGCTGTGATTGTTAAGGCTATTGAGGTTGCATGACGCTATGAGATTGGTGAGTGACCCATGGCTCTGAGGTTGGCAATTGGCGTGTAGCTATGCGATTGGTAAGTGGCATGTGGCTGTGAGATTGGCAAGTGACATGCAGCCAAGAAATGGCCGGTGGCAAGTTGCTCCGGCTTTGGCGGTCAATGGCATGTATAAATACATGTGGCCCTGTGGTATGCTGCTATGTGGTAGGCAAGTAGACTCTGTTAGATTAGCAGATAGCTTTGCAAGCGTGGTACATGCAGTTGGCAGGTAGTATCCATTTATGTGTAGACGTGCATGTGGGAGGGCTGCCATGCGGCTATTTGGCCCAAGGCTTGTTGCCATCGGTTTTGCAACTGGCATGCCGCTGCGGCAGGCAAGTGGCATGCAGCTGAGGCAGGCCAGTGGCATGCACGTACCATGCGGCAGAGGCAGGCAGGTGGCATGCAGCTGGCATGCGGCTGGGGGAGGCAAGTATCATATGGCTGAGACAGGCAAGTGGCATGCGGCAGAGACAGGCAAGTGGCATGTGGCAGCGGCAGGCAGGTGGCATGTGGCTGGGGGAGGCAAGTATCATACGGCTGAGACAGGCAAGTGGCGTACGGCAGGTCAGCGGAATGCAACTGAGGCAGGCAAAGAGCATGCAGCTGGGGCTGGCAAGTAGCATACAGCAGAGGCAGGCAGGTGGCATGTAGCTGAGGCAGGCATGTAGCAGAGACAGGCATGTAGCAGAGGCAGGCATGTAGCATGCGGCTGAGACAGGCAAGTGGTATGCGGCAGAGGCAGGCAAGTGGCACGTGGCTGAATCATCTCTTGTTGGTAATGGGAAGTTAGCTAGCATATGCCTAGCAAGGGTTTATCTGCTGGCTTGGGGGCGGAATGTGAATTTAGTTGATTTGCATGCGGCGGGCTGTACCTAGTAGTTGCAACTAACCTGACTCTTGTTGCTGCGTCTCTCCTGGCATTGGGTTTGGCTGCGCGGTGCTGATCTCGGAAGCCATTGTTGCTAGCACGTAGAACAACTTGGGGCCGAGTCGATAGAGTAATGATGGTAGCTAGTTTGCGTGCTCAGCCGATGGACAGCAAGATGCACATAGGAAAACGGCGGGATTTCGTTGTCACGTGCTTTGGCACGTGTCCCTGCGCTGGCGGCTTGCTCTGAGCTGAGCCCCTCCCTCCGTTAACTACGTTTAACATCCTTAAACTACATTGGGCAGTAACAGTGCCATAATTTGTGTAAATTGTGTGTAACTAGGCTGGAATAGTTTACCTAAGTACCTCACCACAGCTAACTAAGCGGTTTTCTACTTGTTTGAAGCCATTATCGTAGCTTCTTGCGACTGGAAACTGCACCGATTACTTGACATATTGAGGCGATTTTCAAAGGTAACACTTCCATCATAAGTGAAAACTGGACGCCGTTTGCATCCTCAGTTGAAGAGAAAACTTCGTGTTTGGCAGCCATTGTCAAAACCCACGATCACTCACAAACTAGTACCGGCTGAATAGTGATGTAAGTGGAAAGGTGTAGCCTAGACTTATTAGCAGTAAACAGTCAGGGTTTATCCCAAAGTCACACTAAGCTACGTGCAGTAAGCGAGACTTGGTTACTTTGTCGCAAAATTGTGACAACCGCACTTAGCGCATGCCTGCGTGTGTTACAAATACGTGACATCCACAGTACAAGGGATAAACACACATGATTGGGGCGAGCCTGAGCGAGCCCCACACTAGCGTGACTGCATTGCGCACGCGTGTGTGTATGTATGCTTGTTTGTTTGGACCGACCACTTACCGTAATTTTAAATGAGCGCATTCAAATATTTCACGAAGATCGACATGAATTGAATGATTGAAGCATGTGAGGCCAGTGGACGGCTACTGTCAGAGTGCAGTATCGGGGACCGGAGCGAAGATGACTGAAGTTGAAGCAAGCGTGGCACTGGTTTGTGCTTCTACCGACGACGGCAGGCCGCTCACAGGCTGTGAAAATTTAATATGGACAGTAGTTGACTGGGTCGCGGGCCATGCATAAACGGCACTCATAAACGCCAGAAATATAATGATTTCGGTGTAAAGCTTAGTCCATGCATGTGTAGCCACGTTAGCTGCCCTGGCTGGAGAAATGGCTGGCTGTGATAATTGTACTTATCTCTGGTGAGGACTTAGCTTCCTACCCATATGCGTTACTTAAGTTAAATTTGGCTTAAACAGTTGACAGTGACAAATCCTGCTGTGTGCCATGACAAAGTAGTAAATCGGCGGTTTGTTGCTTGCTCAGGCTCACCCCATGATGATGAATCATCTCACTAGTAAAATAATTACTTATTGTGTAAGCCATATTGTACGTCATAGAGATTTATTTTTGCCACTTCCATGATAACCTTTTATGGTAGGGCCACACATTATTTCCTGTTTCTGGTCAGCCTGGGAGCCATTTTTACTGAGTAACCTAATGACTTATCAAGTATTCAGCATGCAACCAAAGTGTTTACAGAGCCTGCACTCAAATAGCTTCATTATCCTGACTAGGCTGCATATACAGTGTTTTGCTGAATCTTTGCAATGCCCAAGTGCAAAGTGTTGAAGTTCCACAGCTGTGTTCCTTTAAACCCCATGTTTTAAACGGCGGGCGTCATTTGGAAATACCAAATTATTGCTGACTCATCACGTATAGCCAAGTGGTCCGATAATAAAAGCTTTGCACCTTGAAGTTACGTGACTAGAAGTGGACTACACCAGCAAGAGATGATTCGATATGATACTGAGTATCTGCATGGTATATCGATACGATACGATACCACACGATACTAGCTCTTCCCTTCCCCTTCCCAAGGAAATTGAAATCAGTGCACAGTGCCAAAAAGAAATTGATAGTACAACAGGTACTCTAGGTTCTTGAATCATGTCCACATTCTTGGGTTTGATGTTATTTCTTCTAGCTCCAAACAACGCTCCGTGTTTGCACTTTCGTCACCATGTTGCTACCTCGTCCTGCCTAAATGCATCATGTGAGCTAAATTAAGTATCGTATCGAACTCGCCTGTGTTGAAACAAGCAAGTTTGAGAGACACTCTGTATCTAATACACCGTGAGACACTGGTAAGCGCTTATAACTCAGATCTATAGATATGGGAAGCCCCCCAACAGAAGTACTAGCTCATGACCAAAGTTTATCTAACTGCCAGAGTGGCTGCACCATCTTGTTCCTATGTAAACAGAGCGTATAACACTACCCTGTAGCTATGACGGTGTATAGACCTCTAGGGTAATCTAACTACACTAAAATTTATGACGTGTACAGACGTCTACGGGATATAAAGGGTTAAGCAGCTGTGAACAGGATATTACTTCCAATGTAGGCACATAATTAGATAAAGAGTGAGTCACGTTATATAACCATAGCCTCAGTGGGGTGTGTATGGAAAACACAGAACACAAGAACAGCCGGAACAGCTGGAACAAGCGGAAATTAGGAGCTTAAAAGGGGAAAAAAAATTTGGGTGCATGCGCATTCAAGGACTGTAAGTACAGCACTAGCTTCGTAGCCCCAAATATGTATATGGGTATGTGGTGAGTGCACCAGGCGATTTGTACAGAATGAACAACTGCAATTCTCCAAGCTATGACCAACAGAATTGTTGGTGGTAGACAGTTATGCAAACAGTCTTAGAATGGCTATGGACAAGCTAGTTGCAAGCCTGGAGATCTGCTACAAATTATTGGAATTTTATTTCACTCTGCGAAAGGAAAGCTGTATTGATGACAGATCTGTGGGTCACCTGGTTGAGTTACATTTGTACTTTTAAATTGTAGCACACCTATGAGGCTAGGCTATACATCTGCTTTGAGTTGGAGTGACCACACCCCATTAATTGACTCAGCACATACGTGGAGAAACCAGTAGCTTGCGAAAATAGTTGGTCCGGTTTTCTCTTAGTAGTGTGAATTTATGTGAGTACAGTTTATTTGGCTGTACTGGACTGGACTACTGGAATGGACTACTGGACTGATCCTTTTGCACTAAAAATCAATTATAAAATCAAAATCCAATTACCTGTAGAACTGCATTCTGTCAGGAATGGTACATAGCTGGCTGCATGGACTCATTTAGATTGAGCAACTAGTAAAAGGATGATGTAATGCTGTTTCCTCCGAAGTGTTAAAAGAAGCAGTAGCCTAGGTTCTAGCATGGATAGTAGAGTAGTAGGACACAACTCTGGTCTGATTCTAGGAATCAAAGATCACATTTGCAGTGATACAGTCTGTCCTGAAGCTGCCTACATGCTCATCACTCAATGTATTGTGAATGTATTGTGAAGCATACTTAGCTATGGCACCTACCAGCAGTGATCGAGCATGATCACTCTCCTAGCTCAAGCAGGAGCTGTGCTACTGTCTCAAGTAAGACTCTAGTCCATACCTACAGTGCAAATGCTAAACTCACTTCAGTCTGCATCACAGTTTGTCGCCTATCTACATACTCAATGAATGAAAGGCACTGAAGTGCCAAACCCTCGGCGCAGCAGACTCTCTCATGCTTGCCATACGCATTCTGTTTTGTTCCTGCCTATGCACAGTTTGCTCAAAGGTTTCAGACTCTCTCATGCTTGCTTTGTGCATTCTGTTTTGTTCCTGCCTATACAAAGTTCGCTCACGAGTTTCTGACGCTCTTTCACAGACCTTGTGCAACTTATCTTTAGCTTTCCAAGCTGATTTCACACTATCTGATTCTACTGATCTCATACGTTTCATAGCTTTCTCTCGCAAACAGTACACTCTGCTTTTCGTTTGGATCGAAAGACATGATCACAGTGTTCACATGTCTTCCGTCTTACAGGTACAGCAGCTTTACACTGCAGGCATACCTTTGTTGGAGGCATACTTACTGCCAATGGCCAATAATCGAACTCGCAAAGAACGTCTCTCCCAAGAACAAAATCGCCGCTAGCCACATGGTCCAGATTCATACGCATGCGCGTTTTCTGCAGAGTAAAAAATGGCCGACTTATCATGTAGGCCTAGCCGTACCAACAGGAAACGCTCTAGCTTTGCAACGAAGCATTTTCAGAGAAAATCGCTTAAAAATTTCGACCTTCATCCGCCGCTGAGAAGGTTAGTATCGTTTGTGGCACGAATAATCACGTATAAAGTGAGATGTTGAGTAACAGACACACAGACCTACAGACAGACACACAGACACACAGACCAAGTACCGTAACCCTCGCTGCGCATGCGCGCCGAGGGTTAACAAACCCAAGAAATGACAAGAGAAACACACTAGGCTGCAGTCTCCTGCCATCTATGCTTAACTAGGCTGGCAGGAGGTCATGTATAATCAGAGAAAATCTCATTAGAGGGCATGAAAATGATTTTTAGTGCAAAAAGGTCAGTCCAGTAGTCCATTCCAGTAGTCCAGTCCAGTGATTATTGACAGCCAGTTTATTTCATATACCAACTCTGATTATACAAAGTGATCAAAACCTGAGACAGCATTGAGTATAGTTGAGTGATAAAGACATGGCACAATGGCAAGATGCAAGTCACCAGTAGAAGATGCAGAACATGGCGGTCACCTCTGGTGACCTAGCTTTTGATCTTAATTTCACACCATGATGCTGCATTCCAGTCAAATGAGATGATTGATCACAGAATCAGACGCGATGAAAGAGGGTGTGCTACTGGCCAACCTATGCTTCTTTTGGATGGGTATATTTTTACAGCTCGGTTCTGTTTTCATGCATTCATGGGCACTCCACCCTTTTGCCCTGCACCTTTAGGGATTCCTACCATTGAAAGGTTAAGTTTGGTGGGCATTTCCGCTTGATGAGCCACTGCAAGAACTGATTAAGCTTCCCACTGACCTCTGCAGCTGCAACTGTATGCAACCAGACATTGTAGGTGGTGTACATTGTGCATTTTGTGTCACACTTGATCTGCCTAGTAAATTTGGGATACCAGTTGGGGACACTCGTCCCTATTTGATGCAGCCATCCGGTGATGTTTCAAACTACTGCCTAGAACTGGTGAAATGAGAGTACTATCATGCACAAGTGTTTCCACATTTCTCCAAATCCCTTTCAGCGTGTCTTCATGGATGCTTTCTGATTATAGGAGTACATGGTACGTCTCTGATAGTTCATCATGTGAACTACTAGGGTGGTCTGTGAAATCACCTCCGCTTTTCTTAGCAGTAGCACCCATGGATGTGCTGTTTGTGCAACCATCGTGCAAAGCATGCAGCTTCTCTGATCAATTTTGAGAGGCTGCATGATGCTTCCATTACCTTCCTTACTAATGACTTCTGCTTGTTTTGTGACCAGGACTCTGAGGCATTTTCAAATAAAGAAAGTATGTCCACTATGCATCAGTCACCTCTTCTAAAAGAAAAACCTTTCTATGTTCTTCTCCTGGGCAGAGGCCAACTCTTGTACTTGGTCAAAAAAGGCATGAGAGACTGAGGTTTCTGATCAACTTTCAGCTTCAAGTTGTTGTTGGTTGAGTAGCTTGCATTGTATAGAACTTCTCAGGGGAATCTCCCAGTTGAGCTGCCACCCTCACACTCTGAAGCATGTTGTTGTGTACAATATCACACTTTTCCCTGACAAACCAAGAGTAAAACTCTGGTTCGACAGTTTCTCCTGGAACCACTCTCCTGCATTCTCTCTCTCAACTTCATACCATTGCTCTTCAACTGCAACCAACTTGGCATCAAACTCGGAATCAATAGCGTCAACCAAGCTGAACTGCCTTTGTTCAAGTCCTTCAACTCCAAATATGTCTGCTAGGACTTCTTGGTGTCCAACACTGATATTCAGAGCACAAAGTTTTGATTCGCAAACGTCCTGAAAATGCTCGAAGCATTGAAGATGAATAGCATCTGGGAAGCCATTCTGCATATAGCATCAGTGCCTAGTGCTCTGATGCTGTGCAGAGAGGGGAGGAGAATCTGAAATCATGCGCAAAATAGCTGTAGGCTTCCAAATTCATTTGCTGATGAATCAGCATGGGTTCAATGAAAACAGGATTCTTCTTTGTGCACTTGCTCATAAGAGCTTTGTGCAAGAACACCAGTCATTGGAGTGACATAAAACAAGCCCAGGTTGAATGTAGGATCAATGCTGAGCACATTAAGTTTGAACAGCACAACTGCAACTGCTTTAGTTGTGTGTCTGTTGCTAGACGACAGTGGCTGTGTGGCAGCTTGTACAGAGTGAATAAATGGTTCCTCCTCTTCGTTCAAGCACTTGCACCTCTCCATCATTCACTGGATAGTGCTTTGGTTGGTATGCTTGTATGGGGTGCTGCCTTTTGAACTTTTGTGGGAAGGTCTAATGATCGCATGCTTGCCCTGAAACTTGTATTGAACCAGTACATATAGCAATCGGAGACTTTTTTCGTGTAATGTCTACAGTAAAGGGAGAGAAAAGGTGTTGAATAAATTCTGCAGAAAACCTTATAAGGTTGAGGGGTCTAGTCTACTTAGAAACCTCAGGGGAGGTGTCAGGTGGTGTAAACAGTTTTATTGGGAAGATCAAAGCTTCTGACATAGTAAGTATTCATACCATCCTGTTTAGAGTTTTGGCAGCTAGTAATGAATTTAGCAATTATGTAGTAAGCATATAATGAAAAGTGAAAGTAACTCAGTTGGTACTGCCAGGTAGGCCTGTGGCTAGGTTGTATCTAATCACTGGACTGGATTGTGGACTGGATTGCTGGACTGGATTGATGGACTGGATTACTGGATTAACATTTGACCTCTATCAGATCAGAAGAGTGGACTGGTTGCATGTTTGTATTAGTATCGTAGCCTTGTACCCAGGCTCTTAGTAGCCCACCTAGAGCCTGGGCTAACAAGCATGTACAATGGCCTACAATAAAGGGACAGATGTAAGGATCATGGCTGCCCAAGATACAAACACACACTTCAAAGAGTCACTGACAGCACCTCACCAACCAAGCGTGATTTTGGGATTAAAATGTAGTTTCAACTGTTGTTGTTTGTGAAGTGTCTGCCATGTCAGATCATGTATAATATTATGTATGGGGACTAGGACCCATGCCTCCCACCAAGGAACATTTGTTTCACCTGTAGTTATTACTGGTTTGATGCGTGTGAAATACAACTGAATGTAAGGTTACAATCCTCATCCATGAAATGGCTTGATATGCCTGCTGGAACTACTGTCACTAGTCTATTTCCAGGGCTCTCAAACACCATGCAAACACACTTTCTATCAGACTATGTGGTACGTAGTAACATTTACTCATTCAGCTGTCCCTCGTGTGACATGAAAAACTGATTTTATTTCACATTTCTATTCAACAATCCAGTCCAGTGATTAGATACAACCCTGTGCCTATTATGCTTCAAATTTTGCCCATTATACCTTTTGGAAATTCCATAAAATTATGCTTTGTATTTCTCCCATTATGCTCCTATTATGCTCCATTTATTTCTCAGCTCAATTCCATTGAACTTTTAACAGATGCAAGTGAACATATGTTACAGAGCAAATATCAATCATGGTTATGCTGCAGCATGAGTGAACAAAAGGTTTAAGACAGTCAGTGATTGTTATACTGAAGCATAAGATGTCTCTATATAGTCTTGCAATGCACTATCCTGTTGGTTCCCAAAAGATGCAGTAATGAAAAGAGTCTCTCCGATGCGGCAGAGCTTTGCTGAACTAGTAGAACATTTCGTGCAACAGATGACCACTGAGGAGGTCAGTAGCATTCTTCTTCCACCACTCCAAGGGGCGAAAGGTAGGCTCAACATCTGCTGCCTTGGCAAGATAGGTTGGCAGTTCTGCTTTTAGTCCAGTTATGACATCTGCAGAATTTAGGAAAGGAAAAGCAGTGAGAGTGTCAACAGCTTTGGCATCTGGCTGCATAGCATGCAACTTTTGTGGCGACAGTAGACGTGCAGCTTTGAATGCAAGCAATGGGCCTTTGAGACTTGAGGTAAGCTGCTGGTGAAAGTAGTCGAATCCAGGCTGGACGCATTTTCTAGCATAAGTGACTAGCTGTTGTTTGATTGAAGGTGTTCCTCCTGATTATTGTCCGGGCAATAGCTTCAACATTTGAAGCATGAGCCACTCGAATACCAGCAGATAGTGCGTCAACAATCTCATAGCACTTCAGAGCCAATGGTCTGTCCCCCTCAAGGTTGTACGTTGCCTTGACGAAAGGCTCACCAAAGTCAATGGTGGCAGCTAGCTAGTTCAATTTGGAGTGTCGCTTTTCTCTGTTGGTCAGAAAAGAAGGGCAGAAGTTTGACTCTAGTAGCTGGGGTGATATCATCATTCCTCTGAACGAATGGCTCAAGATCTCCAAACTGTACCATCAGCTGCTGGTACACCTCCCATCTGCTCTACCACCGGGTTGCACTGTAGCTTGCCATTGACTTTCCTGTCTGCTCCCTCCAAAGCATTCTGGTCTTGTGGCTATGGGAAAACGGACTAATCCAAGCAGTTCCAAATTCTTTAAGGGTAGATGTGTGAAAGTGATCACCAACAAAATCTATATCTATATATATAGTGTGTGGGAAAAACAACCCACGTCAAACACGCTAGGATGCACTACTGCCATTATCTTCATAGCAACATTGTTGGTGGATGCTCGATCTCTTACAGCTGCTAGGAGGTTGGTAGAGCCTATACGGTAAGTCATGAGGACATGAATTTACTCTCGAGCAATCTCTTCACCATTCAAGCTCTTGGCGAGTAACTGTAGCCGAATCAGACGCTGCTCCAAGGTCCACTCATCACTTACATAGCGCAGAACTATAGCAAGAGCTTCCCCTAAGCGAGTGGAGCCATCAAAGGTAACTGCCACATCCCTTAGCTCCTCCTCCGAGACAGTTCCTCCTTCAAAATGAAAGGTACTAAGTCTGACATATGACGTTTGTCAGTAAGACACCATTGTTCCTCCAGTAGGTCTCTAAAACCGTCAAGTTTGTTTAGTGGCACTGCTGCACGGAGAAACGAACGAACAACTTTGACACGAAACACTTGCTGTTCAAGTGGAGGAGTTTCACCACGCAAGTGACACTCATCATTGTGCCTTTGTAATGCCTATGCTATATCCTGTTCCCGTTTTTATTTGGCTTTAAGCTTGCTCTTGCTATCTTTACGTTTTGTAGACTGATTCTTCACGCTACTTTTTTTCAGGTTCAGCTCCTCCCTGCATGCCACACAGAAAAGTTTTCCATTTGACACGGTAAGATGTTCTCCAGGGAACTCTGTTACCCTCTGCTGTGGCTTGATGCTCACTGTAGCCGTCGATTTATTCGTACTTTTACACATACTGTTACCACATGGTGCCGGATTTACTGCTTATATGCGCCAAATCCGACACTTTCGGGGCCTTAAGCCTATCCACTTTATGTTGTGAGACATCGGGATCTTTGTCGCTATCATCTGCACTTCTGGCTGCACTAGGGTATATCACTGGGGAAGTCGAGCTGCTGCCCTTTCTGTAGTAGGCCATGGGTCAGGAGTTCAAAGGGACCGAAACTCGTGGTCTTGCGATGACTGGAAAGGGTACTTCCCTGAAGACCAGTGTTTTTCAAGCATACCATATATTCAGGTCAGTTAAGGCGGCCCCCCCCCCAATGTATTACTCGTGACACGGAAGTATGCGAAAGTATTGCAATAATTCACGAACGTACCATAGTTCCCAGAGATCGAATGGCTGCCACGTGTAAGCTTCTTAGCTTTGCTAACTAGTTTTATTCTGGCTGTTAGTCTATATTGTTTCTTTTTGTGTTATCCATGGTTGTGAAGTAGGTAGGTCTGACTAACCGAAGGGCTGCCATTGAGACCGAATGCTGCGTGTTTCTGGGAGCAGGAGAGGGAAATATGCCTTGAGCTACTCGAGTGACGATGACCCATCGTCTTTGGCGGTTGATGCGGAAGGTCAGATGGCTAGATTTGTGGCTAAAACTTTGAGTGTGTGTAGTGGACTAGTTGTACTAATGCACTGTACATGGGGGCAGAGGCTATTGTTGCTGTCACTGGAGAGGTGAGCTTTCATAATCGAAATAAACGCTGATTTGAGGCGTAAAAACACCTATATTTGCTTCTTGGAGCTTCATGTTGTATCTGGTACAGTGTCCCTACCCAGATTCAGATAGTTAAAGCAAAGAGCTTTTGCTTAATATCCATTGTATCGGGATTGAAGGGTGTTTGATGTTCCGCATATAGCAAAATATAATTAAGGCAATTAAAATTTGACCCCCCCCCCCCCCCCTGGATTTTGGGATTGTTAGTGTGTCCCCATGGTAATGCTTGTTTATAATAAACTACAATCTATTTGCTACTTTGTTAATGATAAGTTAGAACATGTACTTTGTCTTCAATACTTGCTCAAAGTACCAAGGGTAAAGCAAAAATTGAGCTAAAAATCAACATTGGGGTAGCGGAAAATTTTTGCTGGGTGCAAATTTTTGTGATTTTCGCAGACAGACCTGCTTCTGCGAAAATAAAAACTGTGAAAAATGAACTAAGATGAAAATTGATGACATCATTGTGTGCGTATGTTGATATGGACTAGTACCTGTGTGAATGAGAAGGTTCTCTACAGTCTGTCTGCTCAGGTGTATTAAGTTAACCCTTTAAACCCCGAGTTTTCTATCGCGGGCGTCATTTGGGAATACCAAATTATTGCTGACTAGTCACGTATAGCCAAGCGGTTTGATAATAAAGGCTTTGCAACTTGAAGTTACGCCTACTTCGGTGCTAGATTTAGCGTAAATACCTCTGAATTTGTTACATTTAACGTACGTGCTAGTACATTGTGAAAACTAAGCTTTTGGCTTGGAAGACAGGAAGCGCTAAAACTACGGCTAGCCATGACCAAACTTTATCTAACCGCACGAGTGGCTGCACCACCTTGTTCCTGTGTAAACAGTTGCATAGCACTACCCTGTAGCTATGATGTGTGTAGACGTCCACTGGATATAAAGAGTAAGGCCTGGCTCAACTTGTTTTTGACAAAAATGTGTGCCATCTTTTTGATGCTGTATCTTTCCACATGAAAGTGTCAAAGGGTTCAGGTCTGCACTCAAGTAAAGGTCCACCAGTGTGAATTCATAAGGCTTCACAGTCGATCTTGCCCACCTATCACGTGATGCTGTACAATCATTGATAGTATGTCTGTTGCCGGTACTAAAGCAGCAATTCCGGAGATGTTAGAGAGCAATTTGGTGCATGAAATTTTGCATGAAGGCTAAGTACAATGCAACTTACCTGACTTTGTTTTGAGAAATTTGAAACATAGCTGTGTTTGCTCAGAACTGACAAAAGTGGCCTTCCTGGGAGTGTGGTGAAGGCACTTCTGGCCTGCCTTAAAGGCTACAGTAGCCTGTAGCCAATTTCCCGAAATAAAATTGTAGAGTACACATGGGTACCTTCTAGAGCTGTGATAGTTAACCGGTTAACTGGTAAACTAATCGGTTGTGCAAATTTTCTAGGTTACCAATTGTTAGTGTAACGCTTTCGGTAATAATTTGTGACCTTTGTACCAATGATATGATTCTAAGATGGCGTCGAACGAAGTCGAGGAAATCATTACCCCTACAAATTGAAGTGCTGCCGTGTGGAAGTACTTTGGGTTTAAGAAGGACTTTAGCGGAAAGTCGCTAAAGGATAATTGCGCTATATGTAAGCAGTGTCGAGAGGCGGTAGCACACGGTTGGGGAACAACAAATTTGCGAAACCATCTTGGGTCAACCATCCTGCACTCTACGAAGAGCTTTGCTCTCCAAGTGAAAGTAGCAGCAGTAAACAAGAATGGACAGATTCTTGCACTCCTTTCCCTCTGTGGGAAAGTTGTCTCCTAGCTCGCAGCGCACAAGGATGTTGTCTGATGCTATTGTTAAGTTTATAGCTAGGGACATGAGACCAGTAAGTGTGGTAGATGGGATAGGCTTTCTGAATTTAATGCATGTAGCAGAGCCATGATACATAACAACATGTAGAAAAACCACTATGGAGCTGATTGGACAGAAGTACACTGACCTGAAGCGTGAAATCCGTGGTTACATAGCTCAGCAGGAGTGGATGTCCCTAACTACCGATTTGTGTACGTCCAAAGCTGGCGATGGTTATATCTCTCTCACAGCACATTTTGTCTGCCGTAACTTTGAAATGATGCACAGAAATCTTGAGACCCACCATCTGCCTGGGGTCCATGACCATTCCCATTTGGCAAGTGCTCTTCGTGGCTCAACTAGTGAGTGGTGCATTAACCTAGATCATGTGTCTGCTTTCGTCACTGACAATCTCAAATATTGTCAAAACAGTAATCGATATATACATCTAATCACTGTAAAAAGGAAATTGCCATTTCAACAAGCCATTTGCTGTCTGAGTTTCAGGTGAGTAAACATATTACATGCTATTATGTCCAAGGACAGCCGGTCATACAACTGCTCATCAAAATGGTGGACCATACACACAAGGAGGAGTATATAACTGAGCATGCGCAAAGATTACAAATAATTACATATTACATAGTACAACACAAACAGTCTACAGAATCAAATAACAACACAATACACTACATCTCCTCCCCCATAGTTTCACTGTCCGTAACGAACTGGTGGTCGATGGACCCGTGAGGGATAACGGTGACCGGAAGAACCAGGCGGCTCTGACATTACAGTGGCCTGGCTAGTATCACTGGTAGATGAACTGGAGAGGCGCAGTACTAAACTGTCCTCCAGATCAGGTGGGTCAGCCTTCTGATCATTAGCTGAGGTGGCAGGTGGGTGTACTTTGCCATCTCTGATATGTTCCACATGTCGGCGCCACACAGCTCCACTAGCCACATGTACAAGATATGAAACAGGTCCTTGTATCCCTGTTATAACTCCATCAACCCAGCGAGGGCCTTCTTGCATATTCCGAACCCATACTCTCTGACCAAGGACGAATTGTCACTCACAGCTGTGAGTGTCATGCTGAGTCTTTTGGTGGGCCTGTTGCTCTCTCACTCGCCTGCCTACATCTGAGTCCAGTCTTGTGCAGAGAGTGCGACCCATCAGCAGCGTACTTGGTGGAACACCAGTTGTGGCATGAGGAGTGGCCCGGTAGCGTAGCAAGAATGTGGCCAGTGTCTGTTCCAGCGGAACACCATCCTCGCGTCCAGCCTCAAGTGCTTGTTTGACGGTCTGTACCAGCCGCTCAGCTGCTCCATTACTGGCTGGGTGGTATGGTGAAGAACGTATGTGTTTCACTCCATTCATACGGAGGAAAGCCTCCAGTTCCTCGGACACAAACTGTGGGCCATTATCGGATATCAACTGTTCTGGCAATCCCTATCTTGCAAAGGTCTCCCGAAGTTTGGTGATAGTCTTGTTTGCTGTTGTGCTCGACATTGTGTACACTTCCAGCCATTTGGAGTGCGCGTCCGTGATTACCAGCAGCATCTGCCCTCTGACTGGACCCGCAAAATCAACGTGGATTCGTTGCCACAGCACTGTAGGCCATGCCCATGGATGAAGTGGGGCCTTTGGCGGGGAGTGTTTGTTGGACTGACATGCCTCACAGCTCTTGGCACATTCTTCCACGTCACGATCAAGGCCAGGCCACCAGACGTGGCTGCGAGCGAGTGCCTTCATGCGCACCACTCCCGGATGACCTCTGTGCAGCTCCCCCAACACCTGCTGATGCAGCTTCACCGGCACAATGACTCTCATCCCCCACAAAACACAGTCACATTCCACTGCTATCTCTTCCCTCTTCCGCCAGAGGGGGCGTAGTTCATCCGGGACTTTTGCCGGCCAGCCAGTCCTAGCATACCTCATGACCTTACTGAGGAGTGGGTCTGTGCGTGTTGCAGTCATAACTTGTGAAGCATGGACAGGGAGTGCGTCCACTTGGGCGATGTTGAAGACCGTCGTGTCCTCATAACTCCCAAGAGTCGAGTCGTCCTGGAGTGGAAGACAAGACAATCCATCGGCGTTCCCATGAGCCTTAGTAGGACGGAAGTGGATGTCGTAGCTATATCCAGAGAGGAGTAGGGCCCATCTCTGCATACGCGCTGCAGCTAATGAAGGTACACCATTCTTGGGGCCCAAAATCGCTGTGAGGGGCTTGTGGTCAGTGACCAACGTGAAGTGTCTCCCATAAAGGAATTGGTGGAATTTCTTAATTCCGAAGACTAATGACAGAGCCTCCTTTTCCACTTGGGCATACCATTTCTCACTAGGAGAGAGGGTGTGGGAAGCAAACGCTATGGGACGCTCGGACCCGTCTGGCATAGTGTGTGAAATAACTACGCCCACACTGTACTGCGAAGCATCACCAGCCATACGAATGGGTAGGTTGATGTCGTAGTGTGTGAGAACTGGGGCTGAGACAAGTTTCTCCTTGGCCTCCTCGAAGACTTGCTGACACTCCTTGGACCATTTCCACTGCACTCCAGAGTGGAGGAGACTGTAGAGTGGGTGCAGTAGTGACGCTAAGTTTGGCACAAATTTGCCATAGTAGTTCACGGGCCCAAGAAATGCTCGTAGCTCGCTCACATTCTGGGGAGCACGTGCCTCGGTGATGGCCTTCACCTTCTTGCTGGAAGTGTGCACTCCCATTGATGACATAGCCGAGGAACTCCACTGATGCTTGGAAGAATTGGCACTTGTTGCACTGCAGCCACAGTCCATTCTCTTGGAGTCGACGCAACACCTCCTCCAGGTGGTCAAGGTGGTCCGCCTCAGATGTCCCTGTGACCAAAATATCGTCGATGTAGCACACTACATACAGGATACCCTGCAAAATCATGTCCATCGCTCGTTGAAACACTGCTGGGGCTGAAGCAACCCCGAAGGGAAGTCATGTGCATTCATACAACCCTTTATGGGTGTTGAGGGTGACCAGCTTTGTTGACTCATCATCAAGAACCATCTGTTGATATGCAGCAGTTAAATCCAACTTTGTGAAGTGCTTGCCACCAGCTAGGCTTGCCATGAGCTCATTCAGGTTGGGCAGAGGGTACTGGTCTACCTGCAGCATGGGGTTTATTGTGACTTTGAAATCTCCACAGACTCTTATAGTACCATCCTTTTTCGGCACTGGCACTATGGGAACTGCCCAGTCACTATGATCCACTTTCCGCAAGATGCCTGTTGCTTCCAGCCGGTCCAATTCTCTACCGACGGTTTCCTTGATTGCAAAAGGTACTGGGCGAGGGTGGCAAAAACGTGTGTTAGCACCATCACGAAGACTCAGATGTGCACGAACATGCTTCATAGTGCCTAATCACCTCCCGAAACACCTCGGGATACTTTCTGGTCATCTCCTCCACAGCCTGAGAGCTACTATTAGCAGACATCAGCCGGACACTGGCCCAATCCAAACGGATGTGCTGGAGCCAGTTGCGTCCCAGAAGGGGTGGTCCTTTGCCTCTGACCACATACAGCTTATGGTGGCCTGTGTACCCACCATACCTCACTTCTACCTCCATCTGTCCCAGGACAGGAATGGTCTCAGCGGTGTACGTTCGCAAGACCAGCGAGGACTTGTCCAAGTGTGTGGATGGGAATAGATCTTCTTGGGTGGTTTGGGAAATCAAGCTGACAGCTGCCCCCGTGTCTATCTCCATTGTGAGAGACTGTCCATTCACCTCCAAAATTGCTTGGTAGGGACGTGAAGTCTTGGCTCCCAGTTGCCAAATCAGCTCCTCTGCAGGCTCGTCACTGCTTGCCTGGGGCTCTGTGATCTCTGTGTCTACCTATTGGGTCCTTGGGGGTGATCTTTTGCTGCTCTGTCTGCTTTTTCTTCTGCAGACGCTAGCAACGTGCCCACTTTTACCGCAGTTGAAGCACTTGGCTTGTCTAAACCCGCAGGCGTTGGGGGCGTGCCCCGCCCTACCGCAGTGGTAGCATGGCTTCTCTCCTTCCTTTGGACTCTTCCTTTCAGTCGGCCGTCGTCGGTCCAACTTGTGGAGCTGTGGCACTTCAGAGCCCCTGAGTGTCTGCACGTTCTTCTGGGCTGCCTCCAAGCTGAGCGCTACTTCTTCCATGACTCCTTTAAGCGTAGGCTCTTTCTCCGTGAGTAAGTGTTTTTTCGTCGACTCGCTTCTCATACCAAACACTAGGCGGTCTCTGAGTGCTTGCTCCAGGAATGTCCCAAACTCACAATGCGAAGCTAGGGGGCAAAGCTCCGCCACGTATTCGGCAATGGATTCGTCGGAACCTTGGTTCCTCTGATGGAAGGTATATCGGTGGGTAAGGATGTTCACAGGCTTAGGCTCAAACTGCGCCTTTAACTTCTCAACGATAGTGGCGTAGGGCTTGTCAACGGGACTCTCTGGGGCAAACAGATCATGCAGCAAACTATACACCGTTCCCCCAATGACAGTAAGGAACAACAATACCTTCTCCTCGGCGACACTGTTCACAGAGATGTACAGCTCGAATCTCTCCAAATACACCGACAGCTGCTCGCGTCCCGGGCAAAACTCATTCAGTTGACCGAAGGTACTGCCTGCAGCCATGGTTTGTCTCGAACCTCGTCGCCAATATTATGTCCAAGGACAGCCGGTCATACAACTGCTCATCAAAATGGTGGACCATACACACGAGGAGGAGTATAATTACGTATTACATAGTACAACACAAACAGTCTACAGAATCAAATAACAACACAATGACAATACACAAAACTATGCAACACAATACACTACACATGCATGAACAGTTAATTCTGGGAACAGATTGGTTAAGAATCCAAAACACATTACAGCAATCACCTTTTCCTCGAAGCCTAACATTTACCCATTTGCATCACAAGGAAGTAGTCAAGAATGCTTACTCATCTGCATCACAAATGCATGCAATATGTTCACTCACCTGAAACTCAGATAGCAAATGGCTTGTTGAAATGACAATTCCCTTTTTACAGTAAGCTAGCTTAAGGAAGACTTGGAGGTTACTCACCATGTGCTGGGTATACCCTCAACTTAGCAGTTCAGTCAGCACTGAAAGTGCCAGCTATTTCTACCGCTTTGAGCCGCTGCAGAGAAGTTATTACACACTTCAACCAGTCACGAATAGACCGAGAAGATTTATGCTTAAAGCAGCAGCAGTTGGGGCTACTTGGACATGCATTGATGCAGGTTAGTGTGTAAAACATGTATGGATTACAATTGAGCTCCCTTACACAGAATTCTAATATGAACTGAAACCATGCTTAGTCAGGTGTTGAACTGTGAACCAGCAGGTTGTGAATCCTTACACAGTCAATTAGTGGTTTTGATAGCTGTAGGCTATATATCCCTTTGTTTTGAAAAGCTCAGTAATCCACTGTGCTACATGTATCGCTGTCTCCTTGTGTTTTCACACAGGATGTTCAGACTAGGTGGAATTCAACACATGATATGATCAAAAGAATTTGTGAGCAGCAACCAGCAATTCAAGCTGTCCTCCATCGCAGGCGAGATCTTGCACATCTTGAAATTTCATCAGGTGAATGGCGGATTCTTGAGGACATAGCAGATCTCCTTGAGCCATACAAGGATGCTACCACCTGCCTGAGTTCGGAATCCTATCCAACTATCTCAGTCTTGGAGCCTCTCTTCACTGAGATTCAGAGTAAACTGATTCCTTCTGAGAGTGATTCAACTGCTGTATGACAATTCAAAAATGCTTTAGCTATAGACATGGACAAACGTTATCAAGACCCAGATGTTTCTCTAATTTTAAACAAAGCTAGTTTTCTAGACCCACGTTTTAAGAGTTTGGCCCACCTTCCAGCTACATCTCAGGAGGAGACAGTTGATAGTGTGATTGATGAACTGACACAGACTCTACACATGGCAGCTCACCCAGTTTGTTCCAGCACTGAACAGGAGAGTGAAGGTTCTCCTGCTAAGAAAAAGAAAACTTGTCTGGAGAAACTACTGGGTGAGAAGTTTCAAACTGAACCACTGTCACCAGGGGTGGTTACAGTCTCTCGTGAGGAACTGGTGCAGGTAGAGGTCAGCCGATACAAAAGTGAGCCACCTCTCCAGCCTCTGGAATGGTGGAGTTCTCACAGACATGCTTTTCCTAATCTGGTTACAATGGCCCAGAAGTGTTTAGGCATAGTGACCTCTTCTGTACCTTCCGAACGCCTATTCAGCACAGCAGGAAATGTTGTGGATGCCAAAAGGGCAGCTCTTTTACCAGAAAACATGAACAAACTTGTGTTTTTACATGAAAACTTGCCTCCAATTCACCTCCAGTATTGACAGTTGCTATCAAAATGTCAATGTGAAAGTTGCAAAGATTACAGAAAAGCTCACAAGAATCTTAACTATAATGATTCATGACCCTGTACAGTATAGTAGCTACTTTTTTGTATGCTTGTTCTTCTTCATTTGAGTTGTCAAAAGTTATTCAGTTAACTGCCAGTTATTAAAATGTCAATAAGAGACAGTTATAAAATAGCTGATCAAGCAGGTTCACAGGCCTAGTACCTTCCTCCAGAAGACACAAACGGGCTCCAGCAACAGCTGTAAAATCTCGGTCTAGGTATCAACATCGCTATCTTGACACTTACTCTGCCATTTTCATGACCTTGACATGAGATCCAAAGGGTGACGAAGACTAATTCTCTGCGCTATGAACTACCAATCCACTGCAGAATCCAAACAGCTATTAACTCCGTTCTAGTTTCATCGTTGAATCACAAAAGCAAGCGCGAAACATAGCTACATCGTATCGCAACCGCGTGCTTACTTCCATGAATCAATGACATATTATCGTAATATCTCTGTATCACGCAAAATTATTGAACCAGGCCTTAATATGCCTGAGTGCCCTCTAAATGGTTGCTGTAGAGCAAATAAAACAATCACAAAAAAATTTGTATGAAGAGTCTGGACGCATTTTTGTGAAATTGTGCACCAGTGAAAATTTCCAGCTATACGGTATCTCTCGAAAACAATAACTCACTTTGCCAAAACTGCCTCACCCTTTTGAGCCATAAATGCCCGACCCATATAAGCCATGAATCTCCCATCCCTATCTTATATGTATGTGTGAAATAATCAAAATAACTTTCTTCTTAAGCTCCTAATTTCCACTTGTACCAGCTGTTCCGGCCGTTACGGCATTCCGGGTTTTCCATACAACCCCCTCAGCAGTACGAACTTTGACTTCCATGTAAGGAACGTAATACGGTTTTCACTTTATGCATTTTAACCCTTTAAATCCCAATGACTTGGCTCAAGTTTCCAGTGCTAGCTCCCAGAAGAAGTAAAAATGTGGATCAAAGAGTTTTGACAACTTGTGGACATTTGAGTTCCATTTTTGAAGAGGCTCCAAGCTCAGAAAGTGTTTTCAGATCCTTCAAAGTAGGCATCTGTAGCTTAAAAAAGACTTCTATAGAATGAAACTCAGTACACAACGGGTTACGTATATAGTGTCGCAAAGATTCTGCAAAACCCTGATAATAGTCTTGTGCCCAGTTCTAACCCTCCATGATGATTTTATTCCCTATTTTATGTATGTACAAATAGATTTGAGACATCATTTTCCTTCCACTTGGATTTCAGAGATAGGTTACGGGTACATGTTCATGAATAAAATATTACTATGTATAACCGTGATTTTCTATCTAAAAGCTACCAGATGTTTACAACAACCAGTTGCTGCAAAGGACATTTGGCTATAGTTTGGCATAACACTAACTTTGCTGCAGTACACAGTAGGCGGCTGCTTGATGGAATACGAGTACAAACGTCTACGTCAATTTACTATTACTAGGTGCTATTTATGGCTTAACCCTTTGAAGGTGACAGCAACATTACGTCACAGTTAATTAACTGCGACAGGTGTTGCATAATCAGCATTACCCCTTGGAGGTCAAAGTGTCAAGCGTTGCTTAGGAAGCCCTAGGCGTAGCCAGTTGCCTGATTTGCGTAACTAGGCTGGACTAGTTTATCTAAGTAACTGATTACTGCTAGGTAAGCTATTTGTACTTGTTTGAAGCCATTTACGCGTGGCTATACTCGTAACTTACCAGCACAGTACCGATTTTCCCACTTGTTACCTACAGCCCGACAGATTCAGCCGATTCCCAAGTTATTTGAAGGTAATACTTCTGTTTTAAGTGAAAGCTGGAGGCCATTTGTTTCCTTTGTTTGAGAAAAAGCTTCGTGTTTGGCAGCCCTTGGCCAAATCACGATCGATCACGAAGTCCTTTCCTGCTTTTCCTGAATAGTGATGTAAGTGAAAAGGCGTGGCCTCGACAATTACCACTAAATAAGAAGGAATTTACCCCGAAGATCCGCTAGGCTTCGATTCTTTGTGTGGTAGGACCCAAATATAATGCAGGCGTATAAATATGCCGTTTGCGCTCATGGGAAGTAAAGATCAGGCGTATATATATGCCTGTCGCATTCAAAGAGTTAAACATAGCCAGAGCAACTCACTGCAGGGCCTATCTCGGAATAGAACAGAGCGGCAGTAGCTGAAAGGCTACTGGATACTCGCAAAATGAGTACTCAGCACCTTCGCCAACAAACTATGGTGAACTGGAAATATTTTTTTTCAAAACTCTTCGTGTGGCCCTGCAGCGATATTGTACAAATAGATAAAACGCTAGTATACGGCATTCTGTGTGCAACAATGCGAGCAAACTGACGTAGAATTTCGTACTTGTACTCCACTGAACAGCCGCCTACTGTCACTTGACTGTGTACTGTAGCTAGGTTAGTGTCATGCTGAACTATAGCCGAATGCCTTCTGTAGCGACTGGTTGTTGTAAAAACCCGGTAGCTTTTTTGGAGGAAATGTTATACAGACAAGTTTGTGACATACTAATTTTGTAATGAACATGTACTTGTAACCTTAATAAAAAAGGCCTGGTTGGCTTGTCATTTTGAAGTGACTTGTAGGACTAGAAACAGGAAAATATCTTCAACTGACCACTTTTACAGTTACTGTAATATCTCAATAAAAAGATTACCCAAGTATGTATGAACATAAACAATGAATGAGATGACTGGTTTAGAGTGAAGTGATCCACTGCATATTGATTCCTAATGTCTCTCAACAGATGAATCCTCTTCCCACTTCACCATTCCTGTCCGTCCTTCACCCAACCAGCAAGGCAAGTAAATGAAATTCCTTTGCTAGAAGTGGCTGTAATGGAAGTTACCAGACCCTCCCTCTTCTGCGAAAAGAGGGTGGGACTGATAACTTACTGGTAGTCAATGTAACAGCTAATGTAACATCAGTTATGGGTGTAGCAACAGCACATGGCTTGGCCTCTAAGTGGAGCTGTTCTTTATTTGAAAGCAAACCTCTCAGCTCATATCAAGCCACCTCTCTACAAACTTTACAAATGTAAGGGTTCTCCTTATACATGTTTACCCAACAAGGCGTTGAGAATAGAGTGTGGTTCTTTTTGTGTTCAAGTCTGAACTATATTTTCCTAGAGTTAAGGTTACGATGAACAACCTGTCCTATCTCAGAATTCAATAAATGCGCTTGAATGTCAGCGTTATAACTCTAGAGTGCTTGGAGGTATTTTAGCGCTTCAAAAGCCTATGGAGATACCGAAGACCAGGCTATACACAATGCTCTTTTGGTCATAACAGCTCTAGCAGCTTATAATCCACACCATCCAGAACAAAGCCTTCACATAAACTCTCTTGCGTCAAATATCTGCTTACTGACGGCCCTCAAACTCACCGTTTTCGGTTACTAGTCTCCTAGCACAAGTATCTAGGTCGAGTCGATGGCAATTTTCAAGCAGCGCTCGAAATGTAGGCGCTACATAAAATTTTGAGTAGCATTCTTCGTAAACCACGACTGAAAAAGCCATTTTCTGACGGTTTGTCCAGAACTTTTTTGGCAAAACTTGACGAGTTGACCTCGAAAATTTAGTATGGAAGGCCGTTGAGCTGTTATCTTCCGCAAAAAAATAAAAGTAGTTCTCTAAAATTGACGCAAGGTTAGTAACGGTAGGAGTGCATTCGGACTTGCGGGTATGCGTCATGAATATAATTATAAATAAGTGCGCGCACAGCTTGTTCATCGTAACCTTAAGGATTTGCCATCTAGCACTACTTATGCTTCTTGTTGAATGAGACAAGACTTCTTTTTGCAGAGTATGTGCAACATGGCAGTGACAAATATTCACTCAGATTCGATGTTTTTAGTTTCCTCTTGCCATTACTAAGTTACTCATGTTGATTTCTTCATGATTCTGTCCCTTTATTTTGCTTTTGGGTTGTAATCATTGCATGAATCCTTTACTTGCATTTTGGGTTTTAATATAGCCTCGTGCCCAGGCTTCTCCCCATGCCGAAAAGCGGGGAGAGAGCCTGGAAGATCTGATCATGTGCACCTGTGGCGTATGTGTGTGGTTTTATGCATGGTTTTGATAATCGAATTATTGCCCACGCAGTGTTGTAAGCACTGACACGGCCGTTGTTGTAGTTCTGGATGTCACTGCGACTACAGATCGGCACTGAAAGACTGTTTCACTATTATCTAGCTAGACCCAAGCTCCCGGTATGATATCAAGCATAGCTTCTACTGCAGCGCCAAGTTCTACGCTGCCATGACGTTTCATTCAAACAGCGCAGGAGGCAGTCGCCTTATCGATGTTGACAGCGTTGGCTATTGCTCACTATGTCAGCAAGGAGTCTTTGGAAGGCCTCTGTGAACAGCTGTGAGTTCTGTATACTCTTAGCATGGTGTCATAGTGAGCAGTAGCCAGCGCTGTGAACGTCGCTAAAGCGACTGTCTTCAGCGCTATTTGAGCGGAACGATGTGTAGGGTAGAAGCTACACTGCTTACCAGTGAAACAGCCTTCCAGTGCCCATCTGTAGTCTCAGCGACGTGCACTGATCCACCAGAGTACCGCTTTAAATAACGCTGAGTACAGACTGCGTGGGCAATAATTCAATTATCAAAACCACGCCTAAAACCACGCATAGTACGTCACGGGTGCACATGATCTGGGCTTCCAGGCTCTCTCCCCGCTTTTCGGCATGGGGAGGAGCCTGGGTACGAGGGTAATTTTAATATACATAAGGCTAGGAAGGATGGCCGTCTATATAGTCACTGGACTGGTCTGGTGGACTGGAATGATGAACTGACACTTTTTACGCTCTTGAACCAGTCTCACTCATGCGTTGTGTTGCATAATGCATTATATCCTGAAAACACAACCCTGACACAGTCCTCACACAAATGTCATAATTATCACTATAACTCATCTAGTTGGTCTCACTCAATACAACTCAGCATTGGCAATGTACTTGCTAGAACTTGGTTGTCTTGTATACTGCATGGCTACTTGATCAAACTAGGTGATTGATCACTGATACCGTATAGTTGGTATTTTCGCAGGTACAAATTTTCGCGAGACAGGCCAAAATTCGGGTTTCAGAAATTTTCACGGTTTTAATTTTCGCGGTCAGTGAATCTGGGACCCGCGGGTTAGCTAGCGGTACAGCTAAAAGCTGAGTGAATGTTTAGAATTGTTTACAGAGAGAGATGGCAATGTCAGCTGTTTGTTCCAGTGTGGCGAGAAAAGTAGCCTCGTACCTAGGATTTGTATGTCGAGTGGGGGAGCACCAACACCGCTGGCACATCGATGTTCAAAATTTCACGCATACATAAAGTGTGAAGTTAAAACATAAAGGGAGATGGGGATGGGGCATTTATGGCTTAGATGGATGGGGCATTTTATGGCCCAAATGGGTGGGGCATTTATGGCTCAAATGGGTGGGGCATTTTATGGCTTAAATGGGTGTGGTATTTATGACTTAAATGGGTGGGGCATTTATGGCTCAAATGGATGGGGCGGTTAGTTACTGTTTTTGGGAGATATGCTCAAAAAATACTGGTCTTCAGGGGAGTACCCTTTCCGGTCCTCGCATGACCACGGGTTTCGGTCCCTTTGAACTCCCGACCCGTGGCCTACTACAGAAAGGGCGGGACCACTCCCCGCCTAAGGTTTGCTTTGAGGAGCCCAGCTTTTGGTTGGCACATAGTGCTATGGGCATTCACAGTGCTATAAATATTCAAATTACTAAACAAATTGGGGGTGGGGCTCAATGGGTGGAGTTATCATATTAGCTTATAATAACTACGGGGATGGGCGAACGGTTAACGTACGGGATTCTGGCTCGCTATCGTGTCGTCTTGGTGGTACGTCTGGGAGGCTTGTTCTTTGCTGGTAGGCGCTCCTGTACCGAAGATAATTCGGGTCTGTACTGCGGCGACCATCTCACGGTGAGTATTATTAGTTGTTTGTGTGTGATACTCGGTCGACGGGCTTTAAATGGGAGCGTGCTTCTCTTAGTAACGGCGTACCTATCCTAGTAACGGCATTGTTACGCTAGTTATGGCGTGTGCCTTACTATAGTAACGGTACGCCTAGGGCTGTAGTCGGTTCCATAAGGCTGAGCTAGGGGTTGGGGCTGCTCTGTGTTATCTGCGAGGCTCACTCACAGTGTGAAGCTCATTCACATTAAAAATTACGAGTGTGAGGCTCACTCACACTTGAGTTACTACTGTGAGGCTCACTCACAGTTACGCTACGGGTGTGAGGCTCACTCACACTTGAGTTACTACTGTGAGGCTCACTCACAGTTACGCTACGGGTGTGAAGCTCATTCACACTTGAGTTACCACTGTGAGGCTCATTCACCGTTACGTTACGAGTGTGAAGCTCATTCACATTAAAAATTACGAGTGTGAGGCTCACTCACACTTGAGTTACTACTGTGAGGCTCACTCACAGTTATGTTATGAGTGTGAAGCTCATTCACACTTGAGTTACCACTGTGAGGCTCATTCACCGTTATGTTACGAGTGTGAAGTTCATTCACATTTTTAAATTATGAGTGTGAAGCTCATTCACACTTCAGTCACATGTACTACTGTGAGGCTCACTCACAGTTACGCTACGGGTGTGAAGCTCATTCACACTTGAGTTACTACTGTGAGGTTCACTCACAGTTACGTTACGAGTCTGAAGCTCATTCACACTTGAGTTACTACAGTTACGTTATGGGTGTGAAGCTCATTTGCATTTTAAATTATGAGTGTGAGTGTGTTAGGATGAGGGCTTTATACTTTATACACATGTATCTATGTGGAGATGGATAAAGACGGGGTCTTTTTGACTACAGCTGTCCTTCCTCTCGCAATTAAATACACTGTGGTAGCTAGGTGGAGATCCCCTGCGGACGGGGTTGCGGGCCTGGGTGGGTTGACTGTACAAGCACATTGCCTGAGCGGATACTCTCACTATCCACCACCTCAGCCTCCGGCTCAATTATCTCTTCACCAAGGGGGTATCCTATGGTTAACTTTGGAAAATGGGAATGGGGCTGGGGGTTGTAAAGATGTATTAGACTAAGCTGTGGAAGGCTTGCTTGTGACCTAGTTACAACAGTAAGCTCAGATACTAAAACCTCTCTGTGTGCATGCTGTAGGTTTCTCTACGGGCTGGGTCAGGCTGTGTTAGGATAAGGGCTTTATACTTTATGCACATGTATCTATGTGGAGATGGATAAAGACGGGGTCTTTTTGACTACAGCTGTCCTTCCTCTCGCAATTAAATACACTGTGGTAGCTAGGTGGAGATCCCCTGCGGACGGGGTTGCGGGCCTGGGTGGGTTGACTGTACAAGCACATTGCCTGAGCGGATACTCTCACTATCCACCACCTCAGCCTCCGGCTCAATTACCTCTTCACCAAGGGGGTATACTATGGTTAACTTTGGGAAATGGGAATGGGGCTGGGACAAGGAATTATTATTGGAGAGATATTCCTTCATGCACAGTGAGAAGTCTAGCCTGTTGCTTATTGTCATGCTGTTTAGGTCTAAGGCATGCCTGAGGTATTATGGTTGTTAGAACACGTGCGTCTTCGGGTGGATCCATTGAAGGATGCTGCGGGTTCCCCATTTGGCAAGGCTGACAGACTTTATCTGTACCTGCATGTTCAGAAGTTGTATGTCGAGTGGGGGAGCACCAACACCGCTGGCACATCGATGTTAAAAATTTCACACATACATAAAGTGTGAAGTTAAAACATAAAGGGAGATGGGGATGGGGCATTTATGGCTTAGATGGATGGGGCATTTTATGGCCCAAATGGGTGGGGCATTTATGGCTCAAATGGGTGGGGCATTTTATGGCTTAAATGGGTGTGGTATTTATGACTTAAATGGGTGGGGCATTTATGGCTCAAATGGATGGGGCGGTTAGTTACTGTTTTTGGGAGATATGCTCAAAAAATACTGGTCTTCAGGGGAGTACCCTTTCCGGTCCTCGCATGACCACGGGTTTCGGTCCCTTTGAACTCCCGACCCGTGGCCTACTACAGAAAGGGCGGGACCACTCCCCGCCTAAGGTTTGCTTTGAGGAGCCCAGCTTTTGGTTGGCACATAGTGCTATGGGCATTCACAGTGCTATAAATATTCAAATTACTAAACAAATTGGGGGTGGGGCTCAATGGGTGGAGTTATCATATTAGCTTATAATAACTACGGGGATGGGCGAACGGTTAACGTACGGGATTCTGGCTCGCTATCGTGTCGTCTTGGTGGTACGTCTGGGAGGCTTGTTCTTTGCTGGTAGGCGCTCCTGTACCGAAGATAATTCGGGTCTGTACTGCGGCGACCATCTCACGGTGAGTATTATTAGTTGTTTGTGTGTGATACTCGGTCGACGGGCTTTAAATGGGAGCGTGCTTCTCTTAGTAACGGCGTACCTATCCTAGTAACGGCATTGTTACGCTAGTTATGGCGTGTGCTTTACTATAGTAACGGTACGCCTAGGGCTGTAGTCGGTTCCATAAGGCTGAGCTAGGGGTTGGGGCTGCTCTGTGTTATCTGCGAGGCTCACTCACAGTGTGAAGCTCATTCACATTAAAAATTACGAGTGTGAGGCTCACTCACACTTGAGTTACTACTGTGAGGCTCACTCACAGTTACGCTACGGGTGTGAGGCTCACTCACACTTGAGTTACTACTGTGAGGCTCACTCACAGTTACGCTACGGGTGTGAAGCTCATTCACACTTGAGTTACCACTGTGAGGCTCATTCACCGTTACGTTACGAGTGTGAAGCTCATTCACATTAAAAATTACGAGTGTGAGGCTCACTCACACTTGAGTTACTACTGTGAGGCTCACTCACAGTTATGTTATGAGTGTGAAGCTCATTCACACTTGAGTTACCACTGTGAGGCTCATTCACCGTTATGTTACGAGTGTGAAGTTCATTCACATTTTTAAATTATGAGTGTGAAGCTCATTCACACTTCAGTCACATGTACTACTGTGAGGCTCACTCACAGTTACGCTACGGGTGTGAAGCTCATTCACACTTGAGTTACTACTGTGAGGTTCACTCACAGTTACGTTACGAGTCTGAAGCTCATTCACACTTGAGTTACTACAGTTACGTTATGGGTGTGAAGCTCATTTGCATTTTAAATTATGAGTGTGAGTGTGTTAGGATGAGGGCTTTATACTTTATACACATGTATCTATGTGGAGATGGATAAAGACGGGGTCTTTTTGACTACAGCTGTCCTTCCTCTCGCAATTAAATACACTGTGGTAGCTAGGTGGAGATCCCCTGCGGACGGGGTTGCGGGCCTGGGTGGGTTGACTGTACAAGCACAAACGATTGCTTCCACTCCCGGCCTTGCTCCGCCGTCCAGTTTGTACATCTGTGCTTATGTAGCACTTTGATTTCCTGGATGGCTTGAGCGATAGCCGTCAAAGGCACACTCTATGACAGGCTTTTGTTGGAGTTAGAACTGCTAGATAGTTTGAAGTATAGGCCGGATTGAAATGTGGTTTGCTCGCTCTGCATGTGGCCAACAAAAATTTCGTGGTTTTAATTTTCGCGAATGGCTCCTGACTCGCGAAAAACGCATAAATAAATCCTCGCAAAAATTACCAACTACACGGTATACAGACTCAAGCATCATAGTGTATAAATAGCTACCACTTCAACTAAGTGGTTTAACATACTGTAAATCTCATCTGTAGCGACTAGGCCCTTCACTGCAGACTTGAAGTCAGGTTGTCTACACTAAGAGAAAGCTATGTACTGCACACATGAAGACCTCTACTATTGCCATAGCATTACAAGTTCATTAACCGTCTGAACGCGGAGACCATATATATATATGGTCACATTAAACTTCCTGTCGTCGCAGAGATCGTATATATAAAGACTTAAAAAAAACATTAAAAATATAAAAAGATGTAGGGATGGCATGCCAAAAAGTATGCAAACAAGGTAGGGATAATGCATGAACATACTGGCAAAGCCCCATCCCTACATCTTTTTCACACTACAGTTAGACAGTGCATGGTGTCTTCCTAAAACGTACCACAAGTTCACAATCTTTACTGGCAGTTCATGGCTGTAGCCTCGTTCTCAGGCCACTTCTTCCTCCCACGTGGCCTGGGAACGAGGCTAGTATGACCCTCTTGGTAGCATTATGTTATATGGAACCTCTTCAACAACTTAAGCAGTGAGTTGGAGTAGACTGCAGACTTATGATAGTGTCGTTGAAGTTTTTCTCCCACATGTTGGTTCAGAAACGAGGCTAATATGATCTAGCAGCATTGCATCAGCTGTAGTGTGAAAAAGATGTAGGGATGGGGCTTTGCCAATATGTTGACCTTTGCTTTCATGCATTATCCCTACCTTGTTTGCATACTTTTTGGCATGCCATCCCTACATCTTTTTACATTTTTAATGTTTTTTTTTTGTTTTATGTCTTGTTTCTGTACTTTTTTGATGTTGATGTCAGTTACAGTTAGACCTAAGCCTAAGTGTAACCACAACACCAGAACTTGAAACGGCATTGACAGTTTTAGTAGTGGTTCCAGGCATGTAATAATTGTGTAATATAGCCAGCTAGAACCTGATGAAGGGCCAATGACTCTCCCTACCAAACTTTGTGAAACCAATTTCATGATTCAGTTGTCAATCACATGACGACTGACCAGCTGCAGCACAGAAAGCTATCATACTGACAACTTACCATCCTAGCTTTACAGTTCACTATAGCTGTGAGTAGGCCATTTTTAGTGTAGCTACAGGTAGACAGCTGAATGCAGCACCTTACCTACGTGGTGTTCATAAGCCTTGCCCAATGCCGCAGAGGGAAAACTGCCCACTGACGATTTTGCTTGTGTACTAGTCTCGCCGTGGTCTTTGGTCTGGGAACGAGACTTCGTGTACGCATGCGTACAAAATTAGAAAATGGTGTTCTAAGCAATGGACAGCAGCCTCAGAGTGTTCTGAATGGCTTTTGTTGACCAGAGTGAATTTGAAGCTATGAAGATGCTGAGTGGTCGTAGAGCTCCACGCTGTGATAAGCATCAGTTTCGTGCTAAAATAACAGTGAGCACTTAAACCGTTTGCGAGATATCATTGTTGAACAATTGAAGGCTGAACGAAGAAGAATACAAAAAATGGCACTTTCGCTACCGCACACTTTTGTGTTTAGCTGTCTTCCGTGAGGCTTTTGGGCAACTATATGAGTCTTGCTGATCACAAAGGCACTCAAAGAGGAAGCCTGGGTGCTTAAATAAGCTTTTAGCGTATTTGTGGTGAAGTTATACGGCTTTTGCTTAAGTATTGCATATATTGCGCGTCGGCACCATCCCTACATAGAGAGTCTACCAACTCTCTGATGCTCACGACAAGTTTGTGCACTTTCCATGCGAAGCTAAAATGCTTAACGAGTTTTGAGGGTAGGCCCCTCCATGTTAAGTACTAATTAGGCTAGGCCACACCTTTTGACTGACATCATCGGCTAGAAAGACAGGAAGAGGCGATACCACTTTGCGGCTCATCGTTAAAGAGCCAAGGACTGCTGAACACAAAGCTTTTTCTCACCCACAGGGAGAAGCCTATTTACACTCTATCTACACAAATCAAGCCACTGTAACAGCCAAAGACTTGTGTGCACGCTTGTCACTTTGACCATTCCAGTTGATAACGCTAATAATGGAACTTTCGCATTAATAAACTGTCATGAATAAAATTACTTCCGTGTTCAAAGGGTTAATGACTGTACATGCAGAGATAATTATTTGCTCTAAGTCCCAATGGCTATCCATGTAGTGAGAAGGATGCAGGGTTTCCACACTGCCCTATAGGCAAGTAAGTCCCATTGAGCAATGTAAAAGTCATTTTTAGCAGAAATTGTCAGTCTACTAGTCCAGTCAACAAGTCCAGTCCGTTAATGCAGTCCATTAGTCCAGTCCAGTGATTGAAGACGGCCAGCATTCCGATATTACATGTTTCATACATTTATTCCTAGTGAATGCAGTATACAAATGTACAATTGTGTATGCGCATGTTTTTATTCTGACGATGCATGTTCCAAAGTATTATGTATACTTGAAAAAGGAATATGTGGCCTCCTGAACCCTGAGTGTTTGATTATGTGATTGCTTCCATTCCATTATATTTACAGCTACTGCGCATGAACCAAGTAAAGCTGCCACGCTTGCACGTGAGAACCGACAAAAAATCACAGGCAAATTTGCAGAGTTCCAGACAAATGTGTGCAACAAACTTGTTGAGAAAGGAGTCAATATTGAACAGTTTTCGCTGTTTGTCAAAAATCAATTTCCTCCTGGCAATTGTATCCCTCCACCTCCTGCTACCGTAACAGACATCTTTGGAGCTATCACCCACCATGGCCTGTGGGACTACTTCCACTTCTCCCCACTTGTGCAAATAGCTGAAAGGTTTGGTGATGGAGATCCTGAGATTAGAGATTGGGTGAAGATCTACCGACAAGATTTGAAGGCTTATTCCATATTGACAACAGTCGAACAGTACATTGAGGTTGACCTCAGCACTACTGAGTCTCCTCCAGCAGACATAGCAAAGTACAATCCTCACTACTACTGTCGTGTGGAATGGAAAACCAACTTCACGAACCACACCTTGCAGTACCTCCATGAGGTGTGGGATTTGTTCTCTTCTCACTATCTTGTGCCAGACTCTCCACCAACTGCGTTGATCGATCGTATTTGCAAAGGCTGTATTTCAGTCACATGGCTCATTCCATCCAGCCTGACCAAAACACTTATCAAGGGAGTGCAAAACGACACCACATTTCTCCAGCAGCATCGTATTATAAGAGTGACAGTGGGGGACAAGTGTGTCTATGACAATGAAAGTGCATCGGTAAGTTCTCTTCGGGTGCTTTGGAGGGCATTGAGTGTGCCTTCAATCTCCTAATGTTTGTTACACCTACTACCTACTACTGTTTAGTTGGTCGTTAGCCTGTGGTTATGGAGATAGCCTATAGGTACTAAAATAGGACAATAGTTAGCTGCATTGAGAAAATGGTATACTGTAAACGCTGGTTATTAGGCGCACCTTACTATTAGGCACATAATATTTATTAGGTGCATACTTCCTTACTGGTACACAGCATCATTTATTAAGCGCATGTCCATTGAATAGAGTACACGCTGGCAGAGAGAGAGTGAAAACCATGGCATCAAGAACACGCAGTACACTTGATGGTTATCCTGAAGTCAAGGAAAGAAGGTTTTTTCTAACACAAAGTCACAAACCACATCCTTCGCGGCTTATGAATGGACTACTATAGGCCTAGCCTATTAAAAATAGTTTTCTCATGGTCTCTTCGAGGAGGATTGGAGCCTTCTGATTTTATGTCAGTACTTGCCAGGTGAACGCGTCTAACGATCTACTGTGTACTCATGCCTGCCTGTAGGGTGTGGCTTTCATTGCATTCCTTATTTAGCGCATATCCTCTATTAGGCACATATTTGCTTACCACTTACACTTATAAGTGCATGCACTTATTAACCAGAGCCTATGGTATATTAATTTAAGTCCGCTCTGTCACCAATGAGCCAGTTGCATACGTAGCTAAGGAACGTATTTGCTGTCTGGACTATGTACCTCTACCATACCAGCCATTTTTGAACTTCGCATGCACCCACAACCTAGCATTACCAACTCTGTAACATAGTCCAAAACTTAGAAGCATGCCAAGTCTACTTGAAGTGCAAACTCTAAATTGTTTGAAAAAGCCAGAGAGAGTTGTTCATGCTTTCATATCAACTGCTTCTGGTCTTCAGCATGTTCACTAAGGTCTTCCAGGTATGTCCACAGCCGTTACAAACCTCAGTCCCTTAACACTACACTTCACCAGCTCTCTCTACAACCACCAATCTTCTTTCACATTTTAAAGTTGCACTATGACATGTAATAGAGCTTCTCAACTCTGCCAATCCATAAGTGGAGACCATTCACTACAAATTGCTGTGTTTGTGCTCATCACAGTTGAGACTGGACTCCATAGATCATCGGATAGACTCAAACCTTTCAATTTTGGATAGTCTATTAATAAGTTATGATAACCCATTGAACCCTGAATTTTTTTCACTTGAGAGTAGTTTTAGCCTATACCTGCCTTTAACGCACCGTATCTCCATTTCAGTCCAAGCTCTGACTCCAAAACTGATCCCAAGTCCACTTCCAGCCTTAACAAGCAGATTTGTGACCTTAACCATGCCCACTCATTAACGAGCCTTCCCTGTCAGAAATTAACCACCTACAAGGTGAAAGTAGTGTTTTCAAAGCCTGTTCATGCAGCCAGGGCAAGAATTGGCCCACCCGGTCCCAACCATGGCGCTTTTACAGCCAAGCCTAGCAGCCACCATGTGCATGTCACCCTGGGGTGACCCCACCCACCTCCCACTGTTTCACCTTTTCTGCGTAGTGTGCAGTATGATGTAGCCAAAAAAGTGCACTATAGGGTTTAGAGGGTTAACAGTGAAGTGAGTAATAACAAAAAGAAGCATTTAATGATATTCATGAGGGCTCTGTTGACCACTGCAACCGGACAGTGTCGAGTAAGGGCTTAGAATACTGAGTTGACCACTGTTGGTCTCTACAAGGCTGTAATGAGGTTCATGACCAGTCCCAATGCACTGAAGTGTAGTCAACTGCGTGTTAATGAGATTCATAGCCCACTTGGAGCTGGTTACAACCCAGGCAGGGTCAGACAAAAGCTTAGGGCTCAAATGCACTTCAGCCACAAACTATTCACTCCAGATTTCGGCCCTCACACGGACCATTAGCTAAGTTAGCTAACCCTTTTAACCCTGAATTTTTTTCACTTGAGACTAGTTTTAGCCTACACATTCCTTTAACGCACTGTATCTCCATTTCTGTCCAAACTCTGACTCCAAAACTGAACCCAAGTCCACTTCCAGCCTTAACAAGCAGACTCGTGACCTTAACTACGCCCACTCATTAACTAGGCGAATGTAGAACATTGTGGGGCGAGCGTGAGCAAGCGGCATTGAAGTATCAGGTTACAGCACACAGTCTGTGGCATGTAACTAAACATGCAGGTTTATCACTCTACTGTCTGCACAAGTGCGTGCGTAACAGCTTAGAGAAAACTGTCATGGTTGTGGAGCTTGTTGTGGGGTGGTACCATATAATGGGCTGTACCATAAGGGTATCCCCTCTAGATTATGTACTATTTTTTAGACAAAAGAGGTTAGACAAAATGGGATTAGACGAAATGCTCTAGGACAGACATGCAGTACCTTATTGAGGGTTACGGAAAATTTACAAGAGAGTGCGGAAGTATCCTAGTGTGTCAATACCCTCTGGGACCGACACTGGAAAATCATCCATGGCAGGTACATTTGTTAAATGGGATAGCAGAATGGAGCAATTTGTTCCACCTATAAGCAGCAACTCAGTCTGGCTAACTCTAGGCTATGTCTAAACACAGCCTGGCTTGTATTGTGTAGTCCTTACTTGAGGCATCTTAAAGAAATCGCAGATGGGGGTTGCCATGCATCAGCCGTGAAGCAGGGTCTCTGCATGCTTCCTTCTGTGTTCAGTCTGTCTAGCACTTGTATGCTACACAGACATACGGTAGGTACTCACGCTCCAGCTGCCTATTCCGATGCCGCTACTGCAAAACAGGTACGCAAGCTCCGACTGTCCTTCCTGGCTATCTTTCATAAGTATCATCATTCAAGGTCACCCTGGAGCTAGCCTTAGTTGCTAGCTGCCTAAGCTGGCTGCCAAGTTGTATGAAAATCTTACTTATGGATCGCACGCAGCCCACGGCTATCGCGTTAAATTACAGCGTCAAAAACATACGGAACAACATACGACAGATAATATAATAATAATAATAATATTCGATGACTCACAAGTGTGGGGCTAGCTCACGCTCGCCCAATGAACATGCAATAGTCAGCAATCTCGTTTGTCAAACACCACTTCAGAGCCCAAGCAACCTTCCCTGTCAGAAATGAACCACCTACAAGGCGAGAGTGGCGTTTTCAAAGCCTGTCCATGCAGCCAGGGCAAGAATTGGCCCACCCGGTCCCAACCATGGCGCTTTTACAGCCAAGCCTAGCAGCCACTATGTGCATGTCACCCTGCAGGTGACCCCACCCACCTCCCCCTGTCCCACCCTTTCTGCTAATGCAGAACCTGTGCGCAAGCACCCAGAGACTATCTTTTCTGCGCAGTGTGCAGTATAATGTAACCCAAAGTGCAAAAAGTGGGTTTAAAAGGTTAAAAATGTGATATACCGTAGATCTGGAGATTTTCATTGTAAAAATATTTTCGTGGTTTGCGTAAACCACGAAAGTAAACAATTACGAAATATGTTTTACAACAAAAATAGATTATTATGTTCAGCACATGTTGCACACACGGTTTCACAATGCAGCTAGTCATAGTTGTTTTGCGCAAGACAGACGCCTGTTTGTTTTAGCACAGGTACATAGTTATTTCACACGAGAGAGTCTCTGAGTACGATACCCGCAGGTTTAATACTCATTGCAAACGCGTGAAAACTTTCTCTGTATCCGATAATCATCCGTCTTTACTGCCACAGCACATGTATGCAGCATTCCTGGGTACCCTTACACACGCGAGTAGCTCGCCAACAGCTGCAGCAAGCTGTTCGTACTCCATGTTTCTTGACATGCATAGTCTCGTTCCAGATCGTTAAACCTAGGAATGTAGAATCAATTTAGTACCGTAAAAAATTTTCGTGTGTGTCCTAGACCACAAAAATATTTTTACACAAAAAAATAAAACACAAACATTTTATAACATGAAAATTTCCAGATTTACAGTATTATCCACAGTTGGACAATAAGTTTGAATAAGTGAATGAAGTCATTCAAAATGCAGTACAGTGGAACCTCTCTTAATGGACACCTCATTACACAGGACGAAATGTTGCAGTCCAGATTGAATTTGATTACTTTACAGCTCCGAAATTCACTCGATAATGCGGACGCTGGTAGGCCCCTTGCACAAGATTGTCCGGCACCGCTAATTGATTCACCAACTGGACATTATATTAACATTGGTATGCATAGTTCTAGCCTCTGGTTATCCTTTCTTGGCATGGTACAGCAAGAGAGAGCTCTGGAATGCGCCTTCGTAGCGCTCAACGGCACAAGTACGCATTGCCACACCTACCGGAAATATACTGGAAGCCTCCAAAGTAGGGACACTTCTTTACTCAGGACACTTCAGATGGCACCATTGGTGTCCGCATTAAAGAGGTTCCACTGTATTTGAAGCTCAGTTCAGTGTTTGATGAGCGAGTGGATCTGGAATGCAGGCTAGACTTGCTATAGGCCACTGTATTAATGTTGGTACATAACAGTCAAGTCTCCTATATTTTTCTGTTCAGACACCTTGTGACCGAAAAAGTGTTCTGAATAGAAAGGTGTTCTCATTTCAGAGATTTGGAATAAAGAGTTCCATGCACTCTAGATCAAGTGCAATGTTACAAGAGAAAGAAGTATAACAACTTGCCAGTTCTCTTGTAAAAGAAACTCACAGTAGTTATGTTAATACAATCGTACCTTGTTTGCATACTTTTCAGCATGCCATCTCTTCATCTTTCTTTTTCTTAATTAAAATCGTCCCAAAATGCTCATAAAACCTAGAGATCAGTGCTGTTTTATCTTAACTGAAAAGCTTCAGAATACTTTACTATAGAATGTGACACTACAAACTTTACCTACATTGGAAGTTAGTTTGCTTAACACTTTTGGCTTCATAATAGAATTTATGGTCAATGTGTGTTCCTTAACAATATTCAAGGGGATACTGGAAAATGTAGCTGAATAACGGAATACCAGAACAACGGAATGCGATTTCCAAGAATGCTTATTGCGCACAGTATGCAAGCCATTGCCCCATTGCCGAGACCAGTCCTATATCCTGAAATTAGATGTAACACTTGAGCTACAGATCCTTGCTGGCAAGGATTCGCTGTGCTGTTTAAGTCATAAATAGCACCTAAATTCTCTTACCATCATAGTAAACTGACATAGCAATTTATACTTGTACTCCACTGAGCAGCCGCCTACTGTCACTCGACTGTGTACTGTAGCCAAGTTAGTGTTATGCCGAACTATAGCCGAATGGCCTCTGTAGCAACTGGTTGTAGTAAAAAAACCGTTAGCTTTTTTGTAGGAAATGTTATGTAGGCAAGTTTGTGACATTAATTTTATTCATGAGCTTGTACCTGTAACCTAAGCGGGCCTGCAATTCCCGAAAGGTGAACATACAGTACAATGACGCCACAATGACGCCACAATCTGTTCAACCAAACTTTAGCATGAAGCGGCATACTATTTGATGTCTTCAAGGGTTTACTTTAGCTTGACTTGGCCAAATAGGCCCAAAGCGCTTGTCGGGGAGAGCCTGGATACTAGGCTAACTTGTACTTTGAAGTTCCAGCAAGCAAAACCCAGGAAGCATATGCAGTCCATGTTACTATTTTTAGTACTGGTGGTAAACTCTGCCTGGTTTCAAATTTTACATAGTTACACACCCTGTTCTTATGCACTCTTGCTGTGGTATATGAAACAGAATCTATATATCAGTATGTGGAAAATATTACCCACCTGTTACTATAGAAACATGAGTGAGATGGAGAGAATATATCATTTATGAATCCTTTATTTCATATCTTGGGGTGTTAAACTTGGGCCACTTGATACAACATACCTACTATAATACATGGTGTAAGTACGTACATGCATGAACTTGAACTAGGACATGAAAATGATTGTAACGTTAAGTAGTATAAACACAATGAATGGAGTAACCATGTGTGGAACATGCAATGAAGTATGTCTTCTAGTATTGCAGCTAAGTCTATGGATACTTCTGTTTTTACCTCAGACATCAGTAATGGCTGAGCAATTGCAGGTGAAGTTTGAATATCGAAGAGTCCAACTCATTAAAACCAAACTCCTAGGCACTGGTTCCTACGGAGCTGTCTACAAGGCCATATGTGACGACCTTCCCTGTGCTGGAAAAATCCTCCACCCCACCCTCTTTCAATTCGATGAGCCTGGAGGAATCTTGAGAAGATTCAAGCAAGAGTGCCGATTTTTGAATGCAATGAAGCACCCCAATATTGTGCAATACTTCGGTTCATACCAAGACCCAGAAATGCAGCTGCCAGTCCTCTTAATGGAGTTAATGGATGAGAATTTGACCCAATTCTTGGAGCGGTCCCACGAAACACTTCCCTATCACACCCAGGTAAATCTTTGCCATGACATAGCCTTGGCCCTTGCCTACCTCCACACAAATGGCATCGTACATCGCGACCTCTCCAGCAACAATGTCCTCCTGATAGCAGGAAGCAGAGCAAAAGTGGCAGATTTTGGAATGGCAAAGGTTTTTGACATAAGCCATACTACTATGACTCCCCGCAGTACAACAACCCCCCAGACCATGTGTCCAGGCACAATTGTATACATGTCCCCTGAGGCATTAGATGATCCACCAGTTTACACCAAGAAATTGGACTCTTTTTCATTTGGTGTACTGGACATACAAATCATCACTCGGCTGTTTCCTAACCCTGGCCATCGTACAAAGAAGGTTAGAGACCCAAGATCCCCGACTGGAGAAACTGACATGCCTGTTCTTGAGCCTGAACGACGCAAGTCACACATAAATCTGATCGATTCTAACCATCCCCTCCTGCCTCTTGCCATTGACTGCCTGAGCTACAAAGAGAAAGACAGGCTGTCAGCTCAGACACTCTGCCATCACCTAGCTGCACTGAAAGAAGCACCCCAGTATGGTGACAGTGTGCTGCAAGCTCAAGAGAGTAGTAGAGCAGTACCAAATCATACAGTTGTCAGAAGGAACGATGACAACAAACCTCAAGAAACCTCACAGTATGACAGTATACAGCAAGCTCATGAATCAAGCGGAGGCAAAGTTGATAACAAACTTACAGGAAAGCAATTGCTGCTGACCATCTTGATTTTAGCTCTGGCCTGCATCACAGCATTCTCCAGCCGCCTGTTTGCCATCATTCGGTTTGAGTCCATCATCCATGAATTTGATCCTTGGTGAGACACTGCACTTGAGCTAGAGGAATATTTTATATTTAATAAGTATACACTCCCTGCAGAGGAACAGATATAACCCCCACCCACCCCCGCCAAAAAAAACAAAAAACAAAAAAAAAACACACACGCACACAATTGGCATTTCTCTGCAGGGGATGAAAACTTAAATAGCTCATTATCACTGTGTAAAGCATCCTGATTACAAAAAGGAGCTGACCTAATTTGTACCTGACTATTGGTCAGCTCCTCTTTACAATCGGATGAAGAATCAGTCATGGTTCCCCTCCCCTAGCAATAAGGTGGGAGAGCCAAGAAACAAAGCTATTGTTGTCCCATAATTATGTTGCACCACTCGGTCACATGACTCCATTGGGACTGTATAGCAGTGTAATGTTACTATACCCTCTTCTAAACACAAAGGGCTGGCCCACATTCAAGCTAGGACTAGGAATGGATAGCCTTGTAAAGTTTGCAAAGAAAGGAATGACCTGGGAAAGGAACCATTTATTGTACTCTGTCCAGATAAAGATGTAGTTTATTGTCTCCCACCAGGTTCAATTATCGCTCCACACACTACATGGCTACAAATGGGTACTACTCGTTTCTGAACTGGTTTGATGACCGATCTTGGTACCCTCTTGGCAGGATTGTTGGAGGAGCGGTAGGTCCAACTATGGTACTCACTCATCAACTGACGGCAGTACTGTGGGTGGGAGGTTAATCTCAGTTGGAATATCATATTGGCTCCTTGTTGGGTTGTATTTATAGTTTCCTAGAAAATGCCTAAAGTGCTATCAAATACCCATATGTCTGTCCTGTGAACAACTCTTGAAAGCAATGTTTTATGTCAGGCCTGGCACAGCATAGTAGATTATTAAGTCCCACTTCATGATCACCATTGTATATAGGGATTTACACTGCTGTGATGACAATTTAAGGCGTGATATCTCTCCCCTAAATACACCCTTAAAGACTAGGTACGTGCATGCAGAAAGCCTCATATGCAAAGCAGAACCGGGCCACTGTTTTGTTCTGAAGTAAACTGATCAGGGCAGACATTCAATGACACTGCCATGACAGTCCTTGAAGAATAGCTGTTGGAAGGCGTTTGTGAAGGCCAGTATAGTCCACAACTGCTGAACGATGGAGTTTTGATTAGGTCAGATGGACTGCAATTCCAGTAAGAATGGTCCAGAAACAGTCTAGTGATGTAGATTGTAGATCGAGCTATATGTCTATGCCAAATTTGCTTGCTTGCTCGCTCAGTAGCGATAATTATCTACGATCACGGACAATAGCAAGAATTCGTTACAATAAGGTCATTCCAATTAAATTAGTTGTTTAACAGATTTTCTGAACAATGGAATGCAGTTGGTAAGTCGGCATAAATATGAATTTATTTCCATGTACTATGCCGCATTTTCTTAGCGAATCATTCCGGAGACTTTGCCTAGCCAAACACCGGGAATGGGCATGGTCATTTTGCGCTGGTGAACATAGCCAACACGGATCTGCTGCTACCATGTGGAAGGTGCGTGGTCATTTTTTTGCGTTTCTTTGTGTACAGTTCATCTTTTATTTGTGCTTCTGGCATTGTGCACGCCTGGGTGGCCTGCAGTACTGGCTTAGCTAGTTTGCAAGTGTGAAGCAATGCAGCACTCCATGCGCTACAGCTACATTCAAAGCCAGAAGCCAGCAGTTACTCCTGGCTGTTTGAATGGCCAACACCAGGACGAGTACAGTAGATAGAGACATGGAACAACTTTTTAAAGCCAGCGGACCTCGTACCATGCATCACATGTGTTCCTATGCATGCACGAAAGACTGTGAACTTTGACTTTTCAAGAAATGTGAATGTGGTATTGAGACAAAAATTACATTTATTTTCCATGTAGAAAACAACAGTCGGGAAATCCGTTAAACAACTAATTTAATTGGAATGGCCTAAGAACCATAAAGTTTCTACACCTGCCATCTAGACAGTATGACACTTTAATCAGTAAACTTTTGGTTGTATAAAAGTCAAGTTCGATGTTTGCTCTGAACTTCCCTGCTTGCTTTTAGTGCTATCTAGGATTGGGATCATGAACGATGGAAGTCAAGCTGAATACTTAAATTTGAGCTCACTGGATCACTTGCTCATGGCTCATCTTATGATCTCAGCCGCAGGGGCAATCATGTGTTTCCATAGATTTGTAGGGGCCCTGGGGGCCAGAAATGTGACATTTCATTGCATACGGGGCTAGCAATGCAACGTGACTACCATGCCTTGTGCTACGCTTTGCTGCACTCAGCAATTATAGTTGCTACTCACTTGAGTATATGTATGCATTCTTTTCCTGTAATTAATTAAACACATGCTACGTAATTGTGTAGCACTGTGTTTAGGATATAGCTGAGAGTGGAGATCTTGATAGTGGAGATGATGGACCTGTGAGCCTGCTTTTGAAACCAGTAGAGTTAACTACTGTGTGACATTGTTGGAGCCTGACTTACGTTTGTGTACTCAACCAGTCAGTTAACCATTCAGTATTCTTCTGAATCAGCAACTTCCACCTACCCTTCCTCGCTCTGTAGGTGCACCCAGGTCTAATGGTGACATCCTGTCTTATCCACTATGTTCTAAACATATTGCACATCACTGTACATGTCCGAGATGTGTGCGTGTTTCTGGCCCCAACGTTCAGGTATATGTGAGGGGGGAGGAAGAGAGTGGGTGAATGTAGTGCGTAGAAGAAGTTTATGCTAACCCAAAGTTGTCTGCCACAAGCTAGCTTGCATGTACATTGTATTTCTGGGCTGAACGTGTCAGCCATGTATTCCTTGCCTATATAACCAACTACACACCACACACCTACCTCACACCTACCCCACACCTATCACACACACTGCACCTGTCACACACTACACTCTTCCACTCCACACATTGTACCCACCACACACTCTACACTCTTCCACCACACCCTCAACCACCATACCACACAGCGGCTTCACAGCAGTGGCTACCTTCTTGCTGACACGAGAGGTCTGGAGCTCACGGGCCGGTCTCCTTGCTGCCTGCTTCATTGCTATTGCCCCCGGCTACACTTCTCGCTCTGTAGCTGGTTCCTATGACTATGAGGGAGTTGCGATCTTCGCTCTTCTCTTCACATACTTCCTGTGGCTGAAGTCGGTGAAGAAAGGCTCTGTGTTCTGGGCCACATGTGCCTCTCTCTCCTACTTCTACATGGTGAGTGGTGGCAGGGTGTGTGTATGTGAGGCTGTGGTATGTGAGATGTGTGTTTATTAACTTTGGGGGGGAGGGGTGGGGGGGAAGGGACCAGCACAGAACGCGAGGCGGAGAGATGCTTCTGACGCTAGCAGTAGGCTGACGAGCTTCAGCAGCGAGGGGCAAGGAAGCAGGGCGCTTCCTTGAAGTTGTGTGTTGAGTGGGGGAGCGCCAACACTAGCTGGCTCATCAATGTTCATTATGTGAAAATTTCCACACATACATACACATGTAAAGTGTGAAGTTAAAACATACTGAGATATGGGGATGCAGTAATTATGGCTTAAATGGATGGGGCATTTATGACTTAAATGGGTAGGGCAGTTATGGCAAAGTGAGTTATTGTTTTTTGGGAGGTATGCTTAAAAAACACTGGTCTTCAGCTGGCATGTCCATCGTTGCTGCGGGCTGTCTGCGTTTGCAGTAGACACTTAAACATTAGACAGCCAAGTAAACTTTTAATCTCAATACTTCGACTTGGAATGAGTCTTCTTTAGGAGGGGGGGGGGGGGGGGGGAGGGGGGGATGAGATGTGTGAAAGGATGTGGGTAAGGAACGTTTTTATTTTTTAAATATGAAGACATATAAAGAGACCATCTTTTCTTTCTCCATATCCCTCTCTTCCTCTCCTCTGTCCCCTCCTCTCTTTCCCCTCCTCAGGTTTCTGCATGGGGAGGGTATGTGTTCATCATCAACTTGGTTCCACTGCATGTGTTTGTACTGCTGCTGATGGGGAGGTATTCCAACAGGTGAGGGAGGGAGGGGGAGAGAGGAAGTGGAAAAAGGACACTCTGAAATAAGGACACCTGGTTAATCAGGACACTAGACTGAATCCCAACTTATATGTTCATAAATGTGGCAGTCCCACGGGTAGAAATCGAACATTATTCCGTTGTGTATTTCTATCGAGTTACCATGTTCGAAGTGCTGTAGCGCAGAACTTCTGTTAAGGGCGGGGCTCATACATGCTGCATGGATGCACAAATACCTGACACGTCTATGCAATGTGTATGAGCCCCGCCCCTAACGGAAGTTGTGCGCTACAGTGCTTTGAACTAGGGTTGGGTGATAACTCAAATTCCTGTCCCGGTTATTGCCAGAGAATCACCACAATTATCACAGTTATCATTCATAAAGAAAGGTGGCATTATTTGCAGTTTGCAGAGTGAAGACAATGACAGAAGTATACAAAAGACACATTAGGACATATTTTTAGCTAGAAAAACCAACGTATTGACATTCTGAGGTGACAGTTGGCTTCGATAGTCGTTAACGATGTATCCAGATTTGCTAAAAATGCGTTCGGAAGGCACACTTGTTCCACATATACATAAGTATTTCCTTGCCAGTTCTGCAAGGATTGGCAATCTCATTGGCCCACCACAGTAAGGGATCAGAATCAGGGTCAATTGCCGGCTTATCGCGATATAGCTGTATCTCCCTCTTGATCCGTTCAGTAGGACTCAATAGTTCTTCTGGCCCACCAGCACGATCATTATCGACCACCCTTGCCAGAATGGCCCCTAACCCTTTTTTTTTCTTTGGAGGTGATGGGGCTGGTGACTGCTCCTATGAATGACTTCAACTATTTCAGAACTTTCTCTCTCTACCTTTGCAAGTGTCTCCTTTTCATTCTCAAGATACCTTGTTCTAAACCGTGGATCCAGGAAAGTGCAAATGTCAGTAAGCTCTGAAATGCCACCATTGATGTATCAAGCTTGGAGGTCATCTGCAATCGTCTCTCTCATTTCCTTTACAAGTGCTAGCCAAAAGTTCCTCCAGAATGTGCTTCAGCAAAGGGTGAATTGCTGACACTGTGACATTTTTTTCCCCAGACAGGGCACCTGTGAAAGTGTAGAGAGGCTGAAGAACTGAAGAAACAGCTTCCAAAGTTGAGAATTCACAGTCTGATGGCATACAATGCCAGTGCTTGCGATCCTCTGCAAGGACTGCACACAGTGCCTGCTGTTGCTCCAGTATCCTTGCAATCATGGCCTGGGTTGAACCCCACCTGGTTGCAACATCCTGGAGGAACAGGAATACTAGTCATTTCATGTGTTTATGTTTGTGTTTAAATAATGAAGTGGCATACGTATGGTGGCATCATATTCACAAACATGAGGCACTGCATTTATAGTATGACACCAACACACATTCACATAATATGTAACACTTACAGATATTAACTTATGTTCCTTGTGTCCTAATTCATACTGCTTCTGGCGAAGATTTCTGTTTTTCTTCCAGCTCCTGTTGAATAATTTGATGAGAGCATGCCATCTTTTGATAGCTCGCTGAATATGATTAATAGTTAGGGATTTGTTGATGGAAAGATCCAGGTTATGGCTGAAGCAGCTAAGTCTCGTCCATTCAAGTATCCGTAGTCCTGCCACAAAATTTGAGTCGTTATCTGTGGTAGTAGCAACAAGGTTATCTGGAGTCAGACCCCAGTTAGCCAAGATATCCTTAAAAGCTTCGGCAATATTTTGTCCAGTATGATCCTCAAATAGTGGGACAGTATCCAGGAGAAACGACTGCAATGACCACGCATAATCGATAAAGTGGATTGTGTAGCTCAGGTAGGGATGCTTTGCAGAGCTAGTCCACAGATCTGAAGTTGCTGCAAAGTACTTCGTTTCACGTAACTTCGGCATTACCACCTCATCCCTGACCTGAGAATATAGCCGAGGTTATCTCCTGTTTAGTAAAGTATTTCCGCGATGGGAGATTGTACTTAGGATCTAATGTAGAAACTAAGTGTCTGAATCCAAGCTTTTCCACCGTGTATAAGGGCTGCATATCTTTCGCTATAAAGTACGTTACAGCTCTATTTAGTTCCTGGGCTCACAGTGACTTAGGGTCATAAGCCTTGCCTTGAGTAACAACCTCTTGGAGGGTTGGCTGGTGCCTTGGCGAAGATGTCGCACGAGAGATACTTGGAGCTGCTTCAGCGTACAGCTCTGGGTGGTGATCTCGTAAGTGAGTAAGAAGATTCGTTGTGTTGCCTCCCTTAGCTAGCACAGCCTTCTTGCATGCTCTGCACACGGGCTTATCTTCTTTCTCTGGTAAGATTCTCCCGTCTTCATCTGTTTGCAACCCGAAATAGTTCCATACAACACTCTTGGTACTTGGTTTCTTGATCAAAGACAAAGGATCTTCCGAACCGTCAGCCATTTTGATAGCGATCATGTGTTGCTGCACACGCATGCGTGGATAATTATGACCACATGTTATTATTGGCCTGATTATTGCGATGTTCTCGGTATCATTGTTTACACGATTATACCGTCCAGCTATTTTAGCCTACGATAGTATTACCGTGAGTACAGCTACGTAGGACGATATTATCGTACTACTGGTACACCACCCAACCCTACTTTGAACATGGTAACACAATTGAAATACGCAGTGGGATAATGTTCGATTTCTACCCGTGACTGACACGAATGTGATGTTGCATGACTATGCATAGTTGCCTGGATGTACTTACGTACTGTGTGCCTATGTTAAACCTCTGGTAGACCCGTTGTGAAAGGCATGATTATGTTGCTGGAAATTTTACAAATCTGAATGTAAACAAGGGAATAGTATGGTAAATATACAATGTATGACAATGCCCCATCCTTGCTTCACACACACACACACACACACACACACAGGATTTATGTGGCATACACAACCTTCTACCTGCTAGGGCTCATTTTGTCGATGCAGGTTCCAGTTGTCAGCTTCGACCCAATTAGAACCAATGAACACATGGCAGCTGCAGGTCTGTGTGTATGTGTTTGAGAGTCTTCCACATTCAGTTACACAAAAGTATGCCATTTATGTTCAACAACAACCTTCCCGATTGTTTCTGCAAACAATCAGAAGGGTTGAACAGCAATGCAGACAGACAGTTTGTAATGTTTTTGAAGGCATGATGAAGGCTTTTTAGAAAGCACCTTCACTTTTTGAAAAACTGTCTGTTTTGCACTAAGCTTTATATACCAATCAGTTATCAGCCGACACTATCCAAAAAACCTTCCGTCATGCCCTGTGTTGTCCATCTTGTAGTATGTTAGATGTTAAACTGCTCCGCATACATAGATGCTGACTTCTATTCTTGGCTAGAAAAAATACATACCACCTTAATCAGTAAAATCTCCACCGCGCTCCACTGTAGACAGTAGGGCGTAACATTGATAGGCGAATTATAAATCTGAAGGTCAGTGACACAAGTGTTGCTGGCTAGCCCTGGGCAGTGCCGGTTGCATCATTTGTGTAAATAGTGTGTAACTAAGCTAGACTAGTTTATCTTAGTATCTGCCTAATCACTGCTAAGGTATTTACTTCTGATCTGAAGCCATTCTCTGCTGCCATTTTCTGTTTGTGTACACATGCAAACCTGTAGTCTTGTTCCTGAGTAAAATGGAGTATTTCCGTGCTGTTGTCGTAGTTTTCAATGACCCTCCTCATCCAGCGACCCCCCAGTCGTTCAGTCCTAGGATTGATTGCCCCATTCACTGTGTGCTAAGAATCACTGACCCCCATGGGTCAATGATTCCTATAATACAGTGACTCCCTCCAGGATCCAGTGACCCCCAAACTAAAAGTGGATACAGAGATCCAGTGACCCAAATAACAATTCACCCAGACAGTGCTACTAAACTACTACAACAGGGAAAAGAATAGAGCTATCTGCAATGAGGAAATTAAAATAGCAATACATATTTTCCACTTATGTTTTGGAATGCGGTGGTTTTTCATGCATTTAAGTGAAACCAACCTGTTATATCTGTTACATGAATTATGCCTATCGTATGCTTCAGGTAGGGGGCATGTGCAGTACAGGGGAACAGCTTAAGGCAGCATTTTACAGTTTTCTTTGTGGTTCCATGCTGTGGAGAGGGAGTGAACTTCTGGTTTGACAGACAGCTCACAAGATGCCCCCACATCTGGTCTCCGCTGTATTGTCTCCGGCAGCAGCATGGTAGGCAAATGCAGTCCACAGTCGAACCAACCATTTTGCTGTTGGATTGGCATCCTACTGACCAGCAATCCTCCATTAGCTACAAATGCGTGGAGGATATGAGAATGTCACCATGCAGCAAGACCGTCATATAGCTGAACTTCTTCCCAATGAGTTGTGAGGTTACCCAGGGTTCAGCTCCAATGAACTGATTCTTTACAGAAATAGAACAAATATCAGTTTTGAATAAGAATGAAAAGGGCTAAGTAACTAGGAGTCACTACATTTTAAGCCTTAATTATAGAAGCGTTAATGCTACAAAAGTTGTAGATCACATCAATTTTACCTTCATTGCACACAGTGTCAAAATTACTAGTCTGACTCAGCAAAGTTGACTGCAAACCATCAAGGCCAGGAAATCGCTTTCGTAGGACCCCTCGTGCAGTATGCATGTGGCGACCATTCAAAAAAACCCTCATTCTCAATGACGAACTTATCTTCTTCCCTCAGATTCAAATTCTAAACCCACCATGACTGCAAGAGTGGAAATGAAAATGAAGTAGTAAAGCTTAAGAACACACAGATACAACTACATGGCTGTACCTTTATTGGTTGTTTCTGCTGTTTTTTGATGTTCCGAAAAGAAGAGTTTAGTACACCAAAACTTCTGAATGTAATCACCAGTATATTGTACATGTTTCATACAACATTGTTTGTAATTACCAGCGTATGGCTTGGAAGATGAATTTTGCGACACCTTGTGCAAACTTCACAGAAAAAACAGCCCAGCAGTACAGACACCTTTTTGACCTGCTCTAGCCACACTAATATGGTAACTTCGTCTCCTATCCTCACAGTTACTGTCTGCTCTGCCGTGGAAACACTTTATGCGGACTTCATAAACAGTACCGTTTTATTCACCGTACTACGGACTGTCCTAGCCTGTCTCTGTACCATCTGAGCAATGGTAGCTCCGATAAAACATCATGAGAGTCTTCTGCACAGAGTCCGACAAAGTGCCATGCATTCAGGATACCAACATGGATTCCGTTCATGCGCAATATAAAGCAATTGAAATTCAAACGCTCAATTGGCAGATTCACACTGGAGGCAGAAGTAAAAATACAATACTACTGTAAATGCAGTACGAAATACAATGACAGAGTGCAGTGGCAAGTGCAAATATGCTTTAAGTCAGACTTGCTATTGTATGAATAATCCTTCAACTGTCTTTGGTCCATGCAGTCTGTTGATACTAGGTACTGTTCTCTGCAATCACTGTAGAACTCTGTGGTGAATTGGAACATCTAAATAGAATGCAATAGATATGACATTAGTGATAAGTTGAAACCACCACAAGATCTTAATTCAACAGCTGATGAGGTTAAATAATCTTCACATTTTAAATATAATACATGGCCAGACCCTCACAAGTCCATAAAGCACTGAACACATGTAACTCAGATCAAACATTCAACCATCAAATGTCTGCAAGTTTTTTGTGCTTTTGTTCACCCATACACAATGTACTAGTGAACATGAATTAGTGGGTGTTGTGTTCAGAGTTACGTATGCATCAGTAAAAACATTTGCTGTAGAGACTGCATTGGATGTGGGGAGGGGGGTGGATACATTCTCTATGGAACATTATCAGAATTCTCTTGTGCACATCTCCTGTGAAACATCTGATGCATGAAGACCTAGCTTGTATACTCACAAGTACGATGTCTTCTTGCATGATGTTCACAAAAGATGCGTATGACTTACTGTTTCCATGCTCTCTATGCACTAAAGAGAAGACAGAGCTTGCTACACTCTATAATGTGCTTGATGTCAAGGACAGACTCAGCTTAACTACACATGCCCATGAAGTTACAATGGCACAAAACAGTTTGCTATGGTAATCATAAATGATAAATTCTTAGCAAGATTAAGTTGTACGTTTGTCTACCTTTGATATACATACATTATAAAATGTTACGGGCTATTCCTGCACTATGTTCTTCCTTCCTTATTAAAGACCTTAAGAAGGAGGCTACCTCGTAATATGAAAATCAGGGCTTTCCAACAATGTTACCAGCCTAATTACATGCTATCTATGATAATCAGTGTTAACACTTTGCATGCGGAAATTATTTGCACGTCACCGTTTAGTTACGTGGAAATTAGTCTGAGGTCAAAGTGACAAGCATTGCTTAGCAAGCCCTAGGCCTTGCCAGCAGTCTGATTATCATAGATAGCATGTAATTAGGCTGGACTAGTTTATCTAAATTGCTGATCACTGCCAGGTAAGCGATTTGTACCTGTTTGAAGCCATTATCTGTAGGTTTACATCCTAGCTTACCAGCAATTTGAAACGGCACCGATTTTCTCATTTGTTACGTACAACTCTGACGGACTAAGCCATTTTCCAAGTTATTTGAAACAAGTACTCCCGCCTTATGTGAAATCTGGAAACCGCTTGCTCCCTCTGTTTAAGAAAAAGCTTCACATTTGATGGCCTTTCTCATAATTCACGAACGATCACGAACTAGCACCGCCCCTTCCTGCCTTCCTGCCTTTCCTGCGGTTGATGTAAGTAGAAAGGTGTGGTCTACACTTATTACTACTCAACAGACAGGGGTTTACCCTAAAGCTCGCTTGGCTTCGCTATTTACTGCATAAGCTCAGGCGCATCGCACTACGCGTGTACTGCCCGTGTGCCAATATTTTGGCGCTTTGCGTCCTAAGTGTTAAATACTTTATTCGCAAAGGGGGAAAGCTAGCCTCGTTCCCAGGCCCGCCCAGCTTTCCGTCGCTTGCAGTACGAAAAAGCAGTAGAGGGCCTGGAATAATTTATCATGTGAGTGATGTAGGGATAGAGAGAAGGGTAGAGAGGACTTAATTGAGTGTAGGCGGATGGTCGACGTGCCCACGCACAGTAGTTGATTGATAATAGGCCACTGTAAATTGCATTGTTGTTTCCAGTCCACCGCCCGCATAAAAATCTTGAATAGAGATTTTACTCCATTATTCTATTAAACCAAATAATTACAATATTTCTATTATGTCATACCTAATGTGCATGCGTACTGTAATTCAGTACCGCGCTGCCAGCTGGCTCCTTTTGTGTCAAAGGTGGACTCAAGCTTGTTTAGTGCTAATGTCGCCCTGAATCCCTATTGTTCAAATGGCTGTCCTCATTAACACGTCTGTTTTTGATACAACCTGCTGGAAGACGCTACTTCCATAGACTGTGCACTGCCTGGAAGATGAACGACTCATATTGTGGTGTCGTTTGATGATGTCACATCCTTAATGGAGTAATGAAAATGAGCCACCCGCCCGCATGTTTTTGAAGCCACGGACAGGACGGGAAACAACTATGTAAATCGACAGTACATGTAGCTGTGTTTTAGTAGGAGCCCGTTCTGGCAGCTTTTTCGAACAATAAACGCAGAGAAAACTTGAGCAAAGCCTAGGAAAAGGCCGGGCCGCCTTGGCGTTTAATAGCACCTTGAAAGCCATCCGGGGTGTACAGTGGTCAGTTTGCCAGGTAAGCGAGTAGGTTAGCGTGATTTTCGAATATACCGGTCTGTGTACGCTCACCATAGCTTTCCGTACTGCCAGGTAATGTAGCATAGTGTCGTCTAGTCCCATTCTGTTGGCCATAAAGCTATCGCAACTGTATTCTGTCCATACAGCGTGGGCGAGTTCATTCGTTCGCCCACTTGTAATTAAGTTCTCTCTACCTATGATGTTTCTCACATGGTAAAACAGGCTCTCCCCTTTCCTTTCGATTTTTCGTTTGCGCATGGGGAGAGCCTTGGAACGAGGCTAGGGGAAAGCTATAAGGAAAGATGCTAGGCATACTCAATATCTTACATTTGAATCAAGAGTCACCATGTGATAATGTTCTGCATCTTCTGCTGCAGCGATTCTGCAAAGAAAAGAGTGAAGTTGAAACTAAACACGTATTTTCAACTTGTTTAATTTCTTACACACCTGAAGATATTCTTTCATGAGGAAAGTTTAGATATTCTTGAAGGTAGTATGTTCAACCTGCAGTCATTGTCAACACAACCTGCATTACAGTATGAAATGCCATTGCTTATGTCACCAGTAAGTGAATCTGTAAATACCAAGTAACATAACTATAACCGATGTGGCAGTGCATTGCCTGATGAAAATGGACTGGTTATTGCTGAACGATTGGACATCCTGACCAGTACATGGGCCTAATTATACACAAACTGTACAGCCACACACAATTGATGAAATTTGGGACATCTTGACAGGCTTCTGCTGAAGGATGGGACATCCTGACAAGCAGAAGGACCCAATTACGTACTCAGAAGACATACAGTCACACAATGAGCCACCTCACAAATGCGTGGGAGATCTTGATGGGCTGTTGCCGAAGGATTAGACATTCTGACTAGCAAAAAAAAAAAGACCCAACTAACTACAAAATGCAGAAGCGTAGCCAGAACACGGGCGATTCCAGGGCACAGCATGGGCATGCACACTACTTTGTGAGAACTTCTGTGCAAAATGCAGAAGCAACCAGGGGAGTCCAACTCCAAGAATCTTCTCAATCCAGACTCTCCTGCTCAGTGAAGGTGTCAGCCCTCAAGGATGGGTGGTATGTGTAGCAACAAAGTTGATTGTCATGGTTTCAGGTGATATTTCCTCCACAGGACCAGACAGGACCCACCCAAGTCAAGTCTTGACCTCAACAGGTCCACTTGCTTCCCGTAACACTCCACCAGGGACCAGTCTCCAGTAATGGTCGGAGCCAATCAGAACATCAATCTCTAGCTCACCAGTGACACTCACCGAGTAGGCCAATTTCAGTCCCAAGGGGTGCTCATATGTACTCTTAAAAGAGGAGATGGGTTGCATGCAAACAGGGTCGCAAATGTGGGGAATGACTACAGGGGACAGAGTCAATGGCTTACCAGTCTTGTTCACAATCCCCAACTAACAACATCACAAGTCCTTCTGTCCTCTTTGTCCGAACCAAACATTTTGATAATCATGGACTCTGAACGTACCTTTTCCATATTGAGTGCCTCCCGTAACACGAGCTGTCACATGCGATCTTTGTCTTCCCAAGTCAAGAATGACCCTCACCTTTATAGTGAGGCAGTAGATCCAGGTTGGCTTGTATTGTAAACAACAGCCTTTGTTGTTTGTAGTAGGATGGGTGTGGGAGATTTCACACACATTAATTGAAGATGTAATTGGAACCTGAACTGCTCCACCAGCAACTGCAGGAGGGCCCCTAGCAGCTTGGTTGCTTGGTGAGGTGGCTGTCACTGACCTTGTACTTGGATTTGAACAGATGCTGGTGTGATGTCTTCCATGGCACTTAGAGCATTGGGCAGATGATCGTTCAGATATGTACTGTCCATGTGTGAGTTATGTGACTCATCATCATAGATTGGAGGGTCAGTATGTTGTTCTGAGCGTTCATGCTCATCAGACTCAGAGTTATGCGAAGGGCTATGTCTTCAGGGCTTTGCGGTAGTTCCATCTATTTGCTCTCGCACTATGTCGGCTTGCTCAAATTGTTCGTCGAGCCCGTCCGCATGAACAATCTCCTCATCCAACTTGTTGAGTAGTTCGATCTTCGCTCGAAGGGCCTGCTTCTTCTGTTTCAGCTTGGCTACGTTCAAATCTTTGGTGCTCAACATCTTCTGAACCTGGTCTATCATACGCATGACGAACACTCAGTGAGCGGCTCTAACCTTCAATCCTCCTTTTTTGGTCACGTCTTGTGATAGTCAGTAAGCATCTGGCTCGAAAGACCATGTGAGTATTGTCAATTTTAACTAGCGACAATTCTTACAGCAAATCATGGCAAAGCAAAACAAAATGAATAAAAAAACTGGTACGGTTCAAGTTCTGACACAGTTCACTCTGTGCTAGTGCTTTGGCTATCTTGCACAAGGCCACTTATGTGCCTCTCACATGACAACCTAAGTTATGAATTATGCACAAATCAACTAAGGAGGAGATAAATGTGCCAACCAAGGGCTTTATAAAGCCAAGCACAACTGCCAGCATATATACACACAGCACCCCATACCAACACAGACACAATGCATAATTAAAGTAGCTACATTGCTCGTAAGGAATGCCATGTCAGATTAGGTTATGTCTATAATGTCAAAGGAATCATGCAGCACAACCGTAGGCAGACAGGTAGCATTTTGAACACAGTAAGGGTATAATAATACCCCAGAAGTGTTTCCTGTAACTTGTTTCTCAGAAATACTTGGGCTCTCTCCTTATGATTTTTTCCCATGATAGGGCCCAAAATTGCAGATTAGTTGGGTGTTAATCACTAAGTGCTATTGGGAGACTTAGCTAACAGTCATTGTGGGTGTATGTTCATGTGTTTGTCTATCAGTGTGTGTGATGTTTTTGTGTGGAGTATGTATGTATAACATGTCCACCTATCCCCACCCCCTCTTTCTCCCTCATCCTCACAGGTGTCTTTGCCCTCATAAATTCCTACAACATTCTCAAGTACCTCCAGCGTCACCTCACAGAGAAGCAGTTCCGAACCCTCTTCTTTTTCGTTATTAGCACGGGGGGTGTGTGCGCAACCACAGTCACACTGACATATGTGGGGTATATTGCCTTTTTGAAGGGACACATGGTAGCTCCAGGTTTGTGTGTGTGTGTGTGTGTGTGTGTGTATACGTGAGTTCCAATACTGTAGACATATATGCTCCCTAGTCTTGTGTAGCCAGACTCTCGCCGGAAAGGGAGTCTGGTCTGATACCCACTGAAACTGTGTGGGTGATAAAGTGCCTTCGTGGCCACAGCATTTATATTATGCAACTGTAATCACTCACATTAGACACGCTGCAATTATCAGCGAAGCAATGCAAACTCTGTGGTGCACACCTATACTTATGGCCCACCCCAGTTGGGGTGGGTATCAGAACATGTCTTATGTTGGTAGTGTACCGGGGAGAGTCTGGCTAGACTATATACTCCTTATGCCCACTCTGGATTAATTGTTGTTTGAATTAACCCAAACGACAAACTTTTAAGAGTGCCTTATACATGTACTTACTTTACTATTGTTATATATACTAACACAAAGTGGTTAAAATAGAATTTTTTGGGGCCAGGAAGTTTATAATTATATGCATGAAACCATTCACGGAATAAAATAATAACCTACCAACTGACCCTACTTGCTTGTGGTCATATTAGTTCAAGCAAACAATTAATTGAGAGTGGCCTAAAATGCGTTTTCAGTGCAGATGGGAAATAGATCTTACAGGGCACACTCAGGTGCATTAAGCATGACTACTTCCCTTAAAACTTTGAGGTAGTATTAATCACACTGGATTTATACTATGATCTTGATACTTAGTGAGAGCTTATTTGCCATCAAACTAAATCTAATTATCATGTTATTATTGACCGACCACACCCACACCCTTTTTATAAGTGAAGAAAAAAAATGCCGTCGGAAAGATTGCAAAATCGGAGCAGTTCTCCCTGGTGCTAGGGTCTCTACTTTTGCCATAGCCAGAGTCCTTGCAATGTACTACAAACTTACTTCCAAATATGGAAGTTGTTTCACCCTGCCTTGATCAATGTAATTAATTTCTATGTATGCACATTGCTTAAAAGCAAAGAGCAAAACTTCCAATTTTTAAAACTTTTAGCTGCAGAGCTTGACACACACATCAAATGTGTTTACAAAGTACATAAAAGAGTGACTCAACACTTGTTATGCTTCCCCTAAATATTGATTAAGGTGGCAGAGAACCCTGTACTTTCCAGGTCGACCAACCTGGAATCCAAGCTGATAGACTTCTTTTGTCTTGTTAAACTTTTGGTGCACAGTCAGTTTTGGGAACCTTCAACCATTCACTGTCCGTAAAATTGGGGATTTTCCCCATTTCCTGTCGGCATTGGCATCCAATAATCAGTTTATAATTAAGTTAGTATGTGGCCTGGCGGAACCCCTCATGTGGTGGTCGGAACTTTGAAGATAAGCTAAGAAGGAGTTTAGTAGAGTGCTGTAGTGTCAGTAGCTCGTAATGCCTGCTTGTGAAAGCAAGCTTGTGTCTAGAAGCAGCAGAAAGGCCACAGTGGCCAAGACTGTACTCATTGGGTAGGCCCAGGTCTTGCGATCGTATGCCAAGCCTAGTAGGTGAGCGTGGCTCGGAGCTTCGAGTGCCGGGCTGGGCTTTAACTAGAATGTGCAATATATCGTTGGTACTACGCTGAAGTAGACAAGAAAGCTGAAGAGTGGCTGTGTGTGGAACAGAGCCGTGAGTTGTTTAGCAACATGAGGGGGAGAGTTGGGGCTAGTAATGCTTGCTTCCACTCGTGAATGAGCCCCTCCCGTAGACAAGCTGTGAATTTTTTGAAACGTGCATTCATTTTGGTGCAGTCAAAGTTGTCCATTCCAAGAGTAGTGACAAACATGAGTCTAGCCTGACTTTGAGAGTAGCTCTGAACAAAAGCTGGCACAGACTGATTTGAGATACATTGGTGGTTAACCCAATACATGAGAAATTGAATGGAATACAATCAACCTCAAACCCGGAAATAAATTAACTTTGCGTGATGGCACTTATTTAATGCTTTTTTCCAAGAACTAAAGCGTCAGGAAAGCCAAACGAAGCACTGCAGAGTGAAAGAAGGAGCGGAGAAAGGCTTTATAAAGTTATTTTAAACCTAGGTAAGCTTTTCAGAAGCAATATGTAACCGTTTACAAAAGACGCTTACCTACCGCGTTTTGCGGGTAGCGTCTTGGCTTTTTCTCACTGGTAACAACATGTATCTCCAAAACTGTCGTGATATTATGAAGCCCAAGGAGTGCTGTACCTTCGTAGTTAGTGCTGTGATTCTGCTTATAGGCATTGAGAAGAAAACGTGGTCAATAAGTCATTTTTACGATCGAGGTGATCGACGACCAACGTGACTTCTACAGTTCATTGTGCTCCGCCCCTCAAGGGCTTCTCGACCAACCCACTTGTGTCAGTAGGGAAGCTCCAACCTAACCACAGACCGGATGCAAAGCTTGTAGTTATTCGCACTGGGCTGTGATAATGCTTAGCCGTAGCCTTGACGTCTTTAGACGTCATTCGTCATTAACACATGTAAAATTTTGACGGATTTATCCGTCATTTGCGTATAAAGGGTTAAGGACGCTACCTACAGTGAGCATGTAGATGTGTCCATCGAGTGGCAATTTTGGGTCATGAATATATTAATAAGCTACTAAAACCCTTTTTTTTTCAAATTAGGCAAAACAAGATTGCCCTAAAGCAAACCCTAACCCTGAAACTAGGAGTAACACTGGTCCTGACTGTAACCCAGGTTTATGTTTTCGTTAACCTCCGCTGAGTGACTTCCGCCGCCACCTTAAGTGTCATGTGATGTTTCCTCATCAGTATGGCTGCCAACATTCACCCCATTCAGCTTAACATAGTTTAGCCCTGCTTCTTGATAGCATCGGCGACCCGCAGCAGAGACGACTGAAGTTGAAGCATGCATGGCAACTTACTTCTGGTTTGTGCTGCTACGGATCATGCATCAACAGCCGGTTGCTCACAGGCAGTACAAATTTAAATATGGACATTCATGACGGTTGAGTGGGTCGCTTCAGGTAAGGGCCATGTATATTAAGACAGCACTCATAAACGCCATGAAATTCAGCTCGTGATTTCAGTGTAAAGCTTAGTCCATGCATGTGTAACCCAGGGTGGAGAAATGGCTGAAACTTGTGGGCATATGTGATACCTAGCTATAGGGCTTATCATATAGGATGCTTATGCATCATGAAGTTTTGCTTATTATACTCATGTAACTCTGAGTTAACAGCTTTACTGGAAAGATGGCTTTGAGATAGGTTAAAGTTTTATGTTTTGTTTCAAATACAACAAGAACCTTCCTGGAAGGTATGAGAGTACTTTTGCATGCAAGCTGTAACTTTCAGCAATTCTTGTGACTGTCATCGGTAGGCAATCCTTTCGTGATGTCATAACATGTGGCTTGGTGAATGGTATGGCTGCATCTTTACTGATCTGAGTTCACTAGCTGTAGGGGCAGAGTATGAAATTGAGTTTCTAGAGGTGGAGTGCACGTTACTGACATTGCGCAATGCTGTTTGACTCTGAAGACTCACTTCCTGGTTGCTGGGGTGATCAAGGAAGTTGTGGGTTGGCTCTGAGAAGAACCAATTGTAGTTGACTTGCTAGGTTGTCCATGAAGCCTAGTTAATCAAACTTCTAGCTAATAATACTTGGTTCAAATATGAGAAATTCTAGCTGGCTGATAGTTTGTTGGCATTGTAATACACATCTGTGACATGACTGTGGGGTCACAATGGCTCTTCTTAAGTATGGCAAGTATATAGAGAAAGTAAAACTCACAGCGCAGGCCGTGTACATGCAAATGATGATTTGCGCCATTTATATGTGTAAAAAAGGTAAATGATAGGAAGGCTTTACTGAATTATTTCAAAAGTTTTGCTCTCTTGCCATGGAACACTGTATTAAATTAGTATGCACATGATCATTTACATCTACAGTGCTCCAAAGCAAAAGAGCAAAACTTTCAATTTTGGAAACATTTAGCTGCAGAGCTTGACACACACATCAAATGTGTTTACAAAGTGCACAAAAGGATTGGCTCAACACTTATGCTTCCCCTAAATGAATGAAGTGTCACGTGATGTCTCCTCATCAATATGGCTGCCGTCAGAAAAAAAGTTTAGCATAGTTTAGCCCTGCTTCTTTAAGTTAAGTGTGCAGATGCATTGTAGTCTTTACTTGGAAGTTTATTGTGAGGGTAGTCAACAGGCTTCACTCCCAAGCATTGGCAAGAAAATCTATAAAAACTGATTTTTGAGGTGCAAAAGTGTTTAGCATATAGTATAGCCACAAAACTCTGAGTTAACTGGATTTACTGGAAAGATGGCTTTTAGATGGGTTAAAGTTTTGCTTCAAGTATTTTTCTTGGAATAAAAACCTTCCTGGAAGGTATGAGAGCGCTTTTGTGTGGAAATAGTAACTTTCAGCCATTTTAGTGACATATCATGGGTGGGCGTTCCTTTTGTGATGTCATTAACCACAACCCGTGGCTAGGTGAACAGTATGGCTGATGTCTTCTAGTCTCGGATCCAGACCCTCGAAAAATCGAAAAGGAGGGTCTGGTAAACAGGGCGGGGTGGAAGTGTACACTGCGAAATGTTAGAAATTTTATTAATTGCGGAACCTTCCGTAGCCAGTAGAACTTTCTGCTGAACCAGACACTCGCACAGGCGTTCTAATCTTCCCACTTGGTGTTCACAGGTTTCTAAACAAAGCAAAACGTGAAGACGGCTCTCGTGCGGTTTGCATTTCTAATTAACGCACATCAGAATGCTAATCAAAATCCAATGGGAAGTGCGCCTGCATACCGGGCGCAGTGTACACTTCCACCCCAGCTGATTTAGCAGACCCTCCTTTTCAGTTTTTCGAGGGTCTGGTTCTGAGACTAGATGTCTTCATTGATCCGTGTTCACTGGCTGTAGGTGCTGAGTATGAAATTGTACGGTTTCTCGTGGTAGAGTGCACGTGCTAACATTGCACAGTACTGTTTGACTCCAAGAACTCACTTCCTGGTTGCTAGGGTGATCAAGGAAGTTGTGAGTTAGCTCTGAGAAGAACCAGTTGTAGTTGACTTACTATGTTTCCCGTGAAGCCTAGTTAATCGAACTTCTAGCTAACGAATATGAGAAATTCTAGCTGGCTGATGGTTTGTTTGCATCGTAGTGCACATCTGTGACATCACAAATTATCTGTAACATCACAACAGCTCTTCTTAAGTATGGCAAGTATATGGAGAAGCTAAAACTCGCAGCACAGACCGTGTACGTGCAAATAACGTACCGTTTATATGTGTAAATAAGATGATAGGAGGGCTTTACTATATAATTTGAAAATTTTCAAAAGTTTTGCTTTCTCGCTTTGGAGCACTGTACATGCTAGGGGAATGTAGAACATCGTGAGTCGAGTGTGAACAAGCAGTACAGAGCAGTTTGAAGTGGTAATCACCAGCGCATTGCCAGATTTTGAATGGATGTAGAGATTGTCAGGTGTATGCATTTGTCCTCCCTGCATGGCATGCAACTACTATCAAGTGTTCCACACACTAGCTAAGTCTAGCATCATGCTAGTCCTTGCTGTCCCTGTGCACACAGCTTGGCTTGTCATGCATAGTCCTCACTTTATGCAGCTTGAAGTAGATAGGTAAGTTGCCATGTGGACATGCTAAATACACACGTTGAACATTCAAACCAGATGAAGCAGAATCTTACTGCCCTCAGTATCTATGAACAGCTTGGCTTGTATATACAACTGCTAGCCTTCATACGGTACGTGTTCACGCTCTGGTTGTTCTTCTGGCTCTCATAACTGTGCTCACCTGGAAGTTAGCTGGTTGCTGGATCCAGTTGTATGAAAATTTTACTTAATGTCCACACACGGCGTGCTGCTATTGCATTAAAGTTACTGACATACAGAATGACGTACGACGGATATGTATACACACACATATATATATGTTGTAGTTATAGCATGGTGCCAGGGATTTATGGCAGTAAACAGACCGACTCCAAGGGCATAGTCCAAGGACAAGGTTTGTTTTACTGAAAGCCATAAATCCCTGTCCACCTGTGCTATCACTATTATATATCCCACCTGATTGGTTCTTTGTTAGTAATAGTTATATCCCTCCCTGGGGGGTGGTCGTTTTACACATTGGTGTCGGGCGTAGCCCGACACCAATGTGCAAGACCACACCCCAGGGAGGGATATAACTATTATATAACCTGTTACCTAGGCAACATCACTGTACAAGAGAGATATGGGCAACATTCTTAGATGTTGCCTGGGTAACGGGGTATATATATTTTAAATGCACCTGTACATGTGCAAGTGTTTACAGTAACTTCAACATTATTTACACACAACTGTATATAAAAGTGTACTAAGTATGGCAATGCAGTGTACTGTAAACTAAAAACATAATTATGGAGAGGGGATTATGAGCTGTATTTTCCCTTCTAGCACCTAGGGAGGGAAAATATCGCAGTTAAACCCCACCTGTTGTATAGGCAAAACAACACCTGTCTTTTCATGCTCTACCACTCTCCAACGAATCTACCATTAAATTCTAACAGTAGAGTGTGCAGCAGGCACTTCAAGAATTCCCATGGTCGTATTCTCAGACATGATGAGTATCCTACTGAGAATTTGCCACAGTTACCTACACGAGTGTCCACTCCTACCCCAAGAAGACCCCTATTACGCAGACATGCTCCAGATCAGCATAAAAATAGCGATAAGCAGCAGGAGTGTTTGCAACTGCAAGATATTGGAGTTAACACTGATACTGATGAGGAGGTCAGTATGCTTACATCAACGGTAGCTCAGCTGGAAAGGGAGGTCAGCATACTCCACAAAGAGAGTGATCTCAGTGTCAGTATATTTCGGCTGCAAACAAGTGCTGGTGATGATGCTAAAGTAGCATTTATACAGGGTTTCCATCCTTTGCACATCTGAAAATCTGCTTTGCTTTTTCAGGACCAGCAGCTTCTCAGTTGTTGTATAGAGACTCCAAGAGAGCTGTTCACCAGAGCAACAAGGGAAGGCCACGCTGTTTGTCCCCGATGGACGAGTTTTTTCTTACCTTAGTTCGTCTGCATCTTGGGTTATTGGAACAGGATATTGCTATCGCTTTGGGGTATCACAGTCCACCGTGTCACGGATCTTTACTACATGGATAAACTTCATGTATCTGCAATTCAATCAAATCCCCCTTTGGCCTCCTCGGGAGTTTGTTCAAGCCAACATGCCCAAAGCTTTTAAAGCTGCAGTATCCCACTACAAGAGTGATCATTGATGCTACAGAGTTCTTTGTTCAGCAGCCTTCACTGCCAGAGCTTCAACAACTTACCTTCTCAAGTTATAAAAATCATAATACCTACAAAGGCCTTATTGGAATCTCTCCCTCTGGTGCAGTAACATTTGTTTCCAAACTTTATCCTGGAGGCATATCAGATAAAGAGCTCACACATTGAAGTGGTCTTTTGGATTTATTAGAACGTGGTGACTCTGTGATGGCAGACAGGGGATTTGACATTTTGGAAGATCTTGCACCCATTGGTGTGAAGCTTAATATCCCCCCGTTTCTTCGTGGAAAAAAGCAGTTGGACCCCAAAGAACTTGTTGAAACAAGGAGGATCGCGTCACTGAGAATCCATGTTGAAAGGTGCATGGAACGAATCAAAAATTATCACATCTTTGATGGTGTCATGCCCTTGTCACTGATGGATGTCAGCGATCAGATCTTCTTTGTTTGTGCTATACTAACCAATTTTCATGGTCCTTTGTGTCTTTGACCTACATTGCCTATTATTGTACCCTGTATTTTTATTGAGAACAGCTGCATCGCAGTTTACAAAACAGAATCACACAAGTGAGCACACACATCATGTATTACAAAATGTAACTGGGTTTGAAGAGAGGAGCAACTATTTCTGGTAACATAGTGTCATACGTAGTAATCCTCTAGCTCAGGAATGCATGTTGACTGCCACTCCTTACATGGATACATCCTCTCTACAGCTACATCTACTGGAGTATACACACAAAAATCACACCAACTAAACATATCGCTACTTACATACAACTGACACTGTACCTGATGATAATAATGATGGTCACATTTGAGTTTAAAGCTACCATTCACCAACTCACAAAAGAAAGAGGGATGGTTGCATGCTTTCTTGGGTGATTTGTCTCGCTTTGAATAGGGGCATTTGAATTCGGCAATGCCATTAATGGTACTACAGGAAGGGTCAAACACTTTGGCATCCGGTGATGCTCCAAGCCATCCCTTTTTGTGATGGATGATAAAACCACAGGGGTATGTATCAAGACCAGTGTGACCACTTTTGACCATATATTCTCTATATTTTTTACAAGCTACCTCTTCATTTTTTCTTCTTCTATCGGACGTGGAAGAGGATCAAGCAGCGCCTTAGGGTACAGACACCGATGGCTTTGTCTTTTGATTGAGAATTTGACCACAGATTGAAGAAGTGATGCGCTGCGCTCGTACATCATACCATTCATCTGTATTTGACTGTTTCCTTGTTCTTTCTTCTATTTTGTGTCGAAGAGCTGTGCTGACATGGAAAAGCTCTTTCCTTGCAGTGATCTCCTCTGGACTTAGTATGCGTGCTGTGTATTTGTCATGGTTGCTTGATGGAGTGACTAGTACAGATACTGATGGTATATCTGCTGTATCACTGAATTTCAAACAGTAGGTATGGTCATGATTTATTTTCTCTACATCTGGAGCTAATATGTGAAGGAAAGCACATGGCTTATTCATTAAAGACAAACTGCATCTAAGTTTTTCAGATGCTTTCGGATCGTGTTTTCTGAAAACTTCAGGACGGGGATCAAACTGAGAAGCAATTCGTGTCTGCTGACAGGACCTTATCTTTGGTGGCATGATTTCATACTGTACGCAGGCTCTCAACTGGTATTGGCTGCAACTTTCGAGGCCTGGGCTGATTCCATGTTTGCAGTTTGTCTATGGAGGTGAGATAAGATGGAAGCTGCCTTCGTCTACTAAAGTCTTCCAAGGCATAACACAATGCTGCAATGTGTTTGCAGCTTGCTTTTGGACCTTTTCCAGCTGCACATTCACACTCAGCACCATCTATTTCATAGCTTCTGCTATCCAACTTCATTACAGTATTGTACACTTGATGTTTCTTCATCTCTGGCAGGCAAATTGCACGGACAAAAAGTGTATTTGAGCCGGATTCCTGGCACACCTCAACCTCCTGAACATGTCCACAGTGAAAAAGATAATACCGCAGACTTATTCAGTAACTTAAAATCTCCAGCAGGCATTCCATCGTCAGCAGTTCTAGCCACAAAGTAGCTGATCATTTGTGCATTTGTAAAAGCTATTACTTGCTGAGGAGGCAAATGCATGTAGGCCTGTGTAATTTCTTGCCAGCCATCTGTTGGTACAAGTGAAGGGACATCTCTGGCAGACTGGCAAGGATGATCAGGATCGACTAGCTGCTCAGTGTCCCAGCCATTCCTTATGTAAGCATTGACCCTGGTATAGTTACAAATAAAGGTCAGTTGCTGGCTAAACATATATCTCTACGACTCTACCCTAGCAGTAGCAGCTTACCTTTCTACCAGTTCAGCTTTCTTGCCTTTAGTAGGAGCAGCTCTACATTGCAGCCAACACTTGAGTGCAGGAATAGTTAATGTGCTTGCATCACGCCCACCTAAACTAGCTCCTGGTATGTCTTCCTCTCATAGAGCACACCCACGATTGTTTGCATTCATGGCTTCTATTTACTCTATTGTGACCGCTAGTACAATGAATACTCTAATTAGTGCCCTGCCCTCATGACCGTACGTATATCTAATCATTCATTTTTGATAAAATGAACAACTGCCATTGGTACAGATCCTTGATTTCACGGGCTGCTCCAACAAAGTTAATCCCATGGTCGCTCCAAATCATGGAGGGTATACCACGACGAGAAACGAATCGTCTCAGACAAGCAATGAATGCATCAGTGGTGAGATCGCTAACCAACTCAAGATGAACAGCTTTGACAGTCAGGGACACAAAAACACAAATGTAGGCTTTGACAATTGCATACATGACCATATTTGACTAGCACGGGGCCAGCATAGTCGACACCAACCTTATCAAACACAAGACCTGGTGTCACACGTTCGATTGGCAACTGTCCAAGCATC